>OZ036006.1:169929-513929 GCA_964035015.1 Corallium rubrum
AACAGAGATCATCAGAGATCGTGCATGACGTAAAATGGCGTCAACTGGCCAGAAAAGCCCACCAAATTCCAAAACTACCTCACTTTTAGCTTGATTTTTCTTATTATTATTTTATAAAACAAATAAAACATAAAGCTTCGTGCATATGTACTCTTATTAAGGTACGTTTTACCTCATTTGAGCACGAAAGAAGTGTAAAGGCACTCGACTAACGCCTCGTGCCTCTACTCAACTTCTTTCGTGTTCAAATGACGTCAAACGTGCCTTTCTTTATAAGAGTACATATGCACGAAGCTTTGTGTTTTATTTGTTACATATATATATATATATATATATATATATATATATATATATATATATATATATATATATATAAATTTTAGGTCGCGTGTTTTTTTGTTTGTTTGTTTTTTCATTTAACCATTAACTCATTCCTGTCCGGGGGCTTCCCCAGAGGTGAATAAAATCGTCTGGCGTTAGCCAGAATAAAATACTAAAGACCAATTCGGACAAAAAAGAGTTAAATTCACTTTATACACATAACTTCCACGTGTCATTAATTCCTTTAATGGCACGCACCATGTACAATATCCCACTCCTCTGTGGTACATCATATCTTTTAGGTTCAGACGTCGCAAACGGAAGGCGAATTTCTGTCTTCTATTCAGCAAGATGATATCTTGGATTTGTTGCATGCATGTGGCTATAACGCAGTTCCAAAATTCAGTGGTAAAGACCAACTTCTAGGCATGATTGTTAAGTATATTCTAATTGACAAACCCAGGAGTGCCCTAGAACAATTCAAAGAAGGTCTTGAAACCCTTGGGATTCTGCAGGCAATACAGGCCTATCCTGACGAGTTCAGAAATTTGTTCTGCTTCAAAGCAACAGAATTGACAGCAAGTCTGATGGAAAGTCACTTTGTAACAGTTTTCAGTCCAGCTGGAAGTAACCGCCGAGAAAAAGAAGAATTAATTGTGATGCACTGGAGAGACTTGCTGCAAGAATGCGAAGGTACAATAGATCCTATATTCTTTTTGCCAATACATGTGTTAGATCTTCATAAAAATCTTGCACATTTACCAGTTCACTCCTGCTGTAGGTCAATACGGGAAAGTCAAACATGATAGAAAGGGACTGAAATCTTTTTTCGAATTACAGTAATGTATGAATCCATTCCAACTGACCGGGTCAATCTGAGCCGAAATTATCGCAGCTGGAATTGATTCATGCATAACTAGTCAGATTGACAAATCGGGAAATTTAATTGAGAGGATTAATAAACATGTACATGATTCAAATTATATGTTATCAGTCAATCACTTGTTTATCAACATTTTTTATTATAATTACTCTACAACACAACACAACACAACACAACACAACACAACACAACACAACACAACGCAACGCAACGCAACGCAACGCAACGCAACGCAACGCAACGCAACGCAACGCAACGCAACGCAACGCAACGCAACGCAACGCAACGCAACGCAACGCAACGCAACGCAACGCAACGCAACGCAACGCAACGCAACGCAACGCAACGCAACGCAACGCAACGCAACGCAACGCAACGCAACGCAACGCAACGCAACGCAACGCAACGCAACGCAACGCAACGCAACGCAACGCAACGCAACGCAACGCAACGCAACGCAACGCAACGCAACGCAACGCAACGCAACGCAACGCAACGCAACGCAACGCAACACAACAGTTTTAATCCTGTTTGACAGATCCAACTGCTTCTAAAGTAAATGCATGGTTTGAACCTGGCGTGTGCTGTTAGCGCACAGCCTCTCACCAAAAGTTAAGTCCGGTATGCGGGGATGAGTACTTGGATGGGTGAACCCTTGGAAATGACCCCGTTGTCTAGCTTGGAACTCACGTGAGTAGAGTTGTAGTTGATCTATCATGTGCTTCAAAGGTCTTTCGCCCTCCGTAAAATCAACAACTATATTACATCTCAACTGTGATCCGTGGTCTGTGATCTGTGGTTCGTGGTATGGCGGTTGCCTGGAGCGCCTTTGATATATGCCTCAACACGGCTACGTTGATCTGCGTCCTTCGTAATTCAGCCGCTAGGTGCGAGTAAGGATGATGAGGCCGCAGTCTTTATAGATCCTGCTCCAACACGCATTAATATACGTTACTATGTTGCCTAACATTTAATTTTTTTGCTTTAATGTAGCTGGAGATTCAAGATTGGCATTAGAAGACATTTTAGTTTTCGCCACTGGAACAGACACTATCCCCCCTTGTGGATTCGACCCAACCCCAATGGCCGCTTTTTGGGCTGATGTACGTCCACGGGGGATACGTGTGCAAATACAATTTGCCTACCCATCTGGCCTGCCAAAGAAAATGTCTGTTATGAAGAATTTAAAGAGTTCATGGTTGACGGCATATTAAACTCACCAGGATTTGGTCGAGCATGAAAGTTACCTTGGTTTCTGTAAATTGACATACATGTAATCAACTTGTGTTACTAATAACCATTACCATGCACGGTAAACTTATAAAGTGACAATGGACTTGTTTCGCCCCCCCCCCTTCCTTAACCCTGTGGGCTGTCTTACCGTAATTGGTCGGTTAGGGCAAAACATTTCGCCCTCAAATGCTAACTGACCAATCACAATAAGGCAGAGGTCAGGATTACGTGAGGGTGACACAAGCCATTGAGATGCAGTAAATCACCATAAACTTCAACAACAAATTTATGTATTCAGATAAAATAACAGTGCAGTTTCTCATATAATACCCCCCCCCCCCCCCCCCCCCAATAAAAAAAATCCTTCCGAATATATGCCCCCTTAATGTTACATGAAAAAATCCCTTATAATACATTATTATGCAAAATCACAAAGGAAACACTAGGAATCTACTTTTGCGAGATAAAAGTTCTTAATCTTTAATTTCTGATCTGCTAATATTCGTGTTTTGAAGATGTTCTCATGCAGTTTACGTATTTTGTACTCATTCCAACAAGCATTGTGCCACAAATTCAAGTGCTTGATTATACAAATCTTTTCCATTGCATGAAGATGTTGCCAGCGGATCAACCCTTTCTTGAAGCTCATGAAATTTTTCCACCGATATAGGACAAGGTTTTCCCGTCACTTCGACATGTGGAAGACACTCGAGATTAACCAATAAATCCTGAACATTTAAGGTTGGGTAGGGATCACTGTGAACCAAAGAACTATGTAGTTCTGTGATATGCCTGTATGCATGGAATAGTTGCATTGGTGTAGAAGAACGTTCTGTAGACATTGCATGGTGGTTGTGTGCTGCAACAAACTCATGCAACACTTTATTAACACGCGCTGTGTAAACATATTGCAAGCAGAACAAGTCTGTTTCATTTGCTGGATCTAAGTCACCTTCGAACTCAAGATCGCGAAATATGGACGAAAATGGCCTAGTTACATTAATGTTGATGTCAAGATTAAATCGCTCTACACGCTGGTTTCGTATTGAGCTACCAACAATAACACTCTGCACTCCATTTGATGCAACCATGTTTTGCCAGACTCGTGAATTTTCGCCCCCATGGTCAGTTCTTACACGAAGAGGTCTGCCAAATGTGTCTACTGCTTGCAAGAAGTGGTTTAACACAGTTGCTGATAGGTTATTCGTTGATGTTTCTGCAAATGTTACCAATCTGCTAAACCCATCTATGGCTACATGTATGACAAACCCCCACCTCACTAATTTGTGGTTGCCATCAATGTGCCATACATAGTTTGGACATGGGTTATCATAAACTCGATGTCGTAACCGAGATCTTCGTCTTTCCACTACACCATCTGGGTCGACCCTGTGCAATGATGACCTTAGGTTTGCCCTTCTGACATGTATGCCTTGTGCATGAAGATGGCCTGCTACCATTACTTCACCTACGTTGGGGTGGGTCTCTTTAATGCGAACCAGTTGGTTATCAAGTTCACTGTCAGATATGCTTGAATACCGCTCTGCTGGGTTAATGTTATTATCTTTCATTATCTTGTAAACGGTGGGTCGTGAAATTCCCATAAGCCCAGCAATCTGAGAGGTGTTGTAGCGTAATGCAACCATTTCTCTTAGCCGAGCGACATCAACATTTTTTTTAGGTCTCCCAACACATCTACAATAAAAATATTTTAAAAGATTTATTGTGGACAAGTTTGAACTTCATTGGCACATATTAATGTAAAGATTGTAAAGATATTTTTTGCAAGGGTAAATTTACAGTGATTACAGATAAGAACACAAATGTAATACAGTCTGGGTTTTATAAAATAAAGTTGTACCATTCCATCAAACTGATCAAAGTTATCCAGTAAGGGCCTGGACAGAAGAATTAGTAACAACAATTACTGTACGTCTTTGTCTCAACCATAATAATCGTATTCTATCATATAATTACAGCAGAAATTATGGTGTTTGCCATTCCTCTAACGTTTTATGATACATTGAAAATGCAAAATGAAAAATGAAAAAGAAAAACCTGATAAAACGCATGTATAATACAATTTCTCTCGCTTTACGAACGTGTTTCGGTTAGTGTTAGAAGATAACCCAAAACAACCACTACACATACCCCCAGACCCCCCTAACGGCTTGGGTTGCGCATGCGTCGCTGCATTCGGATACCTATTGCTTAGACCTGGTTTTACAGTAAAAAATTCTGGAACCCCACCCCCCTGTTATGCATTTCATCACACACCTTGACTCGAAATTTTCCTCAGACGGAGTCGACGAAATCGATGTGCCAGCGCTGGTAGCATCTTCACTACGTTCGCGTTCGGAGTTTTCAACCTGTTCAAACTGAAACCGTAAAGCGTATCTACAAGTATATCTATTATAAAAATTGAGTGGAATTCACCATGATTTTGACTGACCTGATTAACGAGCTGTCTCGTGTTGTCTCTCGTGTTCACGTCACTAGCGTTGTTTCTTGGGCTTTGCCTTTGGCCCTGTGACCCAGGAGGCTGCATATATCCCACCACGGCGTCAGCGACAATCCTCCCCAATTCTTCTGAATTCAAATTACTCATGTTTTAGTTCTCAAACTAACGAAACTTTCACTTTTATACCGAACCTGATAAGCGAACAACGAGTTGTCTGTAGTATGTCAAACAAGAACTTACGCAACAAGTTCACCGGAAATCTCAAGGAGATAACACACTTCACGCACAAAAGTTGCGCATTACAGCAAAGTGCTTATATGTCATCGCGCATAGAAGTTGCGCATTGCAGCAAAGTGCTTATATGTCATCGCGCATAGAAGTTGCGCATTGCAGCAAAGTGCTTATTTAAAAATGCTTGTTTATAAATAAGCATTCGTGCAAGTTTGCTTATTTGCAAATGAGCGATAAACCATAAAAATGATTATTTACATATAAGCAAAACTCGATTCTAAACAATCACTGCCGTAAAAATGATTATTTGCATATAAGCAATACTCGATTCTAAACAATCATTGTCAGTAAAATGCTTGTTTATAAATAAGCATTTGCGCAACTTTGATTGTTTATATAGAAACATTCCTTGCTACTTGATTATTTACAGATAAGCATTTTGAGTAAATTGCTTCTTTACAAACAATCAATACTTGTGTAAATGATTATTTACAAAGAATCAATGATATGGTTTGCTTATTTGTAAACCATGGAAAATTGAAGGTTAAAATTCGCTATATAATTTTTTTACACATGGCGCCTCATAAACGATCATCAACATGACAGTTACAAATTTATATGAGGAACTGGGAACCAGAGGACTGGGACCAAAGACCCCGATTTGGGGACTTTTTCATCGGAGTTTCCCAGAGTCTCCGTTCCTTGGTACTGACCAAAAGGATCGCAGGCTCTGGGTACGAGATTGCGAAACGACCCTGGTCTGGGCTGGTCACGTGTATCCCATATTCTGGGATATTTTTCAACTTTGTCGTTAGGGAGGGGTTAGAGAACTAAGGATTTGTCATCATTGTACGCGGAGACTATCGAGACTGGTGGAGGCAAGTCGCAAGAGAATCTTAAAATAAACACCGATATATGCCGACGATAATATAATATACCGACGAAAAAACATTGGCAAAACATTTGGTTAAAGACCCTCAGACGACACTTCGCTGTTCGGTAAGGACAAGAAACAGCAAGGCGTTTCGCAACAGTGCGGCAACACTTTACTGAAAAATTGTTAGTGATTATGAGTATTTTTCCTATATATCTTTCTGAACTTCCGACGAATAGCGAATTTGAGGGGATTATCTTCCTCGAAATGAATGTTTACTTCATCAGTTACGACGCCAAGCTGTTGCGCCTGTCGCCTGCCGTTTGCCAAAAGAGAGGATCTGGAATGTCATCATTATTGTGAATAAATATATGGAAATCTGAAAGTCCTTGTGATTTAACATCGCCAAGATCGCCAAAACTCGACCTATAGCTTTCAACAAAAGCTAAGGTTAGTGACATATTTTATTATTGTTTTAAAAGTGGTTTAAATTTGTAACGCAACAGTTATGTGAATGCAGCGGAAGAAAATAATAATACCGCATGCAATCATGATCAGAGCTGAAAATCGATTCCTGTTTGGGAAGTGATGCCGTCATGCTGATCAAGAAAACACTGACCTTTTAACAACATATTAATATCACTAGTCTATATCAATTCCTCTTTGACTAAAAAAACAACAAGGTTTTTAATATGAATTTAAGTCACTCACTAATGAACCTATTGTTGAACGTTGTTTTTATTGCGTTGTTCTTTTATACACTTGTTGTTTTAAGAATAGATATAATTGCGCCATGAGTGCATAAAGCAGTCAGAATAATCAAAAAGTGCTCAACATGTTATCAAAAATCATTAAATGTTGAATAATATAGCAATCACATAACTACCGAGTATCGAACAATATTTAGTATACTGTTTACTTCATAAATACACTGTAAATGAAAAGGGGCTGAAACGACCCAAAAAATAGGGCCAAAACGGCGACCGCAAAATAGATCTTTTTTGGGGGTCAAAATGGCACCTATAACAAGCCGGCCCCTAAGGGACGATTTGGCTCTTTGAGGGTAAGGGCTGTTTTGGCTTCAGACAGGGGCTGTTATGGAAAAGGCAGGGGCTGTTTCAACTTTTGACCAGGGACATTTCAGAAAATCGTGGGGCTGTTTTGGGAAATCAAGGAGTCAGTTTGGCTCCTATTAAGAGGCATTATGACCCCTAAAAAGCGTCGATTTAGCTTGCTGAGCAGAGCTGTTTTGGCTCCAATAGAGAGTAGTTTTAGCCCCAATGGAAGGGCTGTTATGGAAAAGATAGGGGCTGTTTCAACGTTTAACCAGGGCCATTTCAGAAAATCGTGGGGCTGTTTTGGAAAATCAAGGAGTCAGTTTTGCTCCTATTAAGAGGCATTATGACCCCTAAAAAGCGTCGATTTAGCTTGCTGAGCCGAGCTGTTTTGGCTCCAATAGAGGGTAGTTTTAGCGCCAATGGAAGGGCTGTTATGGAAAAGATAGGGGCTGTTTCAACTTTTAACCAGGGCCATTTCAGAAAATCGTGGGGCTGTTTTGGAAAATCAAGGAGTCAATTTGGCTCCTATTAAGAGGCATTATGACCCCTAAAAAGCGTCGATTTAGCTTGCTGAGCAGAGCTGTTTTGGCTCCAATGTAGCGGGTAGTTTTAGCCCCAATGGAAGGGCTGTTATGGAAAAGACAGGGGCTGTTTCAACTTTTGAGCAGGGCCATTTCAGAAAATCGTGGGGCTGTTTTGGAAAATCAAGGAGTCAATTTGGCTCCTATTCGAAGGCTTTTTGGCCCCTAAAAAGCGTCGATTTAGCTTGCTAAGCGGAGCTGTTTTGGCTCCAGTGACAGATGTTAGTTTTAGTCAAGGGCCTGTGATAGAAAAAGCAGGGTCTCTTTCAACTTTTGACCAGCAACTGGAATAACATACAGTACCATCACTAAAATGAGAATATGTGGAAACAGCATGTTTATTATTTATTGCTGCACTACAGTACTTGGTACAGTACATATAACAGTTTACTATGTTTGAATAAAATAATCACAAGTTTTCATTGATACATGTAAATTAACCTACTGGGCTAGTTAATTAAACCAACACAACTCTGAAAAACACAAACATTATAAACATGGTGCCAATACCAAGTCTTATAGTTTCTAAGAAGCATAAAACACTCTTGCCATTACTGTAATCAATATTAAGAATTTATAAACTTGCCAACAAGGCAAGAACAGCCTCAAAACAGCAGTTGTTTGCAATTGTGCAGAACTCCTTCCCTTCTATTACCAAGAACAGCTTTTCATATTCCAGTACACTGCCGAAAACTACAATATGGGTGGTGCCAAGTTTGATAATACCCTGTAGGGCTGTTTATACGAGAGCTGATAAGACGCGGATTACACAGGATGCACCTTAGCTAAGATGTGAAACAGTTGTATAAAAGGTACAAAGACTAATTTACATAAGTCACAGCTTATTCCAAACCGGATATAGACCTTATTCAAAAATGGCCACCGAATTAAAGTTCTTTTATATACTGTACATATAAATTAGCCTTTATGAACTTGTTTTCATGTGTGAAATTCAAAAGAATTTTTACTTTAAAACGAGGTCATAAGGGCTAATTTATATGCACACAAAAGAATTCTAATTCAGCGGCCATTTTGGAATAAGGTCTATAAATGAGTCAGTTTGTGTCTTATGTAAGGCGTGTCTTGTGTAAGGCGCGTCTTGTATAAGCCGTATCTAATGGGCTCTCATATAAATGGCCCTATTGTATCAACCACATTTTCAGTGTCCTAAAAACAACAAAACCTACAATTAGACTTTTCATAGTAAACAAATAATATATCATCCCTGATATTATTGTACAATGCGATTATATTCACATCTGCCTGACAAGAACCGAAAAAAGCCTCCTACAACAGTAAGATACAGGTATATTACCTTCATCAATAACAAACAAAGCTGCTCTTGATTTAATTTCTAGAATTAAAAAACAAACAATCATGCTAAATGAGAAAGTGTAAAAGATGGGTGGCAATAATAATATAATAAATATAATAACATATACAGTGTATGTCCTAGTTCTGGTAACACTGCATATACTGTATATACTGGAGGAAATGGACAAAGCGGCTGAGTTATTTAACCTATTCCTGGAAAGACAATATGTGACACCAAGGCAGGTTGTCTAGACAAGAGTGGGTTAAGAATCCAGAAATGTACTACACTAGGTTACTTGCACTATTGAAGTCACATGATCGCAATCCTCATAAAATAACAGGTATAAAATTATAACTCTATAAAATGGATATACTACAATACGTTGGTGTTTTAACTAAAATTTCAGAATTTTTATTTTCAAAAAATGCATTGTCTTAGAGAAAACAGCGATATTGTAGCTGGTCATGTGATTACAGTATAATAAAAATTTGTAATGAGTCAGTTTGATATTGTTCATATCAAGTTTTAGCAGAAGTTATGACCTTTCATAGTATCTACAGTAAATGTACATGTATTTTGATTTTGATTTTCAAAAACAAAATGTGTTTTTATCATGCTACAAAAATGTAAATGTTAATTATGAATATCAAACCATTTTTCTATATGTTTGTTGAGGTTTGACTGTAAAAAATTGCTTTTGAAGATGTTGTTGTACATGCATGAAATTTTTATTTTAGTCACGTGACCAGCTACAATATCACTGTTTTCTGAATCAAAAGTTTTGAAAATCAAAATTCCAAAATTTCACTTAAAACATCAACCTAGCTATGTCCATTTTGTGGGGTTATAATTGAAATCACATAACTTAATTAGTGCAAGTCACCAATTCTCCCACTTCAATGACCCTCTCATATACCGTAATGTGAATACATGCTGTAAATGGAAGGAATGCATGAAAACAGACTTGAAGATGGAATACACTTTGAAATGTCATTTTAGCACAGCCACTATTGATGTTAACAACTGATACAAATTCCATGAATTTCCAGAGCCTGTATGTACTAGTGTCACAGGAATTCCCCCCCCCCCCCCCCCAAGATTTGTTCCCCTGGGCCATCACCTGGAGGGATATATTTCCTAAGAATATTACCAGGGTTAAGTCACGTTGGCCTGAAAAACAGAGAAAAATCTTCTCGACCTTTTCGAGCGAAGGCCCTTCGTCAGGAGAAATTAGTAAATTTTTTTACTAATTCCTTTTTTACTAATTTCTCCTGACGAAGGGCCTTCGCTCGAAATGTCGAGAAGATTTTTCTCTGTTTTTCAGGCCAACGTGACTTAACCCTGGTAATATTTGGATTTCAACCGTGGCCGATGCTGTCCTAGAAGCTTTTAACTATTTCCTAAGAAATTTGGCCTGGCAAGACAAATTTTGGGGGAGGGGACAAATTTCCTGTGACACTGGGTATGTCAATTTCAAAAGATTTTTATCTTTCAAGAACTGTAGAATTGTTTAACCCATTTTGCAACACTTGCCCAGGACTTCCAACCAATTGTTTGGAGAAATTTCCCTTCAACAATGAAAATACTGTACAACATTTTGAATCGGCCAGACCACAAAATTTCATAAACAATTTGGGATTAATAACAATAGCAACACCAAACACAAAAGGAAAACATATGTGTGAAACTTGAGTTTCATAGCATTTCATGAATTATATCCTCTTCTTTCACAAATAAATAAATTCATACTCCTTTGCCCACAACAAGTACATGTAAAGATTCACCAGAAACATGTAACCTCATGAGCTTACAAACCCCAAGGGCCCAAAACAACCCTTTCCCAAAATAACTTCCTCCCCTTTGTCATCTAAACCTGAAGTTAGCTGATCTCTTATTATAGTTTTGACATTTTTGGACTTCTTAAAATTCAGGTTCGATATCAGATTACCATTGGTGGATTTTAAGAGAGTTTATAGTTCTGTGCAACATTTTCTCTTAACCTCAACTTTTAGCTTATCATTTTCAGATTTAAAATAGACTCAGAATTAATTCAAACTATTAATTGCCTTTTTCCTGGCTCTTCTATAATCTAAAAGTTTCTCTTTCTTGTAATTCACATGTGTTCTGTTTGGAAAAATATTAATAATCATATTTCTAATCTGTACAGTTCTGTTCCCACACAACATCTTTGCACCCACACATCGTGTTTAGGACAGAGTTCCAGAACATAAAAATGTTCTTCCAACAGCCCTGCAGGTTCCCAAAGACTGTGTAGCCCATGTATATCATAGTACAGACCATAGAAATGTGATTAAATAAACATTTCCATATCAACAGCACTTGTAAAATTGATATATAGAATATGAATAAAAAATGGCGGATTTTGCTTCAAATATTAAAATAATGTAAATAACACAAATCAGAAAATTTTGCTGCACAGTCCTACAAACTCATACATGTACATTAATTGTCCTGACTCTCAAAAGTGACCTTCAAATTATAGAGGAATTAGACAGACGCAAAGTACTGTGTCATGGGCAGTAAAAGACAAATTTAAGTTATTTCGAAAATAAATATGACAACTTAGTACTGCAGAGCTGCAGTTTAACACTAAGATTGGACCAATATCCATGACTGCACTCGAATTCTTATATATACCAAGAGGTCAAATGAGTATAGGAATCATAAAGCATTGATGACACTGTACGACAGATCCCCAAAGATTCAAGAAACAACAATATTGAATAGCCTTTATCAGTAAAATATGTAAGTTAGGAAGAAGCTTTATACGAAGACTCAAATGCTCCCAAGTCCCAACGTACAGTACTAAACCACAGCAAACATATAAAAGTATATTAGAAATCTAAAATATCACACAATATCAATACTTACGTCTCCAGGCGATATTAGACAACCGTTGATCGGGAGAATCCTACAAATATAAACAAACAGAAAAGCTGAAATTACTAAATAGTTGTAGTTCGTATCCACACTCCACAGCCGACAACGAATTTTGAATATGGCAATGTATAAATCGATCGTCCACACAAAGTATAAATGGTCCGCAACGATTAAAATTATCTCCCATTTAACTAGTTCACTAGTATAAGCATTTCTCAAAGGTATTTTCCTGACAATTGGTAACATCTGAATAATAAGAAATACTGAAATGAACGAGGTTTTATCCTCTTCCAAAGAAATCCCAACCGTCACTTGCAAAGTTGGCGCCAATACTTAGTACGCATGCTCTAAAATTATCTAAAACGTCACACAAACGTCATTGATCACGGGCGCGTGAAGATCGTTCCCAGATTCCTGCGGTGAACACACCACACACTGAGTTCTTTCAAGGACAATAGTCATACAATAAAGAATTTATAATATGAACTTTGTTACCTTTTCTCCTAAGACGTCAAAGAGCAATCCTTTAAATTTTTGGCGCAGTTTAATTAAAGGAAGGGAAATTGGAGAACTCAATTTCAAGACTTGAATGTACTCGCCATTATTCGCCATCTAATAATTCGTTCTCTTTAACAAATAGAAAATCGCTTGCGTGTCTCTGTACTGTGATACAAACACGAATGACGTGATTTCAACCGGAAAAAATGCCTAGTGGAAACACGAGGCGAAGCCGAGTGTTTTCACACATTTTTTCCGGTTGAAATTGCGTCATTCGTGTTTGTATCACAGTACAGAGTCACAAAAGCGATTTTCTATTTGTTTTATAAAATAACTAACCGTTTTACGAGGTAAAAACCCAAGGAGAAGCCACCAAAGTGACCGAGACTCAGCTGACGAATGATGGCGTAATCAAATAAATACGCCAGTGATTACGTGAGATTTAACCAAACAGAGCATGCGTTGTACAATATAAAATGAAAATGACGTCAAACGTGTCTCTGTACTCTGAGTGAAAATGGCTCTCGTCCAATCAGAGCGTGCGTAGCATACCTGTTATTTTATAAATACACATACAAATATTTTAAAAATTAATACAAATTAAGTTACATTAATAATACAATACTCATGACCTGAAAAATAGGATGGGTAACTCACCGAAACGTTCCACAACATCATTAGGAAAATCATGGTACACCAACCAGTCTTTCACTGAACTCCAAACACGTCAAAGTCTTCTTGTAGATATTCATTGATGTACAGCAGGCTTGCTCAGGCTAAGTCTGACTTACAAAAGCTCGGACTGATATACTCAAAATAGAGTAGAAGGCTCATATTTCTACTCCCCTAATAATATGTCACATGACCAGAAGATCGGTTACTCCCGACCAATAGAAATTTTTGAAACGAGATAAGAGCACTTCTTTCACAGTTTCACTTGAAGCTGTTTTTGTTGCCAAAATCAGATAAAAAGCACTTTCTCCTGATCCCAATCCGATTTGACGCGAGAGTCGAATTGGCACAAGAGTCAGATTGGCACAAGATCAGAGTCGATTTGATCAGTAAAAGAGTCGATTCGCAAACAGGAGCCGAAATGGGGCCAACTGGGGCTGATTTGGACATCTTAAACGACCCCAAAAGTGGGGCTAAAACAGACCTTAGCGTGAGGGTCGTTTTGATTTGAGGGGCTAAATTGGAAAACGGTGGGGCTGATTTGGAAAATGAAGGGGCTGTTATGGAAATGGATAGGGCTAATTCAGCGTTTTGCTGTACCTAAAATGGCCCTGTGAGTGTCGATCTAGCTTCCAAATGCCGAAATGGCTTTCGCATGGGGCCGAAACAGCTTTGGCCCCAAAGGGGCTAAAACGCAAATTTGGGTCGTTTCAGCCCTTTTTCATTTACAGTGTATACATCAAAGCCCAAGGTGTCAGTACATTTCGATTGAAACTTTGCTCTAGTCACTTTAACACATTCTTCTATTCCTTATAATACCTAATGTGTTCGTAATTTACCAATACTCTCATTGTTATTTAGGTGTAATTTCGTCTGGTAGTTAATTCTGCAACTACAACAGATCTAGAATGCAAACAATCAATTCAAGTGCGGCGCAACAAACATCGTTCTTTGAAAACGGTTTTAAAACCAAGACGGTTTGGTGAAGCAAACTTCAAATAACACATTGGAAGGTGCTATATATAAATCAACCAATAACAGAAATTAACATTTCAAACATTGTCTCTGTGATTATTCCGCGGTCTTCTTAGTTCCTACAATAGTACAAATCCTACTAGCCCACTCCCAGAAAGTCTGAGTGACACGTGACCAACCCAGACCAGGGTCTTTTCGCAGCGGTGAGCGGGGGCGGGGGAGCGGAGATAAGACCCTGGGTACGAAGGTTGGAACGTTTGAAGCATGGTTTCAACACGGCAACACCACGACGGCGATGGATTTTTTGAACTGGCAATGCCACGAGTCGGAATCACACATTGACACTTGTTCTTGGCTGTTCTTGGCTATAAATGAACGCACTTGTTGTCTTTATAGGATCTTATTCAATTTTAGTGAGGATAGATTATCTTGTCGAGGTAAGATATCAATTCCTACAACTGACAACAAACTTGGTAGGGGATTTCATGGTTGTTTTCTTCTATTTTTAGGTGTATATATTTGGTGTGGGTTCATTGATTCTCACAGGAGCCATTGTGTTCACGCTGATCAACATTCTGATCAGACACTATCTGCGTGGGCTACAAATGAACACACTTGTTGTCTTAGGATCTTATACAATTTTAGTGAGGAGATTTTATCTTGTCGAGGTAAGATAACAGTTTCTACAACCACGGCTACAACTGACAAGTGTGTTTCTTGGTAGGAGATTTCACGGTTGTTTTCTTTTATTTTTAGGTGTATATTGCCAATATTGGTGTGGGTTCATTGTGTTTGCACTGATCAGCATTCTGATCAGACGCTACTATAATATATCTGCGTGTGTGTATTTTTACTTATACAAATTCTGCAAAATAATCTGATGGGCTCAATAGTACATTGCTGTATAATTTTATTAAAGCTCTAGATTTGTCAAAACATATTAAGCACTTGGAATTGCATTGAAAATTTTGCCACAGCATCAGAGCAAGAGGTGTGATTATCCTGTCAAAACCCTTGTTGTTTTCAATCTTATAATTAAAAAATATAGAAGAGATGTGTTAATACTCTGGCTATTGTAAATAATATAATTACATTTTTGGACTTCCCAGTCTACTTCGCAGGCAATTCTGTGGACTCTTATGGTGAAGAGGTGAGAAAAAATTGGATGGAGTGGGCAATCCCGAGTGGAATGGGCAATCTTGGGTGGAGTGGGCAATCTTGGGTGGAGTGGGCAATCTTGGGTGGAGTGTGTAATCTTGGGTGGAGTGGGCAATCTTGGGTGGAGTAAGCAATTTTGGGTGGAGTGGGCAATCTCGGGTGGAGTGGGCAATATCGGGTGGAGTGGGCAATCTCAGGTGGAGTGGGAAATCTTGGGTGGAGTGGGCAATGTTGGTTGGTGTGGGTAATCTTGGGTGGAGGGGGCAGTCTTGAGTGGTGTGGGTAATCTTGGGTGGAGGGGGCAGTCTTGAGTGGTGTGAGCAATCTTGGGTGGTGTGGGTAATCTTGGGTGGAGGGGGCAAGAGGGGTGTCACATTGGTCACAGACTGCAGATATTTGCCTGTGGAGAAGGCTAAAGGTTTTTGCCCCTTTTGAGGCAGCACTTCACTTGCGGTAGTAACTTCTAGTTGTATAAAACAAATAGATTCTGTTCCGTTATAGTGCACAGAAGACGTCACAACATGATAAGAACATCCGTGACCCACTCGACTGCGTGTGACGTCATCTGTGCAACCTATAACTAAACAGACAATGGCAAAATGGAATATATTTGTTAATTAGTAAATGATACACGCTTGTACCTATGCAGGCTTCGGGGGAAAGTGAGCTCTGCCAACAAACTCGATATTTCATTTTGAGCATGCTTGAACGGTTGCCAAGATACTCTTTTGGGCCCATTCTCTAACGCGTTACTTGCTATTTTCCTGCTTACGCGTGCTCATAAACTAGTACTTGTTTGACCAGTTCAAGACCTGACTGACTTGTTTGGGGCGAAGATCGAGTTTGTTGGCAGAGCCCACCTCTCCCCCAAAGCTTGCGTAGGCCTTCTATATGTCGTTGAAGTTCCAGACCCCTACAGGCACGCGATCCCCCTCGCCAGATGTATAGAAGGCTTAGTACCAGTGGCGTGGTGGCAAGTTTTAGGCTGGGGTGGCCAGATTAGCTTTGGCGCCCCCCCCCCCCCCCCAAAAAAAAAAGGGGGGGGAAAGGAAAGAAAGACATTACTGTATTTGATAAATGGTCAGATTTTTTGTTTTAAAATAACTCGAGTAGCAATATATAATATTACAAGAAACAACGCCATGCCAATGCGAACACCAAAGTAGCGCCAAACCTCTAGGGGTGTCCGGGGGCATGCTCCCCCGGAAAATTTTGAAAACTAGAGTCTCTGATATGCCATTTCCTGCATTTTGGAGTGAGATTTTACAGAATTCTGAAGATTATAAAACTTCATTACAGATTTCAGATCTTTATATCCCCCATTGAAGACCTAGCTATACAAAGAAATAGGTTTATTTTGTTAAGTTTTGGCGCCCTTGCTAATTTTGGCGCCCCTTCTGCAACCCCAGCTGGGGGGGGCCTTGCCCCCCCCCCCCCCCCCTGCCACCACGCCACTGCTTAGTACGTCTAGGCTGGGGATGACTACGACACCGGCACAAGTGGGAATGGGTTTATCGCTTGTTATAACCTTACCCATTGCTACTTATACATACAGTTGTACATCTTTATTCTTTTATTATCTCATATTCTTATAATCTTATATCTTCAGGAAAAATCTGCTCATTTTTTTATTAAAAATGAAAATAAAGAATAAGACATAATCCAAAAATCGTCATCTTGTGTGACTTGATATTCAAGTTAATTACTGCGAGCCGTAAGGCGAGCAGCTCACTAATCTTGACGAGGTCTGGGCCGAGTTTATATGCGTTCACAAACTCGATTCTTAGGATTTCGTGGGCGATGATCTTCGGTATACGCAATGTCTACCGATCAGCGGCAGGCATTATTAAATTGTGCGCTACGCTACACCTGCATTGTTTGGCGCTGGAATATACTGATTTATTAAAGAGAAGTGTATTTTTCTACCATACTATTATATCAAACACAACTCTATTTGTTGTTGGAAGTATATATCAAGGCCACAAAAGGCTAAGCGACATTTCGAGGGGCAGACAGTGTATTTATACGAGTCTTTGTTCATTAATTTTTATATGACATTCCAGCCAGATGATTTCACTTAACATTTTAAGCATGCGACGTTATTGTCAACACTCACGTCACGCGTATAAAATTGAGCTATTAAAGATGGCAACAGCCGTTATTGCTGCAAATCAACAACCTAAAACTGCATAGATTGCCGTTCTTCACTTCAAGCAAGAGTGCTGACGCCATCACTCTTTAATGGCTCGATTTTATACGCGTGACGTCAATGTTGAGGGAAACGTCGCATGCTTAAGTTCTTTAATTGAAAATGCTTCGGACGATAACAAGTATTTTACTGCTAAATAGTAAATGGTAGCAACTCGCAGCACTTCACTTTTGATAAAAGCTTCTAGTTGATAATGACTTAATTACCTCTCATTTTGTCGTATGTTGTTTTTTAACTTGAATATCAAGGAGTGTTACTAAAATTGCAAAATTTTTAATAAATTTATTCTGTATATATATAAAATAAAATTTTCGAAAAACTTAGAATAAGTTGATTTGTTATATAGCCAGACTAGAGTTTCGCTGGATACAACGATGACTGTCATTGGTTGATTTGTGGTCACATGAACTTAGCTAAATTTCAATGTCTACCGAGCTTATTGCCTGCTCGGTCAATAAGTTTTCAATTGTTGCCCGCTAGAACTTTGAACTATTCACGGCATCCTATCAACAAAAGCTTGTTTGGTACGAAAAAAAGAATATTTATAGATCTTCAAAGCATGTGTGAAGATTAACTGGAGAAATGTATTGCTGTTCTTTTGTTCAGGGACTTATATTTGTTTGGTTGAAGTGAAATTACGGAGCCAGGCGAAATGTTTTGGTAAGTCTTAGCGTTTGCCTTTTGTGTGCTTTCCCTTGATAAACATCGAAATTATTCAGCGAAACTCAAGCTATATAACAAAACACTTAATGTCTGCTCCCTCGGGAAACAGTTTTGTTTTCCCTCGAGTCTCGATGTTTGCCTGGACTTGGTCTTGGGAAATATCAATTAGACTCACGGGAAAACAAAACGAACTGTTTCCCTCGGGAGCAGACATTAAGTGTATAATATACTGAACGAAATTTAGCCGTAAATTAACGGAGAAATCCCACTTTGCATGCTATTAACAAGGGCAAGGACATATAAGAGTTTAACATAAGCAAATTGGCACAATCTCTGAAAATCAACCTATGTATATAGTACTGTAGTTAGTCTCCTTCGCTGACCTTATATGGCTCACGTTTATTCCCCAACCAAGGTCTGGTGAAACGAGTCACACATTCGATTCCCTCAATCCGACCAATCACATGACAGCGAGCTTTCTAGAAAGCTGACCTCCGACCTTGAGGCTTGAGCTGACCGTTTTAACCAATTGCTTATAGTTTAGTAAAAATTTTGCGTAAATAGAATCAATAAGATGATGATGTAACCAGTGCTGTGAGTAACTTCGTTACAAGTAACTAGTTACATGTAATCGTTACTTTTTTTAGTAACTTTACCGATAACTAGTTACTTTTTTCAGAAGGTAACTGTAGCTGTAACTAGTTACAAAAAGTAGGAATAAAAAGTAACGATAACTAGTTACATCTGCCGTCTTGAGCGCCGTTACTTTTTGCGATATCCGTAATTCTCCCAACCTCGCCGAGTCGTCTTTCAACGTCTTATTCAGGCTCGAATCTTCGTCACACGCCGCTGCAATGCATTCTGGACAATCTATATGCAAATGCGATATTAATACACGTGCATTTATTCATTCATTCGTCGACGTGAGCGATTACACACGTAGTACCAAATCCATGGCCGCGCTTGAAAACGATGTTCCAGTTCAAATCAGTAGCGGGACAAACCGTAAAGCTAACTTGTTTACTTTGTTCACCGAAAGTTAAAGCCTATCATCATTGTCGAATTTGCGTAAACACGTCCGGCTTAGTTTACATGCTTTCTCGATTTTAACAACCGAACGAAAAAATAGTAAAAAAAACTTTGTAATTATAATTGTAACTAGTTACAAAAATTTTAAAGTAACTTTGTAACTGTAACTAGTTACTTTTTTTCCCTTGTAACATGCATCTTAGAATACTTTTCTGACTAGAAATACATAAATGCAATAACCCCTCGCCCGCTTTTATATGGATTTTTGTAAATAGCCCCTGATTGGAAAACATTAATACGCAACCCCTTTTGCTCTCTTCTATTGGTGGCCTGGAAATTATGCTTTACAGTTCTTCCATTTACAAAAAAACCCATCGCTACAGCATCTGAAAACATTTTTCAAAAACATTGAATTGATTGAAACTACTCAACAACTATACCTGTCTACAATTTTTCATTTCGAAATCTGAAGAGCTGAAACTGTTTTCACCTACATATTAATAAATATTTCCACAGTATTTGTACGTTTTACAGAAGAAAAATTGCTTCTTTTCCGAGTTTGGCGCCAAATTATGGACAAGCTACGTTAAGTCACAAGTGGTTTACAATAGGAAAACTATTTAAAAGAAGTTATTACGACGGCAGCCTGTCACAAAATCCTAGTTGATATTTTATTTATATAAGGAGATGATTCAGCGGAAGAGGCGTGGTTACGTGTGCGGCCAAGAAAACGGTAAACAAAGAGACTGTCTAGACAGTATGGGAAAATTAGAGACATGGAGGTTTTGACAGCGAAGTGTGTTTTTTTTTATCTTTACTTTTACATAATAAATTCTCTCTAAAATAACCGTGTGGTCGTTTTCGGTTGACCGGTTCAAGAAACCTGTGACATTGGGGGCCCGCCCGGGAACTGGTCAACCGTGGAAGTCTCTTGTGAAGAGAAAAAACTAGTGGTCTAGTGTAGAACAAAAGCGAGCTGTGGATATATTTTTGACCAAAGATATATGATATGCCAAAGGGCAACACGAGATGTTGGTGTGAATATTTTTGAATTCTGAGGACTGCGCGTCGAAGAATATGGAAAAATTTATTTCACTGGGAAAGGAGTTTGGATTCGAAGGAAAAGAGTTGTTGGCTTTCGTGAAGGAGCAACAAGAAGAGGAGAAACGAAGGTTAGATGAAGAGAGAGAAGAGAGACAGCGAGAACGCGAGACTAAGAAGTTAGAGGCAGAGGAAAGAGAACGTGAGCATAAACGCGAAACGGAAGAGAAAGAACGAGAACGACAATTGCGAGAAAGGGAAAAGGAAGCCGAGAGAAGACATGAACTAGCGATGAAACAGTTAGAACTAGAGAGCCAAAATAATGGACATACCGAGGTAAACAATGGTGGTAACGTAGCTGTCGCTAAACCACCAAAGCTGCCAAAGTTTACCGACGGGAAAGATGATTTGGACAGTTATCTGCAGAGATTTGAGCGGTTTGCAAGAAGTAACAAGTGGGATCAATCGACGTGGTCGACGTCTCTTAGTGCGTTACTTACTGGTAAAGCTTTAGATGTGTATTCAAGACTGTCAGAGACCGCCGCCGTCGATTACGACCAGTTAAAGCAAGCGCTTTTGAAGAGATACGAGCTCACAGAGAATGGTTTTAGATTACGATTTAGAGATGGAAAGCCCGAAGATGGAGAAAGCCCGGAACAGTTTATGACAAGGCTCAACCGCTATCTAACCAGGTGGGTCGAGCTATCAAAAACTGACAAGACTTATGATGGATTTGCGAATTGTTTGTGAAGGAGCAGTTTATTCGTTCATGTCCCAAGGACTTGTCAATTTATTTGCGTGAACGAGGTCCTGTCAATTTAGAGGAACTAGCGAAGGTCGCCGACCAGTTTCTCATTGCTCATGAGAGACAACTGCTCACACCTGCAAGACCAATCAAAAGCAAACAGTCTCCTAAGTGGGAAAGCGCGATCGGTAACGAGAAGGAGAATAAAACTGAGAAGAGAATACAGTGTTTCAACTGCAAGGGTTATGGCCACAAAGCTATGGACTGCCGCAAAACAAACAAGCAAGATTCGAAGGCTGAGAAACGTTGTTTCCTGTGTGATCGAAGTGGGCATCTCGCCAGAGACTGTAAAACTGTTAATAGCAATACGAAAGGTCCGTTTAAGGCTGGAGCTGCCCGAAATACAACCGTCGAGAACTTAAGCGAAGAGAAATTAGGGCTGGAGTCTTGCATCCAGGATAATCAGTTGTTGCTTTTGAATGGTACCAAGTTACCAATTGTGAAGAGTGCTGGGTTAACAATTCCTGGTGATACTCAAAGTAAAATGCCAGTGGTCCAAGGTAAAGTTGGTGATGCCACAGTAGACACTCTTAGAGATACAGGATGCAGTGGAGTTGTGGTTCGGGAAACGTTTGTGAAGGAAGATCAGTACACTGGCAAATATTGCTATATGTTACTTATTGATAACACTGTTCGCCAGGTCCCAATTGCGAAGATCCAGGTAGACACTCCGTACTTGAAGGGAGAAGTGGAGGCGCAATGTTTACCAGATGCAATCTATGACCTCATCATCGGCAATGTGGAAGGTGCTAGAGCCCCTGACAACCCTAATCCTGATTGGCAAGTAACCTGCGCTGTAACAACAAGGGCCCAGGAAAAGAGAAGTAAAGAATTTAAGCCCTTGGAGACTCTAGAAACCCCAAAAGGATCGGCTATTGGAAAGAAGGATCTCATGGAAATGCAACGACAAGACCCAACACTTGAGAAGTATCGAAATAAGACTGATGTAAAGACCAAGAACGGCCATGAGATATCCTTTGAAGAGAGAGGAGGGATTTTATACCGCCTATGCAAAAGTCTTACAGCGTATAAAAGGAGAACTGTTCGCCAAGTATTAGTACCTCAACCACTTCGTCAACGGGTGATGGACCTTGCCGGCCCATAATTTTATTATGGGTGGGCACATGGGTATTCAGAAGACAACCGACAAGATTGTGAGTAGCTTTTATTGACCTGGAATCCATGGTGACGTGACAAGGTTTTGCCGATCATGCGACATATGCCAGAAGACGGTGCAGAGAGGAAGAGTCACCAGAGTTCCTTTGGAAAGGATGCCACTGATGGACACACCTTTCAAAAGAGTAGCAGTGGACCTGATTGGCCCCATCCACCCACCAAGCGAGCAGGGACACCGCTACATCCTCACACTTGTTGATTATGCTACCCGTTACCCCGATGCAGTCCCACTGAAATCCATCAGCGCAGAAGCAGTTGCAGAAGCCTTGGTGGATATGTACAGCAGATTAGGTGTACCAGAGGAGGTTTTGAGTGATTTGGGTACTCAGTTTGTTTCCGAATGTATGAAGGAAGTGTCTAGATTACTGAGTATCAAGCAGCTGTCGACTAGCCCATACCACCCTATGTGCAACGGACTTGTCGAGAAATTTAACGGCAGCCTGAAGAGTATGCTCAAGAAGCTCTGTTGCGAGAAACCGAAGCATTGGTCCCGGTATATCAATGCTCTGCTGTTTGCATACCGAGAAGTCCCTCAAGTATCTACGGGATTTGCCCCATTCGAGTTGCTGTACGGCCGTACGGTACGTGGTCCCATGACCATCTTGAAGCAGTTGTGGACCAAGGAGGTAGAAGACCCAGAGGTGAAGACCAGCTATGAATATGTGCTCGATCTTCGTGAGAGGCTAGATGAAACGTTAAAGATAGCACGGCAAGAATTGAAGCGATCTCAGACAAGATACCAACGGTACTACAACCGGAAGTCTAAACCGAGGAGCTTCAAGATTGGTGGCAAAGTCCTCATCTTACTGCCAACTGATAATAACAAGCTTCTAATGCAGTGGAAAGGACCTTTTGTGATAGAGACGGTTGTTGGAATCAATGATTATGGAGTCAAGATCGGAGACAAGACTAAAACTTTCCATGCAAACATGCTGAAAGAATACGTCGAAAGGAAACCTGTCGCAAAAGTCAACGACCAGATGGAGAGACAAGCAGAGGAGAGTGGGAGTGCTGTCGACAGTAGACCAGTGCTTCATGTGGTTGGAGCAGCGATAATCGAGCAAAGTGAGTCTGATCCAGAAGGAGCGATCGACGAAGATGATTTATTGGAACTAGGCACTACGTTGTCTAAGGAAACGGCAGCAGATATTACCATGGGTCAACAACTAAACGACGAGCAGAAAGTGCAGTTGCAAGGCTTGATCAAGCGTCACGAACACATCTTTACCGACATGCCTGGCAACGCCAACGTGATCGAGCACGAGGTCAAGCTAACATCTGATGAGCCAATACGATCGAAGCCTTACGTTATCCCGTATAATGTAAGGGAATCACTGAAGAAAGATGTCCAAGACATGTTGAATATGAGCGTAATAAGGGAGTCTAAGTCCCCTTACGCTTCACCAGTGGTCATCGTTCGGAAGAAGGACGGAACGAACAGATCATGAATATGCGTTGACTTTCGCAAACTCAATCGCCTAACCTTGTTTGACCCTACTCCCGTACCCACCGCCGAGGAGATATTCCATAAGATGGCGAAGGCAAAGTACCTGACTAAGTTAGACCTGAGCAAGGGGTACTGGCAAATCCCAGTAGCAGCCAAAGATATTTCCAAGACAGCTTTTGTCACTCCTGATGGAAACTACGAGTTCGTGAAGATGCCTTTTGGTATGGTGAATTCGGGAGCAACTCTGGTGAGAGGCCTTAGGAAGCTGATCAGTGACCTTGAAGGTGTCGAGGCTTATATAGACGACATCATCGTCTTTACAGAGACGTGGGAGGAGCATCTTGCCGTCCTGGAGGAGCTATTCTGCAGACTTTCTGACTCTGGACTGACTGCAAGACCCACGAAATGTGTCATCGGGGCTGAGAGTATTGACGTGGTTGGTCATCGAATATCAGACGGATCAAAGGCCTTCACGAGGAGAATGTGAAGAAAATTAGGGATGCAAAACGACCGACAACCAAAAAGCAAGTCAAAGCGTTTCTGGGACTGACCGGTTACTATCGAGAATTCGTTCCGAATTACGCAGCAAAAGCGGTGCCATTGTCTGACTTAACCAAGAAGGGTCAGCCAAGTAATGTTCGATGGGAGGAAGCTCAAGAGAGAGCCTACAATACGCTGAAGAGCGAGTTGACGAGTCCACCGATCCTTCGACTGCCTGACACGACGAAGCCGTTTACGTTAAGGACTGATGCATCGGACGTCGGAATTGGCGCTGTATTGTTACAAGATCATGGGGGAAAGTTGTCTCCCATCAGCTTCGCTAGCAGAAAACTCACCAGTAGAGAGCAGAAGTACAGCACCATCGAGAGGGAATGCCTGGCTATAGTTTGGACTGTAAGGAAGTTTTTGATATTTCTCTATGGTCTGGAATTCACGCTCCAGACGGATCATCAGCCGTTGGTCTACTTAAATAGAGCCAAATTCCTCAATGATCGAATCATGAGATGGGCAATGTTCCTGCAGAACTACAAGATGAAGATCGAATCTATCAAGGGAATTGAGAATGTTGCAGCTGACTACCTGAGCAGAGTTTGTTAGAGTTTGTAGTACTGAATAGCCATATTTTGTTAAGGATTTGTGTAAGAAAGAAATTATTGTAAATTTCTCTTAAATGGGGGAGTCATGTCACAAAATCCTAGTTGATATTTTATTTATATAAGGAGATGATTCAGCGGAAGAGGCGTGGTTACGTGTGCGGCCAAGAAAACGGTAAACAAAGAGACTGTCTAGACAGTATGGGAAAATTAGAGACATGGAGGTTTTGACAGCGAAGTGTGTTTTTTTTTACCTTTACTTTTACATAATAAATTCTCTCTAAAATAACCGTGTGGTCGTTTTCGGTTGACCGGTTCAAGAAACCTGTGACACAGCCACAGATAAAAATACAACAGGCAAGCAAACAGACATGCAATGGATGTGATACGTTTAAAATACTTTAAGGACACACAAAAAAGAAAACAAAATTAACAGTGGTAGGATGTAAACTGGGAAACTCAGACAGTTTTGCTACTAAATGTTCGTAATTACTGAGAGCGGCTGCTCTATTATTTACCATAAACATAAACTTTTCGCCGACCTTTATTTCTTCGTTGGTTTTCAAGTTTTACCTTTGCTTTTTCCTCCTTTAGAGTTTCGGTTCGACGGGTTTCCTTCTACTCAAGATGTTGTTTTTCTTTATACGTAGACGTTGATTTGTTTCTGTTCTTTCAAAAGTGATATACGTCAGTTCCCAAAATCTCGTTTCTCAAAAACTCCTTTCTCAAGTCTTTTTGTCAAGAATAAATTATGTTTATAGTTCAAATCTTTTTGTCTCGTTTCCATTTACTTTTGACGAGATATGGCTATTTAAACAGTGCACAGCATTGAAATACTGGATGTACACCAGAAGGTTCCGGAGTCGTGTGAACATCTTCAAAGCGTCGTTAAATTAGTGAACCTGCACAATCCAACGAGAATGGACGAATATGCAGTTATGCTAATTATATGGCAAGCAAAATCTTAGATGTTCATTGGCTGTTGTCGGAATGTAATCAATTGTCGGAATGTAATCAATAGTCGTCAACATGCAGTATAAGAACGACCAAAACGCGTATAGCCGTATACCATCACGCTGGAACCCGATCGAGAAACCATACATGCTATTCATAAGACCATTTTAATCATACCGGCACATAGAAATCACCTGAGGTATAGTGTTATGAAAATGTTCTCTTACTTACCACAGCCACCGCTTCACAATTTATGTCAACTCCAAATTGTCCATTAACCCATTGGTCACTGGGAGCTCTCCTGTTGACCACTTGTCGCACTTCGTGTAGATACTCCATAGGCATAATCGAATTCATTTTCTTATTCAAAAATGTCAAACTGAACAATTTTCCGTTGCTTTCGGGTCAATGTTTTCATGATTTCATCACTCGTATATAAATTTTAGCAGACGCCATGTTTGGCCTAGTTTCCAGGTTTTGCTTACAGCGTCAATATGTCGTGGCTTCTGATTGGTCAGGATAGGAATATTCCAGTTATAAGGTTTGTCATTGGATAACGCTACTAGTGGTCTATCACCAATAAACCACTAGTAGCTCAGCCAATCAGAATACCGAATTTGTAACAGACCACTAGTTGGTTGATACTAACACAGAGTATAGAACCAAGTCTGACTGTGTCGGCAACTTTGATGCAAGTGCCCTCGCGCACGTCAAACGGGTCATCACCTACCTATACTAAGAAGGCTTCTGATTGGTTTAGATAACTAACCTCAACAAAACCCCTAACCTTCCCCTAACATGGGAACGAATTGACAATGCGATTGGTTACTTATAGCCAATCAGAAAACTCGTTCATATTGGGTTAGTCTTTACGGCTTAGCTTTACCACGCCTAACAACGTCACCTTCTAACCACCGGCACTTTTTACCTTCCCGCACCTCGATCTTCGTCATCGTGTCGCCATTACGCGTCATCTTACGCCATCCTGCCAACTGCCGCAAGTGGTGGAAAATTATTAATTACCGTCAGATTTGACCCAACAAAAGTACCGGTGGAACTTACCAGGATGGCGTAGGATGGTGAAGATGACGATGACGATAATGATGATGAAGTTGACAACGACGATGATGATAAACACCTTGTATAAGCACGCGTCAACTAATGGGGGTTTAATTTGTCTAGATTTGTACAAATGTAACTTCATTATATTCCAATTTCCAATGTAAACATGTCTGCACAGTTTATGTTTCTCGAAGCACTGTGCATTGTGAACTACAGTAGGAGAGAAAAAATAAACTAACGGTTCAAGAACATTAAGGTATAAAGCAAAACATTCAAAACTACAAACAGGCTGTCATTTCAAAATGTCAGGACGCTATTTCCGTCCGCTTCGGTCGCGTTTCTCGTATTTATCCGTAATTTTATAGTCCCCATTTCTTTCCTCCCGACATCCTGGCTTTTCCCTAGGATTGCGCCTATCTCTGCTTCGACTTCGACTACGACTACGTCTGTAAGGCGATCGACTTCTGTCGCGCGCTCTACGGTAAGAGTTCGTGTCGCTTTTCGATTTATATAATTTTCGCCCAGTGGTCGATCGGATATCGTCGTGTTTCTCTCGTTGGCGGTCGTCGACCTGTCCCCGAGAACGACGTGTGACCTTCTCTTTTCTTTTTCGGCTGTCGTCATTTGAGCTGCCACTGTCCGCACTAGCGGAATCGCTGTCGCTGCTATCGCCAGGGTCGCTTTCGGTTGCTGAAGCACTGTCGGATTTCTCGCTCAACGGACTGCGAGAACGGCTGGAAGGTTTCGGATTTTTGTTGTCTTCTCGGGTTTGCTGTGATTTACTTGACTTCTTCGTTTCGGATTTTTGTTGTCTTCTCGGGTTTGCTGTGATTTACTTGACTTCTTCGTTCCTTTGCTTCCATGACTATAAAAACAAACAAAAATTAATATCACCATTTTTAATACCGCCACTTTGGATGCCGCCATTTCTAACGACGTCAGTTTTAATGGCGCCTTTTTGGATGCTGCCATTTTGAATTACGTCAGTTTTGATGTCGCCAGTTGGGATGCCGCCATTTTTAACGACGTCAGTTTTTATGTCGCCATTTTGGATGCCGCCATTTTTAACGACGTCAGTTTTAATGGCGTCATTTTGGATACCGCCATTTTTAGTGACGTCAGTTTTGATGTCGCCATTTTGAATGCCGCCATTTTTAATGACGTCCGTTTTAATGGCGCCATTTTCTACGTCGCCATAAAAAAGCCCTGGTTCGGCAACGTTGGCTGTTATCTCATTTTCAAAGTTTCTGGTTTTAATGACGCCATTTTTGATATTGCCAGTTTTTAATGTCGCCATTTTGTTTTGGGCCATGTCCACGCTAATCCGTTTTCAAACGAAAACTGAGACCTCGTATCGAAAACGTATCAAACGTCTTGCGTCCACTATCGTTTTCGAATCGTTTTTGCCATCCACATTAAAACGCAGAAACCACCCTGAAACAAAGGCCGTGGGTGACTGGAACCCAGATCACATGATCGTCGTGGCGTCAGCGTTTTCGAAAAGCTTCGTTTTCGCCGTCCACACTGGTTCAGAAACACGGCGTCTTCGAATCGGTCTCCACTCTGGAGAGTGTTTTCGAAAAGCTCCGTTTTCGGTCACCGAAGACGCCGGATTAGTGTGGACAAAAGGCCTAACCGTATCCAAAAGTCTCCGTTTTCGCTATTGTCTCATTTTCAAAGTTCATAATTTTAATGTCGCCATATTTTGGCTCGCCATTTTTAAAGTTCCCAATTTAATGTAGCCATTTTGAATATCGCCATTTTTTATGTTATCATTTTGAATGTTGCTATTTTGACGACATAAAAAAAAAAAGCACTGGTTCGATGACGATAATCTATTGTCCCATTTCCAAAATTCCCAATTTTAATGTCGTCATTTTGAATGTCGCCATTTTGAATGTCGCCATTTTTAACGTCATCATTTTTAACGCCGCCAATTTTAATGTCGCTATTTCAAAGGTCGTCGCTTTGAATGACGCCATTTCGTTTCGGCCGTCATCTTGACCACATAAAAATAGCCCGAATTCGAACCTTATAGCCTACCTTTCTCTTTTGTTATTGCCATTCTTCTTTACATCTTCGCTCCGAGATTTCGTTCCTTCTGTTATTGGCGAGACATTAGAAGGCGATCCTAACAGAAGAGTAAAACAAGAAAATACATCAAATTTAGTAATGGATAAAGAACTGGGGCTAATCATCCGTAAGGATGCAGCCGGCGGCTGAATTACAAAGGACGCAGATCAACGTGACTTTGTCGAGACAAATCAAAGACGCTCCAGGCAGCCGCCATACGACACAGTTCAGACCACGGATCACAGCTAGGATGTAGGTGTTGATTTTACGGAGGGAGGAAAACCGGAGAACCCGGCGAAAAACCCGCGAAGCACAGGAGAGACCAACTACAACTCTACTCACATGAGCTCCAAGTTCGACAAGAGGGTCATTCCCAAGCGGTCACCCATCCAAGTACTAACCCCGTCTTAACTCTTGATGAGAGGCAGCGCCCTAATAGCACACGTCACCGGTAACTGGAAATCTTATCAAATTCGAAACTGTCGGAAATGCCTTCAGAAAATGTCTTATGACATTACACCAAAGTTGCCATGAAATACGCTTTGTAGACGCTTCTTTTTATTACTCAGGAAACGAAATGCTGGATAATGTTTAAGTAATGCTTTAAATATCAAGCTAGATCGAAAATCTAGGTCTTTCTTTCGACGTTGCATTTCACCTTTAATCAACAGTGTGTTCAACCCTTTCACGCATGGCTCTCCGAGACTTCTCCTTCTCTCGTCTGGCGTTAGACAGAATAAAAAGATAAAGTTGTTCGACAACAACGATGCGCATGAAAGGGTTAAAGGGGCAGTAACTTCTATTCAATTTTGATTTTAAAGAAGTACTCTTTCCGTATGAAGTATAGCGTTCTTATTAAATCAATATCTCACCAGAGATATTCAGGTTTTGTAACATGCAAATGAGATGCCTTACAGTATGATGTCATCTACTCCACACAGATCAAACAAACTTCCCCAAATGAGGAATATATATATCAAGCAATAAATGTTTACATTGCAATGCACCATTCGTATTAGAATAGCTTCAAAGTTTCAGCACAATCTACCTATTATTTCCGTAGATATTCCTCCTTTACGGAATAGGCGAGTTTCAGGGTGTTGCGCGCGCATTATTTTTCAAAAAAGTGGCCAATTCCACACAGTAAACATGTTGTTTAAAATCAACAAAGTATATATACAGTTTCTGGATGTTTAACACTGTTATTCTGCTGTTGTTGGCTCGCTAGCGTGTCTGTTTGCCATTGGTTACTTTGTGGGGAGCCTGCCAAGAGACCGCCAATTCCTTTGCAAAATGATGCGCGCGCAATACCCTGAAATTCGCCTATTAGTGTAGTAGCTGACGTCATAAGGTATCTTATTTGCATTTTTCTAAAAGCAAAATATCTTTGGAACAAGAGGAGAAATTGACAAGCGAAGAGGCTATTCTTCTTTCTTTTACACCCGTTTTCAAAATTACGCGAGCAGACCGTAAATATTGCAGTCGACATGTGAGTTTTATGGCAATTAAAGATACTTTAGTATAACTTACTTTGTCATCGTATTCAACATTCCCATGCATTGCATTGTTCTTTGGTTAAATAATACGCCATTCGGTCAGCATTAACGTCCTCATTTCATCGTATTTTGACTCGGTTCGTATCGATGTCCGCCCTTTTGGGACAACAAATTGCAATAAAACTCACATCACGCCACATGCATGTCAACTTCCGGGGCCGCGCAATTTTGAAAACGGGTGTAAAACACTTCTAAATAAAATCAAAATTGGGATAGACGATGCTCCCCCTTAACAATTTTCAGAAAACATTCCTAGCATGCCTCTGTTTTAACTAGCGTAAAAAATGCGGATTTTGAGAACGTTGACTCACTGGATCGTTTTTTACTTTTGTCGTCAATGGCGTCTGTTGAAAAAGTTTCGTTCGTTTTCTTCGTGAGTAGGATTTTCGTTAGTAGATCGACAGCTTCGTTTAGCGAAACCTGTGGAGAGAAAAACACCGCGTGTCAGGCGCAGCCACGATGAGAACTCGCGGCAACCTCGTACCCAGGGTCTTATCTCCGCTCCCGCCCACCGCTGCGAAAAGACCCTGGTTGTGGCTGGTCACGTGCCCCCTAAACATTGGGGGGGGGGGTTAATAAACGATTTCAAAAATACTCAGGGAGGAGTGACAAAGGCACAATTACAAGTTTTCACCGTTGTTTAGGCCCCGTTCACACTATACCGGAAGGTTTTCGCGCCGGCACAAAAAATATCCAGTATAGTGTAATCAGATTCGATCGGCACGATATTGTGCCGAAGTAAGCCTCGTTCACACTATACCGGTAGCTTTTGTGCCGGCACGAAAACCTGACGATACAACCAATTCCCAACGCTATATTCTACTAGAAATACATGAACGCAACAACCCCTCGCCCGCTTTTACTACATAATTTAATTCAAATAAGCATCATATCCAATTAGTTTTTCTTAATACATTGTAACACCCCCCTGTCTCATGCAGTTCTTACAGTAGCACCTGCCATCGAACCGAAGTAAATATAGTGCAGTAAAATCGGACTGTCAAGATGAAGCAAAAAAAACCAACAAATCTTTATTCGAAAATACACAAACGATAAAAAAGAATGTGTCACGTTCCCGTCGTCCGACTCAGTGCATGACATCCTCAGCGAGACACGGCAAAAGCAAACGATAATCACAAAGACTAAAGTGGCTAATTGTTTCAACTACATGAATTGCAAAGTTGACCAAAAAGGAAAACTTAGTTTACGCTCTGTATGAATGTAAAATAATATCGTGTTTACATGGACGTTGCCAAAGTGGTCTTAATTTAGATTTTGCAAGCGTTTAAATGGCTTCCTTGTCTGTTTCACAATGACAGAAAAACCAACGTATTAAAATTAATAGCTCGAAAACTATAAGTATAATAGAACTAAAAACAAACCAGTACAATCAGATTGCCATGAAAAAGTAACAGGCACGGTTTCAGTAAAAAATATGAAAAAACAGCGGCGACAATTGACAAAGTTCATATCAATAATCAAAAGAGTATGTTGTTAATATTAAACGTCAAAGTCAAAAACACTAGAAAACACGTCGAAAAACACCACAGAAAACAAATTAGCGAATCTATTTAAGAGATTGAATACCAGAAATAAGAGGAAACTTTCATTCGAAAATATATTTTCAGTGGACAGTGTTCGAGAAAATATGAAAAACTTAAGCTTACCTTTTAATAGTGTTAGCACGGAAATTTTATACCTTCGAGTTTATTCTTGCTGCCCTCTGTTAGTTTCCATTTTACTCACAATAAACAGTTTTTCCTCAGTTTTTCTTTCTGTTCCTTCGAAAGAGATGTACTAACTGATTCAAAAAGTGACTTTCTTTATTCCCGTCCAGAGATTCTCGTCAACAATAAATGATTTCGCAATATTAAATTTTTACGGCGCAACTTGAACATCCTACCAAGGACTAAATATATAAATATTCAAATCACTCAAAATCCCCTCCTTGCTTTTTCTACACGCGTGTAAAATGGACTCCACGCGTGTCGAGATTAGCACCCTCACCCGGGCTCCGGGCCTTCGGCCCTACGCCCGGGCTCGGGGATTAATTTACTTCCGGAACGATTCGAACTCCGTTCACACTGGAGCTGGAACGGCACAAAAAGCTATCCGATACAAGATGTACCTCTTTCGAGATCGGATCGGCGCAGCGGCGTGCCGGCACAGAAATTGTGCCGGAGCAGGCGTTTTGTGTGCGAACAGAAGGTCTATCCGATATGGTTTTCGTGCCGGCACAAAAGCTATCCGGTATAGTGTGAACGGGGCCTTATACAAGTAATATATTACGTCTGGCGTCGTCAGACTGGCGCCAGGCTGTCTGATCGCAAAATATCTGTTAAAATGAAACCAACAAAAAACAAACGTACTCAGTGTTTATAACAAAATGTGCTTTCTTCTGTGGTGTACGTTGTCAAAGATCACATCGAATCCAAACGTTAAAGAAACCATGACGGCCCAAAGATATAGCAATCGTCTATAAATGCACCGTCGAATGCTAGTGTCGACTAGACTTTGCCGCAGTGTTGGTGATGTGAAGTACCTTCAAAATTTGTACAGGGCAAATTTTGGACTGCTTTATTCGGCCGAAATATTTTACCGCCAAAGACTTCCTCGCGACGATGCTCTTCCTCGTTTAATCTGCAGGCCATGTGAAAGAAGATTACAAAATTTCACAAAGTTCAAAACGTAATTGGTTTGCGAAAGCCAACCACTTTCTCTCGTACTAAAATGCATTGACATTTCAGCCTTTGCCCGGATAACCGCGGCGAAAAGTGCCGAAAGAAGCGATTCGGCAAAGATTGCAACTACGCATTTGTCATCAACAGAAACATTCTTTTTGTTAAACTTTATATTTCGACTAAATGGCTAAATATAATGTCAGATTTTAGAATACGAGTATTAAAACTGGACTTGTGTTGTAGCATTGACTGTGCAGTTTACTAAATCGTGCTGGTATGAAGGTATTTCACAGTAGTCAACACAAATTGTTCAAGGTACTTTTCACACATAGCTTATCTAACCCTGGAGTGTATCGCATTCCTTGTGAGTGTGGCTTGGTATACATCGGGGAAACGGGAAGGAATCTCTCAACTCGCCTGAAGGAACACAAGACATGTTACATAAAAGCGCAACAAAGTCGTACACTGGGGGGGGGGGGGGGGGGGGGATCCGCAGTTTTATCTGGATTTGAGATTTTTTTCCCTGGATTTTGGACATAATTTTCAACAGAGTGGTAACTAAAGACTTCCTTTATTTGAATTTGGTAATCGCTGTGAACAATTTTCACGGTTGTTTGAACTTTCCGTGGATATACTTGATCGTTGAGTAAGATTTTCGCTGTTGGTTTTCAAGTTTGCGCAAGCAAGACGGATGTTTATCCTTACGTGGGCAAACGAAACACGCAACGTCCGCTTACGACAGTGCACGTGCTTCACTGATTATTTGAATCCCTGATTTGAATTTACATTCGTGCGCGTGCATTAATTGTGACTGAACGTGAAATCAAGATGGCTGGTCATGCTCTCTTTGCTCTCTGGCTATTTTTCAGTTTGTTTACTTGGTTTCCGTCTGTAAACTACTCAAATAGTAACTTCCTGAGTTGGTGGAACCAACAGAATTTTAACCGTCGCTACTGTCTAATCCAAGATAATCAAATTCGAAATTTAAATCGCTATGTTCGCTTTCGATTTAGAAGTTATTGTGGTCAGAGATCAAGCTACTATAACAATTCCTGTGCCACTAGACAGCTATTACTATTGAAACTCTCTGGAGATGTAGAATCTAATCCAGGCCCAATACTGAGGGGGTCGTCGAACTCGAATAGAAACTCTGGTAAATCGCGTTGTGCGAGCTGTCTTAAACTCACAAGAATAAATCAAGATAGCATCCAATGTTCTTCTTGTTTCGAAAGGTTTCATCTAAAATGTATGGGAATGACTGCAACAGAGCTTCTCTCTTTCCGAGAGCTTTCACAAAGAATTTGGTACTGCATGCACTCCTTGTAGCCTGCCGCAGTTTTCTAATAGCTTTTTCAGCGAGTCCTTCGAACAAAGCTCTACAAGTACTGATCTGACGACTCAACTGAGTTACTCTGCAAGTTCTGTGACTTCACTCACTGACTGGTTTAACTCTTTCTTGTCCGAATTGGTCTTTAGTATTTTATTCTGGCTAACGCCAGACGATTTTATTCACCTCTGAGGAAGCCCCCGGACAGGAATGAGTTATAAACTATCTCTTTAACTCTTTCTTGTCCGAATTGGTCTTTAGTATTTTATTCTGGCTAACGCCAGACGATTTTATTCACCTCTGGGGAAGCCCCCGGACAGGAATGAGTTAACATTCATATGAACGACTACTTCAAAAATAATGTTAAGATTGCTCATCTTAATATCAACAGCATTTTTAACAAAATAGACGAGGTACTTGATTTATTAAATAAATGTCAGTTTGACATATTGTTTATCGCCGAAACCAAGATCGATGACTCAGTACCAAATTCATTTCTCGCCCACCCGCAATACCGTGTTCTACGCCAGGATAGGAAGAAGGGTGCTGGTTGTATATTAGTGTACGTGCGATCCAATATTAGAGTTTATCGGCGAAAGAAGTTGGAACCAGTTGCAATTGAATCGATATCTCTAGACGTTAAGGGTTGTGGTAACTCCTGGTTTTTAGTGTGCGCGTGCTACCGTTCACCAAGCAAATGCAAAATCACCGAATTTGTTTCGTCGTGTTCTGCTGCAGCCGAACAAATGTATGCCAAACGAAAGGAAATAATATTTATTGGAGATTTCAACATGAACATGCTAACGGATACTGATAATAGTCAAGGACCTGATAAGAATTTGTCTAGTTCTTGCGATCAATTTTGTTTGTCTAATACAATCGACGAACCAACTCGAGTGACAGCTTCAACAAAAACCTTGCTAGACGTCATTCTCGTTTCACACCCTGATCGATTTGCTTCAAGCGGTACATTACAGCTTGGAATCAGCGATCATGACTTAGTATTCATTGTCAGGAAGCAAAAACTACCAAAGCCCAAGGCACGAATTATTGAGTACAGGTCATTTAAGAAACTTGACCAGGCATCTTTTCTATCAGATCTCAGAAACATCCCATGGGATAATGCCTACTCCTTTGAAAACATTGATGACATTTGGCCCCACTGGGCGAACTTGCTGACGGAAGTGGTTAATAAACACGTCCCGATTAAGCGTACGCGTTTACGATTCAATCAACTACCCTGGATTAACCCAAATATTCAAAAAGAAATGCGTTTGAGGAACCGCCTATATAAAAAATTCCGGTGTACTCGCGATAATGAAAATTGGAACATCTACAAAATTCAAAGAAACAAAGTAACAGCTATGAAAAGACAGAGTATTAAAAACTATTGTTTTGACGCGGCGGCTGACCCATCACCCAGTTCTGTTGGATCATTCTGGAAAAAAATGAAACCATTACTACCCGGTGGCAAGACAAATACTAGTGCTAACAATATCCACCTGATTGAAGATGGAAAAGTTGTCTCTGATCCTAGTACGGTTTTTAATGAATACTTTTCGACTCCAGTTATCAGTGAGCCTGTATTGAGTCTGTCTGTGGAGAATTTTGAATGTCACCCAAGTGTTGCATCAATCAGAAGTAAATGTTTCAATCTGGATATGTCGTTTGAGCCAGTCAGCTCTGACTACGTAGGCAACCTTCTGGCTGGCCTGAATATAAAAAAATCATGTGGCCCCGATGGTTTTTCACCAAAGATACTCAAGATTGCTGCACCGGTTATTGTTTTCCCACTGACGAAGTTGTTCAACTACTGTATTGAGTCTTCCCAGTGGCCTAAGCAGTGGAAATTAAGTAACGTATCACCTGCATACAAGAAAGAAGAAGAGACGATTAAATTGAACTACCGCCCGATTAGTATCCTGTCTACCATACCCAAATTGTTCGAGAAAGTGAAGTATGATCAACTATATATTAAATTCTCATCTATCTTCTCGGATAATATGTCTGGCTTTCTCCGCGGCCACTCTTGCTGCACTGCATTATTAAAATTAACTGATGATTGGCGCTCGGATCTTGATCAGAGAAAGGACATTGGCATCGTGGATGTTGACTTATCAAAAGCATTTGATTCGATTTGTCACAATCTACTCTTGGCAAAACTGAAAGCATATGGCTTACGGGAGTCTGCTGTTAGTTTGATTCAGTCGTATCTATCACATAGACATTAACGGGTCAAATGTAATGGAGTCTACTCAGACTGGCTACCAGTTCGCTGTGGTGTACCTCAAGGTAGTCTGTTAGGTCCATTGCTCTTCAACATATTTATTAACGACGTCAGTGACTCAGTCAATATCTCTTCATTACGACTTTATGCGGACGACACTACTCAGTATACGGCTAACGCGTGCCCCACATCTCTCCAATTTACAGTTAACCAGGACGTAAAAATATTGAGCGACTGGTTTAATGAGAACTTCTTGCAAGTTAACGCTTCCAAGACACAGGCTATGACTTTGGGTAAATCGTTATATAATTATGAGTTTTCCATTGGCGCAAAGAAGATTGAGATTGAGCCAACACTCAAGATACTTGGTGTAACCCTGGATAAGACGCTATCGTACAAGTCCCACGTCACCAACATGTTAAAGAAAGCATACTCGAAGATTGCTGCTTTGCGCAGGATCAAGCGTCTTGTTCTGTCTACAACGATGATTACACTCCACAAAAGCTATATACTACCACACTTGGAATACTGTTCACCAATCCTTCTAGGAATATCTAAAGCACTAAACACTAAGTTGGAAAACGTTAACTTCTATGCATTAAGAACTCTATTAAATTTAGGATCCACTATAAAATACGACACCTGTCTATCTATCGCTAATATGGTCTCGCTAGAGCAGAGAAGATTTGAACAATCACTTATATTATTCTTTAAATATTTCAAGATGCAAGGTCCAAGTTATATTTCTGATCTTTTTACTCCTCGACTTACACCTTACAACCTACGTAGTTCCGGTCTCAATGTTAATCAACCTACCTATAATAATCTATATATGCATAACTCGTTTATTTATATCATATCACATATCTGGAACCAACTGCTGCTAAATCTTCTAAATCTTCTACTTCTATGTCTGAATTTCGTTCCAAAATTAAGGGAATGAGTTTTTCCGGCTGCCAATGCAACAGGTGCTTATAGACCGTACTGTGTAATTGAATTACTATTATTATTGTAATATCTTCATAATTATCTATATTGCTCTTTATAACTTATTTTTAAACCTAGTTTATAACTGTTATTGTTATACCAATTTATTACCTGTAATCTATTTATTTATATTTATTTTGATGGTCGAGCGTTTGTAACACGAGCCTCTGGCTCGTGAGAATGGGCAACCACTCCCCACGTCCATCGACAATAAATAAATATTGTATTATTGTAACAAGAAAAGTCTGCTGTTGCCAAACACGCTTGGAAGTATGACCATCGTCTTAATTGGGAAGAGCCATCACTCTTAGCCAGCGACAAGCAATACTTCACGCGATGAACAAGAGAATCCATTGAGATCGCAAAACATCACACTATTTCTCAGGAGGGACAGCCATTAATAGCACGTGGCGTGCCCTATTCGGAGAACATTCTTGATTTTGTTTTCTAATTAATAAAATTAACGTGATACGCCATTGTATTCTTACGTGATTTAATTGATCAGTTGCTTAATTTATAAATGACGTGAGCCAACAGTTTGTTATTATTGCTCTGATGAAGGCCTGAGTCAACAGGCCGAAAGCTTAGCAAAGAAATATTTTACGTGGTGTTTCCACAAAACTTATTTATATTACTTTATCGCCATGAAAACGTTTAAAGAATTAATTAATATAATTGAATTGCGTAATCGAGGTGACATTCACGTGATATTCAAAAGTCCAAAGTTTATCGTTCGACAGTAAACAACTGCCGACATGCAGCCAAAACTTGAAGATCTAGTTACGAAGGGAAGTCAGAATGCAGTCCTAGTGTTTTTAAAGTTTAGTTGATAAAGATTCTTCGTCGTTCTTCTTCGTCGCTTGCTCGTTTTTGGCTGTTCGCTTGGAAAATCGCTTTCAATACTGGCTGACTGCATGGAAATTGAAAGTGGGTCGTTCGAGTTTCAAGACGAAAATGCTTGGAATAAGCCATTTGTAACTTTTTTCAAAGACATGACACGATGAGGTTGGCATGTGGAAAATATTTGACTAAAGGGTAAAGACTTGTAGCGGTTTTGTTGACTATAGTTGGACAACAGAAGAATGACAGTAATAATATCAAAAGGTTTCAGCTTTTCTGTCTTCTTGTGGTATGTTTTAATATATATACTTCTATATAGTTTCATTTACTGATTCATGTATGTTTTGCCTACTGTTTTAAACTGTTTTCATACGTCGTTGAGCAATAATACTTTAAAACTTTATAAATGTCGCTCGCTGAAATTTTGCTTTTTCACAGTTTTCTCACGTTCTTTTAAAATTCGCTGTTTTCACACAAAGTTGTCAAAGCCATTTGGATAATAAAACTCATTTGCATCCCCGTAGCTCTCTGTTGAATATATTTTTTCTGTGGCAAGCGAAATAGTTATGATTATCAATTTTAAATGACAGAATGTAAAAAAACAACTTTTTTTTGTTTTTGTTTTGAAATCCGCAGCGGTCCTTATCGGGGTCCGTATCGTGTGATACGGACCACTCGCTAAGCCAATCAGAGCGCGCGAATCAGATGGATACCGGACCGCAAAAAAATAAAATTATGTATTCTAAGCGTCTTCTAAGGCGTGTAATTCTATTGTATTCTAGTGTTTCTCATTATTCAGGTCATAGACCTTATTTAAAAATGGCGGAAGAAATAGAATTATTTTATGTGCATATAAATTAGCCCTTATGACCTCGTTTTAAAGTAAAAATTCTTTTGAATTTCCCACATGATAACGAGTTCATAAGGGCTAATTTATATGTATATAAAAGAATTCTAATTTGGCGGGCATTTTTGAACAAGGTCTATTGAGTTCTTTAGAATTTGCCCAAATCGTACGTGTATGTATATATAAACAACCTGTAAACGACCACAAGGACTGTGAAATCAAGCAAGTTCAAACGCTTTTGGAAGTACTATGCCAGAGACAAATGAGGACCTTTATGTGCTCTCGAAGTAGACTGAATCATGCCGAGTGCAACGCGAGTCGGGCACTTCGCATCGCCCGTAACGTTGTTGGTCAATTTGGCCAATTTCTAGAACCTGTTTGCAAAGATTACTATGGCTAACACTACGGATAGTGGCGCTTTCAGTGCAAAAATAAGACGAGTTAGGGAAGTACTTTGTCGTCGAAGTAAGCAAATGTTTTTTAGTTATAACTGTTCCTTAGTCCATGCTGAAGTCAAATGGAGTCGGGCAAAGAAGAAATATGTCACCGTTTAAGCAAAATTTGAATTATTATATGCTCTCATTATTTACTGTTGAGAATCTCCATTATTATGGTCCTTAATACGCACGCGCGCCACCATCTTGTCCCAAATTTCTGGTAATGAAGAACTTACGACATGCCTCGCGGCCTCACTCAGACTGCGTTCACACGAGTCCGGTATAAAAAATAAACGGTGAAATGTGGTGACGTCCTCACGAATCCGTCATAATTTAACGACGGTTTGAATATGTTCACACGACTCCGGAACCTTCTCGTGTAAACCCAGTATTTCAAAGAATATTATCCCCTAAATTGTATAGTGCATTCTAGGTTTACAATTTTAGTCTTTCTGTTAGGAACTCTTCTTATTGACTTCATCTTCTCCTATTTACACTGCCTAGTCAAACAAGGTATTAGTTATAAATATATACAATAACAATAAAAATATATTATTTACAATTTAACTAATCAGATTGAATGAGACTGTGTAACGACACTTTTCTTTTGAACGAAGTTAGGGAATTTTCTAATTTTATTTCGTTGGGTAACTCATTCCATAGCTTTGCTCCAGAAAATTTGAAACTCTTTTTGAGGTATTCGGTTTTGGGTTTTGGCAGTAGAACATTTGTATCTCTACTTCTTAGAGAGTAGTTTAATGTACTTGGATATGTTTGAAATAAATCTCTAAGATAAGAGGGTGCAGCATCATTCAAAACCTTATACATCATTATAGCTTTATTCTTTGAGCGTCTATTGGCAAGAGTTACCCAACCAAGCTCTTCACGTATTTCATGGGATCTGATGTCATAACCTTGTTGTGTTATAACTCGAGCAGCTCTATTTTGAAGCTTTTGTAACCTTGTTTTATGTGCAATTGGACAGTTATCCCAAACAATATCACAGTAATCAAACAAAGGTTGAATCAGAGATTTGTAAATAGTAATAGCAGTCGAGTGGTTAATAAATTGTCTTGCCTGCTTGAGGCCACCTATTGCCGATGAAACTTTCTTTGCAGTGTTATCTATCTGGTCAACCCAAGCAAGTCTCTCATCAACATAAAGTCCAAGAGACTTACTGGATTTAACCCTTCTAACCGGTTGCTTATTAACATATACATAAGGCATATCTTTAATTTTGTTAAGCTTGTCATCAGATCCAATGAACATATATTCGGTTTTTGCTAGCCAATTTCCAATATTTCTCATGTCATTATTGGTTGAATGGATGATATCACTTAATGATTTTCCTGCAATTGTGGTGTTTGTATCATCCGCATACATTCGCGGATTGGAGTGTTCTAAACAATATGGGAGATCATTAATATAAATAAGGAACAACAACGGACACAGTATAGACCCCTGAGGAACTCCGCAAGAGATTGATCTAGGGGTTGAAATATGACCGTTCACAACACATTGTTGTTTGCGGTTATTTAAATAAGACGTAAAGAATTCCAATGATTTACCACATATACCGTATAAAGATAATTTATGTAGTAAAATTTTATGATCAACCGTATCGAATGCTTTAGATAAATCAAGGAATACTACCAAGTTAAGTTTCCCTTGATCCATGTTTACAAACCATTCCGTTGTTGCATCTAACATTGCAGTAGTCGTCGAATGGAGTTGTCTGAAGCCGGGTTGATATTTGGACAATAAATTGTTAGCAGAAAAATACTCGTGTAACTGATTGTATATAAGCCTTTCAAATACTTTTGCAATTGGTGAAAGTACAGAAATTGGCCTGTAGTTGTTTAGATCGTCTTTTTCATCACTTTTGTAAATTGGAGTTACACGGGCAGCTTTCCAGTCGGACGGAAATATTCCGGTTTCAATTGACTTATTGAAAATTATACAAATTGATTCTGCAATTACTGGTGCGGCTACTTTAACTAGACGGCAGGGGATTTTGTCAAGCCCAGCAGCTTTGTTGATGGATAAATTTTTTAGATGATATAATACATCAGAGATGCTTATTGAATTCAAATTAAAAACACTACTTGCTGCATTAATATACTCATCATATCTTTTAGTTGACTCTCCGAGTTTGGAAGCCAGATTTGGCCCAACCTCAGTAAAGTGTTTGTTAAAAGCCTCAGAAATTTCCACTGGGTCCGTCAAGGTGCCACTTTCTGTTTTAATAGATTGAATGTTGTTGTCAGTTTTTCTTTCACGCGACATAATATCATTTATTTAAAAAAATCAAAAGTTTTATTGTTTGGAACACCAACCCAAAGACGTGCACACTTCTCATCAATTTGGTCTTTTGGGAATATTGCTCTAGAGCAAGTTGATGAATATTGTTACCTTGGTATTACTTTTCACTTTTCCGGTAATTTTAAACGAACACAAAAAATACTTTATGGTAAAGCAATACGTGCCTATCATTGTTTATTCAAAAGTTTCTCAAACGTGGAGAATGTACCAATAAAATTACTTTTAAAACTTTTCTCTTCAACTGTAGTTCCCGTTTTACTGTATAGCTGCGAAATTTGGGGTCCATACTTACTGGGTAAAATAAACTCTTTTGCGATGTTTAAAACCAAAATTTTTAAATTAACAAATGATATAGAAAGACTACATCTAAAATTCTGCAAAAGAATCTTGGGTGTGCACTCAAAATCTACTAATTTAGCTGTCTATGGTGAACTAGGAAGGGCACCCCTAATTATACAAATAGCTACACTTATAACAAAATATTGGTTTCGCATCAAAAGCTCAACTTTTACAGATACCCTCGCTGGTGAAGCAGCGAGAGTCTGTATGGACTCTAATTTACAACCAATATTATTCACAAAATATTTACTACAACTATGTAATATAGAAGTTAATAATTTTAAAAATTTTGTAATACCACCCGAAGAACAAGGAAATTTTTGCCATTACTTGAGGAATAAATTACATGAGTTTTATACCGAATACTGGGAAGAGCAGATTCAACAAGGTGGAAATAATGGCAAATTAAGAGTCTTTAAAAAACTGAAAATAAATTTTGGCTTTGAAAAATATCTTTCTTCAATTCGCAACTTCAAACATCGTCAAGCGGTTACAAAATTAAGAATTTCAGCTCATAAATTACCTGTTGAAACTGGTCGATACGGAAATGTTTCATACAGTGAAAGATTATGCAAACATTGTGATCTAAATGAGATTGGGAACGAACAACACCTTTTAATGTCATGCAGAAACACAAAGTTCGCCGATCTTAGAGTTAATTTTATGGAAAGTCTCTGTAAAATAAATAACTCGTTTACTAAATTTAGCTACCAAGACCTTTTTATGTATGTCATTGCTATGCAAGACAAAACAATTATGACTTTGGTAGCTAAATACTGTTTTAATGTTTTAACAAGTTTTGAAAGTCTATACAGTAGTTGAGCACGTAGTTCAGTTTATATGTTATATGTATGTATCTTATATACCAAATCTGGTATTTATGTTGTTGTTTGAATAAATGTAACTGAAATTTATTGTATGCCATAATTCACGCGGGTTGCCGGAGTTTGCTTTTAAATGTTCCTTAAAGTAACTAGCTTTGGTTTTTCTGATTTCGTTGTTAGTAAAATTTTTTACACTCTTATAATTTGCCCAGTCAACAGGATCATTAGATTTACCGGCTTTAGCTTTAAGTTTATCACGTTCAATCATGAGTTGTTTAACATTTGCATTTATCCATGGTGACTTCTTATTACGAATTCTTTTTGTTTTAATCGGCGCGTGTTTATCCACAACTGACAAAAACATGTCTTTCCATTCAACCCACATCTCATTAGGGTTTTCAAAATTCATAATCCTAAGCCAAGGTGTGCGAGTTAAGTGAAGTATAAAATCTTCAGTATTAAATTTCTTAAAGTTTCGGACTTGTTTAACTATGTGTGTGGATTTAGTTCCAACAGAAATTTTCCGAATAGCGTATACCATACTATGATCACTTATACCTAATGATAGTACTCCGCTCATAGCAATTTTACTTGGATTATTAGTTAGAATAACATCGATAAGTGTTTGACTATTCGATGTTATTCTCGTGGGTTCAGAAATAAGCTGTTTAAGTTGGTAAAGCTCACATATTTCCATTAAAAGACGCTTCGCTTGGTTATTATCCTTGGCATTAAGATTACTATTTAAATCACCTAGGATATAGTAATCCTTATTTTCAGAATCGATCTTTCTTATTATCTTATCCAAGTTAGTATAAAATTCGTCAGGTTTTGTATTTGGAGGTCTATAAGCTGCTATTACAGTGAAAGGTTTACTTTTAAATTTCAAAATATCAATGCAAATAGCCTCAATGTTATCTGACAAGATTGAAGATCGATTAATGTAATTTAATGAGTTACGTAGATAGATCCCAACTCCACCACCATTACGATTTCTATCAAGCCGGATAAATTCATACCCTTTAAGCCTTATTTGATTGTTAGAAATAGACTTATCAAGCCTAGTTTCATTGATGGCTAGAAGATCGAGATTTTGGTTTTCTATCCATATACGTAACTCATCAATATGAAAAATTAAACTGGTTATATTAAGTGAGGCCATCTTAAAACCTCTTATATCTGTAATAGTACTTACATTTAGAGACGTATTGAAAATACCTTTAGAAGTGTTTGAATCATTAGTGTCGTTATCAACAGTCTCATCAACATGTCACTTAGTAGAATAAACAAAGTTTTTGAAGTCTTTTGCTAAGAGAGCAGAGCCCTTTCCATTGTTGTTGGTTTGGGATAATACTGCATGAAGACGATTGTAATGGCGACGAGAGATCTTCGTCTTCGTCTTGTGTAAAAATCCCGAGCTCCTTGTAGAAAACATCCCGAATAGTTTTTGCCTTTTCACCAAATAATTTCAGTGTTGTTGTTGAATAGTAACGAACCGTGAGATCTCGTAGCTTAAGCGAACGCGAATTGTGCTTTGTATCTTCAACGACTTCGACTTCTTCATTGGGTTCTTGAAGTATTTCGCACAAACAAATCTTTAATTCTTCAAAGGTTCCCAACCACAGTAGATTACAAGATACATTACAGTATTTTGCAAGTTTCTTCAAGCATTCCATCGAAAAACAACGAAAATTTAAACCACTTTCAATTCAAGAACGAATTTTGTCGGAGCGCCTTAAGACACGTCTAACCACCAGCACTCTCTGACAGACAGACAGACAGACAGACAGACAGACAGACAGACAGACAGACAGACAGACAGACAGACAGACAGACAGGCAGGCAGGCAGGCAGGCAGGCAGGCAGGCAGGCAGGCAGGCAGGCAGGCAGGCAGGCAGGCAGGCAGGCAGGCAGGCAGGCAGGCAGGCAGGCAGGCAGGCAGGCAGGCAGGCAGGCAGGCAGGCAGGCAGGCAGGCAGGCAGGCAGGCAGGCAGGCAGGCAGGCAGGCAGGCAGGCAGGCAGGCAGGCAGGCAGGCAAGCAAGCAAGCAAGCAAGCAAACAAAAAAAAAACAAACAAACAAACAAACAAACAAACAAATAAACAGAGGTAAAAACATAACCCCCTGGTGCAGAGAACAAACATTTCAAATTTATACATAAGCCGCGCTTTCTCCCGTCTCAAAAAATAAATGGATATGCCACACGGTACGCACTAAACCATAGTCAGTAGAAGTATATACGGTCTAGAAAACCGGCAAATTTCAAAGCATAGTCCCTAGAATTATATTGTCTGGAAACGCAGCGAACATCAAAGCGGTTAACAATGAGCTACAATTTAGGTTGAGGGTGGCAAATAAGGTGCACCATCTTTTGTTTTACGTTCATTAATATTTATAAAGCCACGCTGCTATTGGTTGATTGCTTCATTATACCAAAAATACAATGTGTTCAGCAAGCGTTAAGGTGAAATAAGGAGCACAAACGTGAACAAAAACCTAGAACAAAGACTTTGGCCGCGTTTCCAGACAATTTATTTCTAGCGACTATGTTCAAAGGGACTAACAATCGAGCTACGATTTATGTTGTGGGGGTCTTTGTTTTAGATTTATCAATATTTTAACACCATTAAACTCAAATGTTGCTATTGGATGACTGCTCTATTATACAGAAAGTACAATGCGTTTAGTAACCGCTAACGTGCACAAACTGAACAAAAACACCGAACAATGAATCTGATCGGGATTTCAAACTATATACTTTTTAGTAATTGACTATAAACAAACAGATGCCGTTTATTACTTACCGTAATCAGAATAAACAGAAGCACTCTACAGTGTTCAAACAAGATTTTCCACCAACACTGAGTTTTATCCGCAGATTTTTCACTATTCAACAACTCCTCTTCTTCTTCACCTGATAAATGGACAATTATCATGCATTAAAATAACATAGATCAGATCCCGGACCCCGGAAGCTAACACAGCCCCGCAGACACAGGACACAGGACACAGGACACAGGACACAGGACACAGGACACAGGACACAGGACACAGACACAGACACAGACACAGACACAGACACGCAGAGGCAGACACACTCACTATTTTCCTCCGTACTAATTTCCTCCGATTCAAGACCTCCGCCATACCCGCTTCCACACGAGTCATCGTTATACTCCGAAACTGAATCGGTATCAGACTCGTCTAAAATACAAAGAAAAACGTATTTAGTATCCAAAGTCGTGTACTGTTTAAAATCCAGCAATTTTTCACCGTACTTTCTGCTCTCGACACCACATCATGAACCGCGGCAATCAACTTTCTCAAAGTCGTTTCGGAGACATGAAACTTTTCATTTTCCCCCCTTGCATAAAAAAACAAAAATAAGAAATAACAATTTTGTTGTGGCTAAAACCAAAAACCAAAATAAGTTATTATATTTAAATAAAAAATTATTATATTTAACTTAAACACTTTAAACCTTTATTATTTAATTTTTTTTCTAGTTTGCCTGCTTTAAAAAAGTCCTGAGTTACCCCAGACGGAATAGAGACTTTTCTACACATGCATGGTTGTACGCGTAAACCTATTTTAAAGTGCCTATATCAAACGAAAAATAAGTTTATCTTATTTGAAAGAACACTTAAAATGACAGAGTAACATATTTTGCAGTTTTTCGTTTCCTTGCTTCGTTCTTGAGATATTTCAGGTTCTTTGATACGCAAATTAAACATATTGACGTCACATGTGTATAAGGAGTTATCAGAGATGGTTATACACCTTTGTTACTATCAAAGGAAATTTTGAAATTTGACATGTTTGGCATTGTGGGGGAACACTATACACTTGTTGACTTTTGCCTCGGGAAACATCGAGTTTTAAGGACCTGAAGCCTGAGGGACCGTAAAACTCGATGTTTCCGGAGGCAAAAGTCAACAAGCGTTTTGTTATATACCAAAAACTTTTAAAATACAAAACGCCAAACTGACTCGAAACTTGCAAAACGCAAAAAGACTTACCAAAACACTTTGACTTTGTCTTCGTATTTCAATTCAACTAAACAAATACACCAGACTCAACAAGTACAAAGAACAGCTTTAAATTTATCCAGGTTTTCTTCAGACCTTCTTTTAAGATATGTATAGATATTCTTTCTTTTGGAAAATTTACTATTTCGTACCAAACAAGCTCCAAACAAGCTCTTGTTTTCAAAATGTTCCGAAAAGTCCAAAGTTCTGAATCTGATGCAATAATATGAACAACGCAGGATTAAAGCTGACGTCAGAGGGAAACATTGCACTGTTTCCTTCTTCATTGACGTCAGAGGGAAACAGTGCAATGTTTCCCTCGGCAGAAAGAAACATTGAGTTTGTTGAACAACACGTGACCATGATTTGACCAATAGGATTTCATCTTTGGCAAACGAAAGTCTTTGGTATATAACAAACGCACATGCTGCCTTCGAATTATGTTTAGTTTGATAAAAACAACGATATATAACTTTCTCCAATATGTTTTTTACCAATTATGCACGTGTGACGTCAAAATGTTTAATTTGCATATCAGACAAATTGAAATATTTCAACAACAAAGCAAGGAAACCAGAAATTGCAAAAGATGTTACTTTGTCATTTTAAATGTTCTTTCAAATAAGACAGACATGATTTTACTTGTCGAGACGTCTCGGAAACCACTTTTAATTAACCCTTTTATTCGCATTGTCGTTGTAGAACAACATTATCTTTTTACTCTGTTTAACGTAAGACAAATTTACTCGTTTAATTTACTCGTTAAGGGAAAACGTCTCAGAAAGCCATGCGTGATAGGGTTAAGATTGTACTATTATTTTTATTGTAACTATATTGTTACCTATACTGAACGATTTTTTCAGCCAGACCTTCATGACCATGTTCTCTCGCAGTCAGAGCAAAGTCCTTATAACAGTCGTTAGAACGTTGCAACGCCGTCATGGATATACCAAGCTTCAGCAACGCATTAAAGAACTGCTCGGCGCCTTTTTTGGCCGCTACGTCACACAAATACGCCAGTAATGGTGCATCGACTGGATAATTACTGTTGCTGGCTGAACGGAGAAAATCCGAACCTAAACAATCCAGAATCGAATGTTCGTTACTGAAATAATCATTTTAAATAACCACATAAATACATAATCTACCACACGCGAAACTATAACATTGAGTAGATTTAAAAGAAAATAATGAATTCTAAAACGGGGTTTATGTCAAATATCATTGTTAACATCGTCGATTTTAGCAAAAACCTAGTTGGAAATTGTGGTGTCACAAATGGCGTGAGTATGCTTTTTTGGAGGTTTTTAAATGAACTTTTCTTCAACTTCTTTATATTCTCACATTCAAATGACTATGTCGACATTTTTCTAATTTGGTCGCCTTACAAACCTGCCTAAGCCACAAACGAGTGTTCAAGGTGAACATGTTGATCTTTGTTTTGACGTTTCCTGTGTTGTATCAATAAACTGGCGTCATTAAAATGTACTCTGTTTTGCTTGGAATTTGCGATGCATATTTTTACCTAGTAAACCTCAATATTTTCTTTTAAAGTAGTAATAATAGACGAGCATTTTATTGTAATGTGGCTTTGTCGTATTTACTGCAAAGCGTTCGAGGATCGTTTTAAGCTGTATTATTGCTTAAATATAGTAGGAGCTTTTTTAACTCATCAATTTCAACAATGTTGGCATGCTCGCGCCATCACGTTTTCTATCCAGTCTCTTTACTCTCCATGGTAAAACGTTACTTTTCAAACGTAAACAAACATATTTACAAACACGGTATTTTGCAAACGGTAGCATTGACAGAAAGATGCATATAAGACAAATAGTAAAAGAAATTTTAAAACAAGTGTGACAAGAATATGTAATGTACTGACAGTATCTACAAAGAGAGTAGAAAGACCTTTGTTCTTCGCTTTTCCTTTTCTCTTTCCTATTCCCTTTCCCTTTCCGTTTTCTTTTCTCCAGTTACCATCATTCTTTATTTCGTTTAATAGTCCATCAGCCAGCTTATTCGCTATTGTATCCGTATAGTGGAAAGGAAAATCTCCAATTTTAATCCCGCTTTTGTTTTTAACTTCAACAGTTACCTCATGAAATCCACGTATTTCTGCCGCTAAAAAAAAACACAAAGAAACAAAATAGCCAACAAAATTAGTATCAAACTTTCGAGTTGTCGTAAGTAGAGAAAAACTCTGATCTGCAGATGGAAATCGAACCCACAACCTTCCGAGTACTAGCCAGACGTTCTAACCACTGAGCCACTAGAACTCGGACGGCAGACCGAGGTTGTGCATGGTATTTTTACCTGAGAACGAGTTGAACTGTACGTGTGTCACAAGTATTTATTAAGTTACACGCCGCATTGTGTCAGTTATTGTATAAAGCAGTTTCTATAATTAATTTTAAAGAATACCTTTGACTCAATATCTTTTAACTCACCAGGGATTAAGTCATCTCCATCCATTAAGTAAGGCGTATGTCTATCCACAGTGACTTTAGGACTTCCATATGTGCTAAAATGTACTAAATATGGTCCACACGGTATCGGTCGAGATGTTTTCACGCTAAATGTTTGTCCGCCCTTAAAAGATATATTAAAAGACACGCCCTTAAAAGACATCACTACATATGATTATAACATAACATTTAAAAAACGCAAGCAGTGATTGGTTAAAGAGCGTGTTCCTATACACTCTATGAAAGACACGAAAAGATTAATACACCATCCTCATCTAAGAAAAAGAAAACATTTTCCGCGTTTCTATTTAACAACAAGACGCCTGCTCAGGCGTTCACTCGGGCTACATATTTTGCAATTGGCGTAGCCATCGTACATCTAGAAAACCTGCGGAACAGCGTATGCATATTAAGAGTTTGTTAAAAAGCACAAAACTCTCAGAAGCAACATTAAGTAATGTGTTTATGTAGATTGTACAGTTACAGGTAACTTTGTTAATTTGCGAGTATTAAACTTACGGCGGTACGTACGCTCTCCAGCAAGATTACACAAACCTAACCATTCGAACGAGGTCTTCTCTATAGATGGCCTTATATGAAATACTTGGCTCCTTGAAACGATTGCGATGGCCTTATATGAAATACTTGGCTCCTTGAAACGATTGCTTGTAATAAGCAACAAGCCCGTTAAGCCGAATATAATTAACTGACGATCTTAATACTTTCAGTAGACAAAAGATACAGTGCTGAATTCTGCAGATTCAAGCGATGGTTCCGATTAGAATGCATGTAAATCGTACCAACAGAAAATATTTAAAAATGTTTTGAAACACATTTCCAAATGTAATACGACACCTATACATGATATAGACGACTCACATGTCGACGAAATTACTAAGTTTACCTAGTTCTATTTATAGTACGTGTATGTTCTTTGATATACTGTGGCTCCTTCTTGCATCTCTAGTCCTAAGTCAAACTTCCTAAGGTAGTGATGTCAACACGGTATTTTTTCGCGTCTGTAATAAACTTATCTATTCTGTCTTCATGGATGAAGCTTGTCAGCAACATTACTGATCAACTACTGATGAATTCACCAATTTCGTCGGAAAAATCCTCAACCCAACTCGATCAAAGGCAAAGCTGTCGAAAAGAAAGAGCTCGGAAAATCGAGCACGCAACATGCCTTACAGTTTCGCAAGGCCTGACGCGATGATGCAATGATGCCATTTTGTGAAACTCTCCAAAAAATTTAAAAAGCCGAAACCTAGACTTGGCCTACCATAGGTAGCCCGAGTAAATAGAAAATTGTTTGCGTGTCTCTGTACTGTGATGTACTGTGATACAAACACGAATGACGTCATTTCAACCGGAAGAATTAAAATGTCCAGTTTCAGTCGAGTGTTTTCACACATTTTTTTCCGAATGAAATTACGTCATTCGTGTTTAGTTAGTTAGTTAGGTAGGTAGGTAGGTAGGTAGGTAGGTAGGTAGGTAGGTAGGTAGGTAGGTAGGTAGGTAGGTAGGTAGGTAGGTAGGTAGGTAGGTAGGTAGATAGGTAGATAGGTAGATAGGTAGATAGGTAGATAGGTAGATAGGTAGATAGGTAGATAGGTAGATAGGTAGATAGGTAGATAGGTAGGTAGGTAGGTAGGTAGGTAGGTAGGTAGGTAGGTAGGTAGGTAGGTAGATAGGTAGATAGGTAGGTAGATAGATAGATAGATAGATAGATAGATAGATAGATAGATAGATAGATAGATAGATAGATAGATAGATAGATAGATAGATAGATAGATAGATAGATAGATAGATAGATAGATAGATAGATAGATAGATAGATAGATAGATAGATAGATAGATAGATAGATAGATAGATAGATAGATAGATAGATAGATAGATAGATAGATAGATAGATAGATAGATAGATAGATAGATAGATAGATAGATAGATAGATAGATAGATAGATAGATAGATAGATAGATAGATAGATACCTTTATTTAACGTGGTTATACGCTTAGCTAAAACAGCCAGTTTACAGGTATTCCACCGTAATTAAAATAATGATAGAAAACATAGTATTTACATATAAATATGAATAGATTAAAACATATACAGACAGATATGTGAATTACAAAATAAGTGTAATTAGAAAATGAAGTCATATAAAACAATAAATTGTTGAATAATATAAGGAATGTAAGTAACTAGATCAAAATCTGTGCGCTCGAATTAAATTAGGGAATTGGTTCGTTCCAGCTGATGCCCGTACATTGTTAGGCAAATTATTCCACTGATTTGGTGCAAAATAGCGCCAGGAGTTTAAACCATATTTAGTTGTCCTAACTTTTGGGATGGTCAATACATTGTCACCTCTTAAATTGTATCTAGATTCTCGAAATGGAAATAAATCTTTTATAGACTGAGGGATTTGTTTAAATCCTAGTAAAGAGACACAAACGACACGATTATGTGTTTGTGATCTTAAAGTAAATCTATTGGTAAGGTATGATGGAGCTAAACCCTTCAAACATTTAAAAGTCATACCTGCGTCCCTAAAATGCAGCATGTACCTAACCGGTAGCCAGTTGAGTTGCTGCATATGATCATATTTCCTCGTGCCGGTAACAATTCTCGCAGCGAAGTATTGAACGCTTTGAAGTTTAGCAATGTTTTTCTTGGAAGTGTTTGCCCAGACAGAGGAGCAATAGTATAATTTACTGAAGACCAAAGCATTTGTAATGGTTTTTAGGATATGGCTATATTATGGCTAAGATGTGCTTGATGCGGTTGATTTGGCAAAGAGTCTTTGTGCATTTTGAAACTACCTGAATAACATGTTCATCATAACTCAAACATGCGTCCACTTCGACACCTAAGTCTCTGGCGGAAGGCGTCAGCCATATTTCCTTCACAAGAACAATTACACGAAAGTCCTCTGGCACCCGTTTAAGCATCTGTTGTGTTCCCAGCAGAAGGAGCTTTGTCTTTCCAGGGTTCACAAGCAGACTATTTGAACAGCACCATGCAGCAATTCTCCTTAGGTCACCTGTAAGCTGAACTTCAGCAACTTCCGCGTTCTTGACTGGAAACGACAAATAAAGCTTTGAGTCATCGACATAAGACTCTAAGGAGCACACATCAGGGATACATGGAAGGTCGTTTATATAAATATTAAGTAAAGTCAGACCAAGGATAGAACGTTGGGGCACACCATGTGCGACCACACAAGCTTCTGATAGTTTATGACCAATACGTACTGACTGGCTCCTAACTGACAGGTACAACTTTTAAACCAATCGGTTGCATCTTTAGACACGCCTACTGAACGAAGTTTTCCAAATATCAGCGAATGTTCAATGCTGTCAAAAGCTTTTGATAAGTCTAATAGGACCAGGGCAGTCACTTCCTCATCCATAGGATCATGTCCGACATGAATATATTTAGCGTCTCTGTTGAATGTAGCTTCTTATTCCCGCTCTGATGCCCAGTGAGGCGCTTTTTCCTAGACATATATTCAGTTAGTTGGTTGAGAGCTACACGTTCGCAAACCTTACAGGCCGCAGGCAACAACGACACAGGGCGATTGTCATTTGCTATTTCAAAGTCTCCCTCCTTCAGAAGCGGGATTACTTCCGATTCTTTCCATACTAATGGAAACACCGAAGTTAGTAAGGAACTGTTTACGATCTCAGTCAGAACTGGGAGGATAACAGGCAGAGGCGATATCTAGTCTTCATAGCTTTTATGGGCGCGTGCCTGTCCAGTATCCCGAGGAAGTTACAATTGAAATGATCTAATTTTTCATTCACGTCGTCGATTTACAAATTATTCAATCATGGGACTTGTGTCTTCTACAAACCTGACAGGGTCATAATGCTTATAACTTCTGGCGATGACGTAAGTGATAGTAAAAGGTAAAAAAATTTTTTGGCACTTTTGTTTTAGTATAAATCAAATAAATTCTCGACCATAACGTATTCTTTAAGGCTCGTTTAATACAGTTTTAATTGCCAACAATAAACGTTCAAAAGTCATTTCGGACATTTCCTTGGTCCCGTATGGTAACTGATGGAAAAGTAAAGTTTTCTTGCATAATTTAGCATGTATTGTCATGTACAATATTGAAACAATAGATATCCACTCATTTGATTTGTAAAAATAGGCATGTCTAGACATGTATGTATCTACTGCGTTCAATCATGCCTATAGCTACTATGGTAAAAATAACGTTGTAATTACTGCATGTACTTGTAGTGATGTTGCATTCAGAGCTGAACAAGATTTTTGTCGATGCTAGCCATGCTGTGTTTTTACCTTAAGAAAGGAACTCAGAGTAAAGTCATCAAAGCACAGGAGGCTGAGCACTAACAACTCTACTCATATCAGGCACAGAACCATGAGTCTCAAGCCCATGCAGATATGTGCATGGTTACCCATTCAACTACCAACTCAATCAAATTGGGCGTTACGTCGGTCCTCGTGGTGAGAGGCAGTGTGATAATAGCTTGACTATTAAAGCTATGGTACTATTTAAAACCTATGGTAATAAAGTATGGTTATTGTTTAGTAGGCCAATCAAATTTTAATACAGTACACCAATAACTCACAAAATTTGACGAAAGTATTTAAATAACTTTGTTGCAACAATTTGTCAAATAATAATGCAATCCAGTTGGTAGGTAAAGGAAAATCGTTTGAGATAACAAGCATCTGAAGTATGACTGCTGTAAAGTTTAGAAATAATGAAGTTGTGAACGAAGATCTCCAGCAATTGTCATCAAAATTATGAAAGCAACTTAGCAACTATACATTAATTGTTCTTCAAGAGTAGACGTATACTGTATATGCATGCATGCAGTAAAAGGTAGAATAAATATTTGGCATTCATGTCATAAATTTTTGCATGACATTGACAACTGCAGCATACAATTTAATTACCCCATTATAAATATAAAGACTTGCCGTTTCGGTTTTACACTCTCTACATAGCCTGTCACTGACACTTGACTATTGTACAATATGTTATTTAATAGCATAATTCTTGCTTGATCATGAAGCTAGTTTTGTTTTCTTAGAAGAAAATTTCATTTCTGTTCAGCAATGCACAGCCTTGTCCGTTTACAAAGCTCGATCAGACTGCTGAATACATGTAACATGTAAACATGTTGGCCATATAAATCGCCTCGTCTGAATATGAAATTGTCCAAAGACTATTATTAAAGAGGCTTTCAAAAACGTATCATCATTCCAACAACGTCTATAGTACATCACATTTAAAAATTGACTACGATTCAGACTTAAAATACTTACCAAGCTTGTAAAAACTTCTATTCTTGAAATAAATATTCTCGCTCCTTGAACTGATTTCGCTCCATGCTGCCATAGTATTGACTTACATGAAGTACTTGGTTTACAATTTTGGCTTCGGCGGTTTGTCGTCGTCAGTCAATCGTTTAATTCTATGTTTTGATTGGCTCCGAAGGCATTCTTTTGTTAGCTTAACTTAACTTAACTTAACTTAACTTAACTTAACTTAACTTAACTTAACTTAACTTAACTTAACTTAACTTAACTTAACTTAACTTAACTTAACTTAACTTAACTTAACTTAACTTAACTTAACTTAACTTAACTTAACTTAACTTAACTTAACTTAACTTAACTTAACTTAACTTAACTTAACTTAACTTAACTTAACTTAACTTAACTTAACTTAACTTACATTACACGCACGACAGCAATGTATCTACTCGCGCATGCGCAGTAGATACAAAAATGACAAAAAGTTGAAAAAAACATTCAATTTAACATGTAGTTTACATCACGAAATCTTGTCAATAGCAAGCGTAATTTTGAAATGTGTTTTGTTTGCAATTATTTCGCTTTGAACGAACGCAGATAAACAATTTAATGATCTTACCATTAATAATTCCCCTCCTAACCAATTTGTAGCCGTTTTTGTTTTCGGTAGAACTTATTGCTTCGCCCAAACGTTCAATTTCTCCTGTCATTTACCCACTCATTATAATTTCGGCGCCATTGTTGCTTAACAGAACAACCGCTGGCTCTAATGATCATTGCTCGTGACATACTACACATTTTGTGATTGGTCAATTTCGTTAAAAGAAGGCTTTTCATTGGCTTATCGCCAGAAGTTCCTATCAGCGGACAGTAATTCCTGCGATAGCCAATGGAATTCAAGGATTTGGGATAGAAACTTGTAAATTTATATTAAACTGTGATAGAAACGCGAATTACGTAAATTCAATTTTGGCTTCGCCCCGTGTTTCCATTAGGCATTTTTTCCAGTTGAAATAACGTCATTCGTGTTTCTATCACAGTACAGAGACACGCAAGTATATAAAAATATATATATATATATATATATATATATGTAATGTTTACAACACGAGCGGCCGTGTTGTATTGAATATACAATCACGAGCCGAAGGCGAGTGATTGTATATTCAATACAACAAGGACGCGAGTGTTGTAAACAACTTCTGAAATGAATGAATAGTAAAAATCCCTTTGGGATATTGAGATGCTAATTAGTTACAAGCACTAGTGGTTGTATCAGAAGAGTATACATCCACTAGTGGTTATAACTAATTAGCATCATTGGTTCTAGTTTGTATGGGGTTTACAGGGGTATACATGTGATGTAATTTCTGAAATTGGATTGGCTGCAAAACTCATGAATTAGTAATGAATTTCACAAATATATATATATATATAGTATATATATTTAAAACACTCATTAATAATTCATGAAGAAAACACAAAAGAAATCATGACTGTGAAGGAGGTTGTATATCTGATACAAACCACACGTGGTTGTATCACATATACAACCACTAGTGGTTGTACATCAGGTCACTATCTCCGCTCTAAAACATTGAAATTGAGCTTTTTCTGAGTTAAGCTGAACAAATATTACTCATATTAACATCAAAGACTCGGCGTGTTTTAAGCTGTTCACAACATTCGCGTCCGTGTTGTATCGAATATATAATCACTCGCCTTCGGCTCGTGATTGTATATTCGATACAACACGGCCGCTCATGTTGTAAACATTACATATATATATATATATATATATATATATATATATATATATATATATATGTATATAGTATATAGTATATGAGCTCATATACTATATATAGTATACGAGAGCGAATGGTATAATTGTTTTATAATATAGCAAAACTCTCTCCTCCGCAGAGGCTTTATATTACATGACGCATGAGGGAATATTAACCGTGGGGCGAAGGAACGCAGGCGGAAAACGAAGGGGGGAGGAGAAAGGCGGGAAGCCTCTGCCAGATGCCACACCCAACATGGCGGTAAAGCGGGGGGTGCCGAATATTTTACGAGGTATTCAAACCTGATTCAAACAAAGTACATTCAAGTCAAAATGGCTGAGAAAATATCACTTGCTACAACAAGCCCACAAAGAAATTATTTACTCGCTGTTCGAAATGAGAAAGTGTTATGCCCTGTTTGCGGCAAAGCGTCTGCCATATTTTCAAGCCAAGGTCTGCATCAGCACTACAAAACATTGCATAAAAACATCGTTTTAGTGAACAGGTTTTGGCCGAAGGCGAGGCGTTGATGCGCCAATATGCAAGCGAAGAAACCCTGTCCAATTTAATGGATTTGTCCGTTAAAAGAAGACAAGAAGTAAGTAAAATGTTGCTTGTGTAAATGCTTGTAAATAACCGGATCAATCTATATTAGATACTCCTCAATTTTTAACAGGGATCGTCTGAATACAAACCGTATAAATGCGAATCGTCCGAAAGAAACGAGTCGATCGAACTGTATAGTTCCAGGACAAAGAAGTAGCGAAACTGTTTGGCATGTACTTGGACCATAAGCATCCGATGCCGAAATTGGAAGAATCAAATAAAGGTTTTAAGGTTCAAGTTTCGGGAGAATGTTTAGTACATCGACATCGCTTTCTTCCCCAGAATCCGACATTGAATTTAAGAATATAATGCCAATGAATAATAAAAATATCACCACCATCTAACTCCTGGCATAAAATAGACACACCATTGGGTTGTTCTTCACATATTCTTTTCGGATGGCCCAGATATTTAAGGATTTTAAAGCTTGTAACACTTTGTCCCACTTTGTAACGTTTCTTAAAATTCTTAAGGAAGAATTTCATGAGAAGCATTGCTTGCACAAAATCTTCAACAAAAACACTGTTAAGATTAGTTACAGTTGCATGACCAACATAAAACAAACCATCGACGGACACAACAAGACCACCTTAAAGAAGACAACACAACAAACATCAACGCCAAGTCAATGTAACTGCAGAAAACCTGATGATTGCCCTATACTTGGCAAATGCCTGACTAAGTCAGTTATTTACCAAGCTACAGTAATCACCAACGACAACAAACCCAACCAAACATACATCGGACTCACTGCAAACACATTCAAAACGAGATTCACCAACCACAAAGCATCATTCAAACACTGAGAAAAGAAACTTTCCACTGAGCTGAGTAAACATGTCTGGGAGCTTAAAGGCAAAAATGCCGAGTTCAACATTAAGTGGAGAATTATCAAGCAAGCCAAACCCTACAATAACACCTCAAACAGATGTAACTTATGCCTGTGGGAGAAATATTTTATCATCTGCAAACCTTCTCTGGCCACATTAAACAAACGTAACGAACTTGTTTCATCATGTAGACATGCTAATAAATTTCTTTTAAGAAACTCTGTAACATAACCTCACAATGTATAACCCTATCTATTGTTAATCCTTCCGGGATCTGTTCCATGTTCATTTTTGACAACCACTTACCAACCTCAAGTGGATATATATCCATGTACATACTATATCACTAAGAAAACGGTTACAAACCTTTGAATATTCAAACTAACGAATGAACGTTAAGAATCCCTAACCTAGACACTTATATAATCATCTCTGTAACTACATCTTAGTCATTAGACCATTTTATCTGAAGAGTACCACACAATACGTGTGGCACGAAACTAAATAGTAATAAAAATGTCTAATCAAACCTGTTGAGTCTTTGAACTTTAACTATAATATACTCTGGATTCCCATCGAGCACTCTGCCAAAGGTTTTTACAACATCTTCTACAGTATATATATATATATATATATATATATATATATATATATATATATATATATATATATATATTCATCTTCATACGCATTTTCACCTTCCAAGTTTAGCATACTGACTTAGTGCCGTTCGCTCTTTTCTTTAAAGATAATGGAATCTGTACACATTAAGCTTAATGACCCTGATCTGTGCCGACAGAAAGAATTTGTTTTTAATCTTTCTTTGTTTTGATTAGTTGTCCCGTTATTATGGGATGACATCAGCGCCTTACTTTTAGTATAAATACGCCTCCAATTTTAATCTTTAGTTAACAGACCTTGCACCTGAAGAGCGGTCTGCCGAAATGCATAGTGTTTTTTTCTATAGTTTTAAAGTTTTTAAATACTATAAAGTTTATCTGTTAATCTTCTCATAGTTTGTTTCTTACTTTTCTTACTTTCTCATAGTTCGCCTCTTACTTTGCTAATTTCCTCGTAGTGTGTTTATAAGCCATTCATGGTTAATACGTTCTTCCATGCTGTATTTAAATATATATATATATATACACAACTTGCGCAGTTCGAATAGCAGGGTACTAGTAACTAACCTGTTAAATTATTCAAATTATTTAAATTTACGTCAGCAAATTATAATTTATAAATTCGGTTGGATTACGAAATAGTTTTTCAACGATCAAGACAAAAGAAATCTTTGCCAGAAAAAATGGTTTCAGCTAAAATGTACACTAATATTACTATGGAAAAAGACCAAAGAAAGAAGTCTCTAAGAAGAGATGTGGCAGCGAGAAAAAGACAACAATAAAAACGACTTAAAACCACTGAAGAAAGCCTAAAAATTAATACGGTAAAGACCGAAAACGATGCCGACCGAAATGTAACTGAAAGAAGAAGGATGTGTCCTGAAACTTTTCAAAGCTGGTAAAGAATTTTGCTTTAGTGTATTCTACATAACTCGAGAGGGAAGGATGAAGAAATTTTGAAACAAACAGCTTTTTAGATCATGAAGAGAACTCAATGATGCCTTGTCATATTTATGTGTCAACAACGAAAAAAGTAAGAAACCGCGAACGAGAAAAACAATCCGAAAAGAGTAGACTGCATTGGCAGTGTTTGTGGTGACAAAAGCAGAAGAAGTTTAACGGTAGGAGACTCGTATTTACCAGTTTAGTTAAGTTAAAACGGAAGAAATCTTGAAACTGAAAATTAATTTTAATAATATATTGTCTAGAGTTGTCAGTTGAACGCTAGGACGTTGAATGAATGAAAATTTGTCATTGGGTTCATCTCGTGTTTTGTTTTGTTTTGTTTTGTTTTTAATACTGACTTTGCATGTTCTTTCGGTGTAATTTTCTGGGATGTTTTCTGATCTGTGTGTCATTAATGCAACAAAAAAACAGGAATTACGGGGGGGGGGAGTGGGGTTAAAAAATGCATATAAAGCGGGCGAGGGGTTGTTGCCTTCATGTATTTCTAGTACTCATAAATATGTGTTGTTAGTTCAATTCTTGTGGATTATAATTTGTCTGACAAAACATTATTGTCAACCTGACAATTCAAATCGGGTTTTGTAAACTCTTAAGACGGTTTTAAAAGTGGATTTACCATTTAACTTTGTAAATTGTGCATTTAGGTTGTGTATTTTGTGTTAAATGTTAGTTTCCCCTTCTTAGCCCAAGTTTTTCTGAGTTATACGTTGAAAAAACCAGGCAGTTTCATCTGCAATAGTTTAAGAAAATACGCCGCCATTTTGTTTTTCACTATTCGCTGTATATGAGCATCTGATATACAGTTAGTAATGCAGCCAAGATAGCTCATATACCATTAGCAGCTATATTATATACATATATATATATTTATTATATAGCACGCTATCGGATATGAGCTTTTGCGTAATCTGATTGGTTCCCTACTACCAGGCTATCAGCTCATATCCTGCTAGTAGAGGAAAAACAAGATGGCGGCATGGGTTTTTTTATGCTGCCGAAAAGAGTTGAAATTGACGGATTTTTATACAGAAAAACATCAACACCCTCAAACCAATGTATAAAAAAAAACATTGTGTAAAAATACATCAACAAATACACAATTTAGCATGTTAAATGGTAAAATTCACGTAAAAATTACGTCTTTTTACTTCAAAAACCCGACTAAATTAACGGGTTGATATTAATTTGTTGCCAAACAAAGAAACTCACGGTTAAAATCAAGCTTACAACACACATTTCGTAGGAGATCACCAGAAAAGAGACTTTTTCTATTTAGATAAGCATTTGGAGTAGTAAAAAGCATGTTCTTTTTCAAAACAACCAACTAAATAATTTAGTTTCACTGCCGAAGGTGTTTCAGTTTCATTTTTGCATGAAATCAAAACCTTTTTCACGACAGCAACGCTAATATAAACAACTGACCCACCTTTTGATTTCATAAAGGTACCTTTTGATCTTTTTTGTTGATCTGCTTAATACATTTTTTGCCTCTCGAGCAACATTTATACAACATTTCGAAGCTGTTTACCGAACAACTCAGCAAGAAACTCTATGTGAATGCATCATTACGCATGGCGGAAGTACTAGTTGCCTATGCCGGAAGTTTGTTGTTTCAAACATTTCGCTGTAATTTTGTCTCTTGTACAGTGCTTGGCTATATAATAAAACAGTTATACCATTCGCTCTCGTTGTATGCCAACTAATAGCCAACTCGGCGAAGCGCCTCGTTGGCTATGAGCTCATATACAACTCCAGCTCATGGTATAACTGTTATATATATATATATATATTATACCTCAACTGTAAATTATTCAGTCAGAAAGCTTGATTTGTATCACGTGATCAATCAATCATCGAATTACCCCTCACTTCATAGTATTAAAGTGATATACCCCGCTGTAGCGGAGTATAACGTCGAGTACCCTGCCACAGAGGGAAATATGGTTCGTGTACCGCGCGTGAATGCCACACACGATTCACGAAGCTATCAACAATGGCGGAGTTTGGCAGAACAATTAAGAAGACGTTTCGCCTGAAGATTCAGATGTTGACACGAAGATTATTAGGTTACAAGAAAATAAGAATTCAGGAAATACAAAGAAAGCAACAAAGCCTTTCCAGAAGCGCAATGCAGACTGCGTGTAAATAGACAATATATCATTTTTGAGCATGTGTATCAGCAGTGTGGTATACCCACTATATAATTATATAGATGTATGAATAAACTGAATAAATAATATGTTAGTGTCGCACGAACATGTCATAAATTTACGATTTTCTATATACTTACAGATACGTCGGATGAACTAGGAGTGCACTTAAAAGTCAACGGCTCCTGAATTTGGTGTTGAATTATAGCTGCACCTTGAGGACAGAGATTACATACACACATTTTAGTACACATTACACTTCCAAGTTCTGATTTTCAAATTTAATGTTGTTATTACGTTTTGTTTACATGCTAATAAATCAATAAATATAATATAAAAATAGGTACGCGCTGCGTACATGCGGATACTGCTATTCAATTTGCTATTTGACTTACAGATAATTGAACAATGAAAATTGCTAAGAAAAGCGACATACCAACTGCCCCAGTATGATTTAAAAAATGTAAAACTGACAGTCATCAATTAAGTTGTACACTTGGCATTTCCTGCTAGCAAGCATAGGATAATAAGAGGGTACTGCTTTTTTCTGTAATAAATTACAGTATGTGTATGCATGATGTTCAGTAGCATCTCTAGCTTGCATTCGAGGAAACTGAAGATGATGAGAAACTTCTACCATCTACATTTTCCACAACTGCTGAAGAAAAACTTTAGACTGGCTGGCAACATTAACATTTTACACAGCAGAGTGGGGTTCCTCAAGTTTCATCCAATTTTATTTTTTGTTGGGGATATCAAAGATTATGAGGCCCCTGGCTATGCCACTGTCATGCCTATTATTGGAGTTAAGCAAAATATAAACAAAATATTTTCCAGAATTCCTGCATGTTTTCACTGTTGTTTGGTTTCAGTATGGGCAGTCCTACTGTAATAAAACTGTAAGTTGAGCCCGGTAAACTGGATTAAAACTCCCCATGTATTCAGTCCTTCAGAGCACGTTCTTCGCACACAGCAAGTTATCTCAGGAGAAGAAGGTAAAAGTAAACCGTTGACATGAAACCAAGATGACATGTAACTTGGAGTTAGAGGTTATAATTACATAAATAGGTAACTTAGGGCTAGAGTTATCCCAACATGCATGCAAATGATTAACTTAAGTTTTCTCAGGAGAACCGAGGAATTGAATACTTTGACATAATTACAAATGCATACTCTGAGCCTTTACATAAAGCTAGACCTATATTGCAAAACAGGGATAACTTTGTAGTGTGTTTTATAATGTGAAACTGGAGCAACTCTGATCCAGTTTCCTAAGTTATCCCTACCTTGAGATAACTCGATCTCATGTGAACAAACCCTGGTACTGCAAAATTAAACCATTGAAGCAAATAAATGTTTCAGTGGTATATTATTGCCAAGAAAGAATCACTCATTACTGTATATTCGCTTTAGGATAAAAAAGTCAGTATGTTAAACACACATTACACGCACACAAATTGGATCAATTCAAGTATACCCCCACCACACATGCATACACCAGTGGAGTTGTATACTTGAATGGTAATTTAAGTATACATAGCTCAATGCTCAGTCCTCACTATAAACATTTGAGCTTATAATTAGTACATAATTATATTTGTAATTGTCAATTATATCTCATGTTTCATGTTAGTCAATTCCTTACTGTTCAGTTTAATACAGGTACAGTAACAGTAAAGCTTGAGCACCAAGTTTAGTTTTAAATTTGATTTTCTTTGCTTTGAGATGCGTGTATCCAATCAGATCACACACTGACAAAATGATATACTGTAGAGTCTGATAAGATTGTTGATTATATACAATGACAAACATGCTGACTGTTAGAACAAGTTTAATAATGAATTCGAAAATCTACACGTCATGGTAAACCTATAAAAACAAGAAAAAGCCACGTCAATGCTCAGGAATTTATCAGATAAGAGTTACGCCAACGTATAAGCTGTCTGTCTTATTCCTAATCTAAATTATCAACTGCGAAGAACAGGGGCGGATTTAGCGTAAGTCAAACGAGTCACGCGACCGATGTAATTTTTTTGCGAGCATAAAAAAATTCCTACTCTACTTCCAGCAGACGCTGTAAAAATGGCGCAATCACAACAAGGCGACGACATTTAACTATGTTCCGTCGAAAGTTCGGCCGCGCGGGATCTTTTTCCGGCAGCGCCGGAGAGATGACCCTGGGTACTTGCATACCGATCTGCTACCAGCTAGATTGGGATGCTGGGCATGGGTTCAGTGGCAGGCCGATGTTGCGGGTTTGACTAACTTTCCCAGCAATTCGATTGGCTGCAACTGAATGTGACGTCAATTTGACTAACTTGCCATGGATTTGACTAAATGGGCTTGAATATGATTGGCTAATGCGTGATGCTAATGAATTCTGACTTATCTTGACTAATGTGCCTGATCGGTAAAGATAATGAATTCATCCAAGTCTGTCACTTGGAAGTTTGATCCTCGGCTTTGATCGCTCATGGCTTCGCCTTCGGTAACGGTAATCGTTTTCGAACGAGTATCATCTGCTCTTCAGAGCAACGACGATCGTTTGCTGCAACAAATCAATGATGATATATCATCTAGATTGAGCAGCCAGCAGATGGTTTCTTCTGTGGAGCATTTAATAGACGTGATTGGAAGCATTCGAGCTTCTAAATTTTGGCGCGGAGTCATTTATTCCCACTGCTGTAAGGTAAGACAGGTGTAAGTTAAGGTCGTCTTCTTTCATTTCAAATCTACAAACAGTCTAGTGTCAAATATATGTGTTTTGTCCAGTCTCAGTATCGTATTATTTATCATTTTGCGTCCTAGTGAAATCTGAGTTCAGAGTTCAGACATATATTTATTCAGCAGGCGGCATTAGCATATTTCACGCTTGCCAGGAGTTTTTATATGAATTTGAAACTCAAAGGATCAATTGATCCTTAAGCCCAGGTTTAGTTCACCGTTAAATTGGATCTTTCTTTTCATGATTTTGAAATGAATACTGTTTTCAAAATATTGTTAGTCTCGCTATCTTGCCCTGATGAGATATATTTTAACGGCGTGTTCGTGAAATATGATCTCAGGCTATCCGTAGATGACATATAATTTTACTAAATTAATCTTTGAGACAATGAATAATTGCACGGGTGTTCGCTCCCAATCGCTCCTGTCTCGTTTAGCTAACTAATATTTTAGTTAGCTTTGTAAGTATATAATTCTGTATAATTTTCTCAATAAAGTTTAAGAAACATCCAATTTGGACAAAATATTTTGCAATAATGATAAAATGTGGCATTAAAAATATATCTTAAAAGTTTCAAAATTTTGCCCAAATGTGTTGTCAGATCGCGGGAAATGCCATTTTAGAGACCCCAATTTCAAACATTTTCGGGGGGGGGGCATGCACCCGCACCCCCTAGTTTTGTGGACCATAACTTTGACTGACGTTTTCAAAATCCTAAATCCGCCCCTGAAGAAGGTCCTGAAGAATAAACTTCCAATGGGCCATTGCCCATTGCCAACTGGCTTATAATTATGCTTGGCACCTTTCCCTTCGTTTAACATATCATCAATGTAAATATTTAAAATTTATATTCATGCTTTCTTACCTTCTTCTCATTGTTCAAAAGTTACTTTAAAATCACTTTAATCAGACTGTTGTCCGCTGATGAAGATCACTCCTTTTGATACGTGTAATGGCGTCATTGACTCATTCATTGGCCGATTGGGGTGCTGCCATATTTCGCATTCGCCAAAGTGAAATTCGGCTTCCTTTCGCTTGCTCTTGTGTACGCTCGTACAACGTTCGTACATACGAATAAGATCTTGAAAGATCTAAGTGATTGATCACGTGATTGACGAAACATACATAGTCAAGTGCAAGCATGGTGTAACCGAGCTCATGACATAGCGGATATAGTTTAACAACCAGTATCCGCAAAAATCAATCCATCCATCCATCCATCCATCCATCCATCCATCCATCCATCCATCCATCCATCCATCCATCCATCCATCCATCCATCCATCCATCCATCCATCCATCCATCCATCCATCCATCCATCCATCCATATATATATATATATATATATATATATATATATATATATATATATATATATATATATATATATATATATATATCGAAATATAGTAAGGTTAGATATACTGCCGAAACAGAGAACGTAGGTGTCTAACGTTTCGAGCGAAGGCCCTTCGTCAGAGAGAAACGTAAAGAGTGTAAACAAACAACGAGCTTATATACGGAAGGTAATCATGTGACAAAAAATAAGCCAATCAGATAAAAATGACAATAACAAACTGATAATGAGATGCGAAAAATTAGCCAATCAAATCAAAATAACAATAACAAATCGATAATGAGATGCGTAAGACATTTGCTATTCATACCGTCGATGAGCAAGAAGGAGGGGGTGTAAAAAGAATGAGCGAGAGTAAAAATAAATAAATATATAAAGTGAAAACGCCGTTTGTGTCCATCCTTGCTAAACAGAAACAATGTCTTCAGAGGTGTTAAATAAAAGAAAAACGTTCGTTGAGTCCGTGAGGATGAATGGTACCAATTTTGAAAATGAGACGCTTTTCTAGTCTTTTGCGGCTGACCAAATGTTTGGAAATGAGATCCTTTTTTGTTCAGCGTGGCTATCCCACCCACCTGTTAGACACTGCTATTAACAAAGCATCTAGTATTCCTCGTCCTGACACTTTAAAACAACCTTTAGAAAGAGTTTCTGATACTAAAATACCATTAGTTCTCACATTTCATCCTTTCAACTACAAAGTTAAGGATATCATTAGCCACAATTTCCATATCCTAAAGAATGATCCTGAAACGTCAGCTATTTTCACCGACAACCCTTTAATCTCTTTTCGGCGTAATAAAAATATTCGTGATGGTTTAGTGCGTAGTGCCCTTAGAAAAAATCTATTGGCACCAGCGGGTACTTTTTCTTGCTCCCGTACCCGTTGTTACACGTGTTCCTTTCTTAACTCCGCTACATGCATTTTGGGACCTAAATCTAATTTTGTTATTCAGCATAATTTTACTTGCATCTCTTCCAACATCATTTACTGTATTTCTTGCAATAAATGTTGCATACTTTACATCGGTGAAACTGGCAGACGTTTATCTGACAGGTTTGCTGAACATCTTCGTTCTGTGAGGAACAATGATGTTGACAAGCCTGTTGCCCGACATTTTAATAGTGCCAACCATTGTATTTCGGACATGCAAGTTTGTGCCATCTCACCCATTTCTGGCGGTAATGTCAGCCGCAAAAGACTAGAAAAGCGTCTCATTTTCAAAATTGGTACCATTCATCCTCACGGACTCAACGAACGTTTTTCTTTTATTTAACACCTCTGAAGACATTGTTTCTGTTTAGCAAGGATGGACACAAACGGCGTTTTCACTTTATATATATTTACTTATTTTTACTCTCGCTCATTCTTTTTACACCCCCTCCTTCTTGCTCATCGACGGTATGAATAGCAAATGTCTTTCGCATCTCATTATCGATTTGTTATTGTTATTTTGATTTGATTGGCTAATTTTTCGCATCTCATTATCAGTTTGTTATTGTCATTTTTATCTGATTGGCTTATTTTTTGTCACATGATTACCTTCCGTATATAAGCTCGTTGTTTGTTTATACTCTTTACGTTTCTCTCTGACGAAGGGCCTTCGCTCAAAACGTTAGACTCTTACGTTCCCTGTTTCGGCAGTATATCTAACCTTACTATATTTCGATTGTTATTTCTACACTGCCTACGCAGCACGCAACTTGTATTACATCCAGCGAAACACGTGTCTGTAGATTGAACTATGTATGCTCCATCACTAAACTTCGGTGTTGTTGAGCACTCTGTGAAGTTGCTGTGGGTACCTATTAGCGATAATGCAACGCTCACTACCCTTGTGGAAGTTTGAGCACTCTGGGCCCATGCGCACTTCACGCTATCTGAATCTGAATGTACTTCACCAATGCTGTCCCACATGCGGTTGTCACCGACGATCGCATGTGTATAAGTAATTGATGAAATTCATTCAGATTGTTCCAAGCTACACTGATGAGCTGTAGTACAGCGAAACACGTGTCTGTAGATTGAACTATAAATATATATATATATATATGTATGTAATGTTTACAACACGAGCGGCCGTGTTGTATTGAATATACAATCACGAGCCGAAGGCGAGTGATTGTATATTCAATACAACAAGGACGCGAGTGTTGTAAACAACTTCTGAAATGAATGAATAGTAAAAATCCCTTTGGGATATTGAGATGCTAATTAGTTACAAGCACTAGTGGTTGTATCAGAAGAGTATACATCCACTAGTGGTTGTAACTAATTAGCATCATTGGTTTTAGTTTGTATGGGGTTTACAGGGGTAACATGTGACGTAATTTCTGAAATTGGATTGGCTGCAAAACTCATGAATTAGTAATGAATTTCACAAATATATATATACATACATACATATACATACATATACATATATATACATATATACATATACATATACATATATACATATATATATATATATATATATATATATATATATATATATATATATATATATATATATATATATGTGTGTGTGTGTGTGTGTGTGTGTATATGTATATATATAAAAATCCAAAAATAAATATTTCCTGCTAAACTAAATTAACGAATTTTTTAATTTTATATAAGTTGTGATACCACCAGACTTGCAAGTTTGTATCTCAAAACCATAATTTATCTGAATGTGGTATCTATTATATACTTTGCGAACACTACGTAATAGAAGTACTAGCGTCAAAAATCGAAATGCTGAAAGAGTTGAATAAGATAAAAGCAGCTTGCATTCACAGCAACACCACACTGAAATGATAAATATTTCATTGTTTTCTAGAACAAATCGTTGCGTCATTTGCGCAAGGATATACGAAACCTGGACAAGTTAAGGTCATGTAATAAACCTTCAAAACACTTTCGAGTTGTTTATAAATCGCCGCTGGGTTTGGCAAGAATATAGAAAGATGAGTAATCGAATATGAAACTTGATATTCGATCAAAAGTGATGCCCATCAAAATTGTGTGATTGTGTGACCGTGCCGCTTTTCGATTTTTTGAAGAATAGGAAATTTATCTTTAAACTTTGACTGGATTAAAGAAACTGACAAATATTTCCTGCAAGATACAAAAAGTTTCCTGCGAACAACTTTTACAAAGTATTTCCTGGCAGCGGCGCTGCCGGCGCTGCCGGACATTTTCCAGCACTGCCCGGTGTGGTTCGTCACTCGCAGCAGTATACCTAATACTAGAAATACATGAACGCAACAACCCCTCTGCCACCGACCCCCTGATTAAAATAAGCCTTCCTGATATACAGCCAATAAAAAACAAACAGGTATAAAAACAAATGACAATCCTAGGGATAATTATAGAATTTATGGATAGGATGACTAAACTAAGCAAAACTTAGATTTCATTATTAAATTCTGGTTGTAAAAAATATATTGTTTTTAGGATGTTTCAAACGGGATTATTTTTAGCAAGCCTTTAAATGGCTTCCCTATGCATACATATTTGGCAAAGGCAGAATTAAAAGTTAACAGCTCAAAAATTACATTTATAATAGAGTCTGAGATAAAAACAAAGTAGAATCGGATTCCAGAAAGAAATATTAAACAGACAACGTTTCAGTCGAAAATTTGGAAATACAGCCAAGAAAATCGGCACGCAAAGCCAATGAGTATTTTTAATAATAAAAAGTGCATGCAAAGTCAATGAAAAACATCACGTCCATATCAGCATAAGGTAGTGTTTTAAGTTAGCTTTAGTTAAGCTGATTTATGGTTTGGACGAGCCAAGGGAAAGCACGAAAACGTGAAGCTGTATATAATGTTTAGGTTAAACGAAACCTTGAAAACAACATATCAAGGCCAAGGTCAAGGTATACTGAAACTTTATACCGATCTTGGCGTTTACAGAATATATAAATACTGATTCCAATTAGCAAAATAAATAAATACAAATCCCCTACCGTTAACTTTGAAATGATTTTGAGACGGTACTGAGTGACCACAAACACTGCAATTCAGATCAAGTTTTTGTTTACCACACGTCGTTTGGTTCCTTCAGGTTCTCTGTTTCTCTTCAAGAAATACTAGAAATACATGAATGCAACAACCCCTCGCGCACTTTTATTAAATGCTTTTTTGAAACCCCCAACCACCCAACCAACCACCCACCTACCCTGATTAAAATAAGCACACCTGATATACAGCCAATATAAAAACAAACAGATATAAAAACAAATGATAATCCTCAGGATAATTCTATAATTTATAAATAATATGACTAAACTGATCTAACATTTCAAAGCAAAACTTAGATTTCATTATTAAATTCTGGTTGTACAAAATGTGTTTTTAGGAGGTTTCAAAAGGGATTATTTTTAGCAAGCTTTAAATGGCTTTCCTATGCATACATGTTTTGCAAAGGCAGAATTAAATGTCAACAGCTCAAAAATTACATTTATAATAGAGTCCGGGATAAAAACAAATCGGTTGAATCGGATTCTAGAAAGAAGTATTTAAACAGACGTTTCAGTCGAAAATTTGGAAGTACAGCCAAAAAAATCGCCAAAGCCCATGAGTATTTAATAACAAAAGGTGATTGCAATGCCAATAAAAATATCACGTTTACATAAGCTTATAAAGGTAGTGTTTTAAGTTAGCTTTAGTTAAGCTGATTTATTGTTAGGACGAGCAAAGGGAAAGCACGCAAACGTGAAGCAGTATATTGTTTAGGTTAAGCGAAAACTTGAAAACAACAAGAATCCTACCGTTAACTTTAAAATGGTGACATTTTTTCCACGGAGTCACTGTAATTCAGATCGAGTTTTTATTTACCATACGGCCGCCGGTTTGGTTTCTTCAAGTTCTCTGGTTTCTCTTCAAGATATATTAAACAGGTTGTTTGTATCCTTCTTTTCTTCGTGCCCCATTTCGTTTCGTTTAAATAAACGAAAGAAAAATACTATTTTATTTGCTTGAGAGTTTATAGTTTTCTTCGTCGTTAGTCACCAGTGCCCAACAATTCTTACCGCGTGTTCCCAGATTTCGTCTCCCTCGCTTTTTCTACACGCGTGTAAAATGGACTCCGCGCGTGTCGAGATTAGCACCCTCACCGGGCTCCGGCCCTCTGCCCGGCTCGGGGATTAAACCGGCGGTTTGTATCCTTCTTTTCTTCGTTGTTCTCTTTTAAGTCAAGTAGAGCCGGCTCAATTTCGTTAAACGAAAGCAAAATATAGAGATTTTAATAGTTTTCTTTCTGGTAGTCACCAGTGTCGAACTATTCTTACCGAATGACGACGTGCCGAATATATATACATATATATATAAACTATTTCCGAGATTACGTCTCCCTCGCTTTTTCTACACGCGTGTAAAATGGACTCCACGCGTGTGGAGATTAGCACCCTCACCGGGCTATATATATATATATATATATATATATATATATATATATATATATATATATATAACAGTTTAAATCCTAAAATATAGTCGTTGCTACTCTGAGTTTCACGCCTCACGTCTTGAGACGATCTTCAGGCAACTGTATGTGAGTCAATCACATACAGTTGCCTGAAGATCGTCTCAAGACGTGAGGCGTGAAACTCAGAGCAGCAACGACTATATTTTAGGATTTAAACTGTTATTCCGCTCTACCAAACTCCTGGTATTGAGCACTCTTCAATCTACTACAAACGTAACACATTGGTAATATATATATATATATATATATATATATAAAGCATTAAGTATAGTTACCTAAGGTAAGTATACTTAATGCTTTATATTTTGCTCTATCTATATGGTATTGAGCACTCTCTAACATTTCGTGAACCAAAACTCACTTATATATATATATATATATATAATCGTGTTTGCAGAGGCTTATATGTATTCGCAATGTACCTTCTTGATAATCTGAACTCGGACCACCCATTTCACTATCATCTGTGATTTGGAGACTATCCATGAAGCCACTCTATAACATAGTTTAGGCAAATTATAACAGAAGGAAAAAGAAAAGGACAATGTTTAATGTTAATTTTGCAGTAAAAACACTCGTGCGATAAATCTTGCAAAATGGACTTTATTAAGGATTTTGTTATTTTGTAATTTGCGCGCGGTTTTCACAGTGACGCCATCAGAGTCCAATATTTTTTTCTGGACACCTCCGTCTAAGAACCCAGAGGACTCGGCGCAAATGACGTCACAGCTGGCGGACATCAGTTAGAATTAACTGAGTATGTTGACCAATAGGGAACGAGAATAAAGTTTAAATGTATAATTGATCTTATTCTTATTATTGAATGTATAATTGATCTTTATATGACGTGAACCTGAGTTCGGACCGGCGTCATGTAAACACCCACTAATATTTCATAAACGAGTGTTTTACCAGGGCTTGCAAACACGAGAGGACAATGAAAATCGCGAGGCTGTAAACCGAGTACTTTTTCATTGTTCTAGAGTGTTTTACAAACACGAGAAAACGACGAACATCAAGAAGTAATAAGCGGAGTGATTTTTATTGTTCTCGATCGAGCGTTTGTAGCCCTGGTAAAACACAATATACGACTTTATAAAATAGCTTCTCAAACTCATGAATAATTCATGACTAATTAGCCAATCAAAAACACGTGTTTCGTCACGTGCGTGAGTTGCGAAACCCCGGTAATAAACGAAAAATTGAATTGAAAATTAGGAAATTAGATAATAAACGCTTTAAACAATAAAAAGCGTACATTGCAACATTTCTAAATTATAAAAACAGTCAAAACAAAGAAAACTGTATTATTACCACAATTCAAAATTATAAATGCAAAACTCAACACAGAAACCAATTAAGTTAGGTTATATAATAGCACGCCATCTAACTAGGGAATTCTACAACAATAGACTATTGTCAACTGAGAAGTTATTTCATAAACTCGTGGCTCGCGTTTTACCAGGGTTTCCAAACACTTGAGAAAAATTGAATTCACTCGACTGTTCACCGCGCGAATTTCATAATTGTTCTCTCGAGTTTGTAAAACACTCAAGACAACAAAAACCACTCGGCCGTGCCGGCCTCGTGTTTTCATTGCCTTTCGTGTTTTACAAACTCTCGAGAACAATTATAAAAATCGCTTGGTGAACAGCCTCGTGAATTCAATTGTTCGGGCGTGTTTGGAAACCCTGGTACAACACTCGCACTCGTTTATGAAATATTACTTCTCAATCGTCTATTATAGTAGAATCCGCAAGGGATTTCGTGCATATTAGATCAGACAATGGTGCATATTAGATCAGAATATGTATTTTAAGTTCAATGTTGTTCAGCGTCTGTCCCATGTTGAATTTATAATTAACAGAAATTTATAATTAATAGTAATACCATGATCGCCTCGGATTCTTTAGTTCTCCGAGGGAATGTAAACCTCGTATTTCCCTCATCGCTCATGCAAGAGGAAAACTTATCCTTTGTCTTCTAATTTTCCCGTGCATGTTGATGAGGGAAAATTAGAAGACAAAGAAATCCTTTGTCTTCTTCTAAATTTCCCGCTTGCATATATTTTCCCTCATCAACATGCACGGGAAAATTAGATGCAACTGTAAGATTCTCAAAGTTTTCCTCGGCGATCATAATATTACAAACTAATAACACGACTTTTCGGGAAATTAGCGATTAAATTTCCCCTTTGCCTTGGGAAGATTTGTAAAAGTCCTCGGGCCTGCGGCTCTTGGACTTTCACAAATCTTCCCTCGGCGGCGCGGAAATTTAATCGCTAATTTCCCTCAAGTCATGTTATTACTTAAAAAAATTGGTAATAAATCGTTCTTTGTTTGTTTGTGCCGTTTATTATCTGATTTCTTAATTATGAATTCAGTTTGCGCGACCTTCACCGAGTTTCAAAACACATGCACATAACCAAATATTTCCTTCTGATTGGCTAATTAGCTCATGACTTATTAATGAATTTGAAAACAATAGTTTAACAGTTAAAAATAATTCGCATAATTTCATTACCGTTTCCAGGGAAGAAGAGCTTCTACTATCTTGTGTGTCTGTACCTTGTAGTGGTTGCTCCTAAAAATGAACAAAAATATTTAAAAAGCTGCAATATCTTACATTACTGATGTGCCGCGGTTAGTATATAGGTTAGTAGCCTTGTATATTAAATGACATACTATTTTGCTGTAAACCACGTCTAAAATATTATTTTTGTGAACTGTAACGACGAGTATCATCTATACCATGAATGAACTAACTAGCTTAGTTACCTAAATTGAAATATAGTAAGGTTGGATATTAAAAAAGTGGTAATGCGCTCCCGGCATTGTAGGAAGGCATTACGAGTTGATTTGGATGAAAATAAAAGATAACTTCGCAACACACAGCGGTAAAGTAATATGAAATCAACAGTAAATGCAAATAGATATACCAAATACACGTTTATAAAACTGCTCTGGCATAAAAAAGGAAAAAAACTAAAAAGTTCAATTATAGTACCAAGAAATATAGATATAGTTAAACATTAACGTTTCAAAATAATCAATCCGTACCTCGCCGTCTAGCATGATGTTTTCTAGAAAAGAGGGATCTAGAAAAGAGGAAATGTATTTCAAAACAGACTTGTTTCTTCAATGTCTATATACAACAGTCTTCATATACATGACGATTTCGAATGATTATTGTGGGACACTACAGTGAACTCGGATGGAGAATAATAAGGTGTTATTCCAAGTGAAGAACCGAACAGTAGAGAAAACTCTACTTGGCCCGGCTTGGATTCGAACCCGCGACCTTCGGTTTACTAGTCCGATACTCTACCAACTGAGCTACAGGCCAAGTTGGGAGCTGAAGTTTTCTCTACTTGTCCCGTATGGTTCGTCACTTGGAGTAACACCTTATTGTTATTACCCACCCAAGTTCACTGTCCCACAATAATTACTCGAAATCTTCATGTATGAAGATTGTTGTCCAGATATCGAATAGCCTAAGTACTATCATTCGACCTTCAGCTCCCAACTTGACCTGTATGTTGTAGCTCAGTTGATAAAGCATTGAAGAATACAGCTATTTCAATAAACGTTGTTAGTAAGAGCTAGGCTTATACGCGACCAGACCAAAAGGGAGTATGGATAGAAATGGAATTCAATACATGGTCGCGAATCTCGACTGCGCATCAGAATGACGCGTTCTGAGTCGGGATAAACTTATTCAATTTACAACATTAGGCTGAGGAATTCAGTACAATGAGTTCAGAAATGTAAATGAAAATGCAATCATTTGCATTCAATCAACTGCAGCTTTAGCCGGATGTTATAAAGTTAATTAAGTTTTATCCCGACTCAGAACGCGTCATTCTGATGCGCAGTCGCGATTCGCGATCCATGTATAGATATGGGCGGCTGGCAAATGGTGAGTGAATCTATGAAAGTGTGTTTACGCGTCTTAAAGAGAGGAAACAAAAGCAGATATGATAAATATTCTGTGAGGACGTGCCGTTGTTTGAGAACGTTAAGGCTTTAAAGGAATTTTTGCTCCAAAAGTGCCAAGACGAATTGTTACCAGCCAAAGACACCTGCATGTGTCCTACACCTAGTACCACTTCTTCAATTCTGATGCCGAGGTTATCAACCATCCAAACCGCTCGCCACCGAAGGTCTTCACTGAAAGGTCGAGGCATGGCTCGATATTGTTAATCGTTATGCATATATTCCCCGAGCCGGGCGACGGGCCGAAGGCCCGGAGCCCGGTGAGGGTGCTAATCTCGACACGCGTGGAGTTCATTTTACACGCGTGTAGAAAAAGCAAGGCAGACGAAAATCTGGAAGCTGTTTATATATATATATACGTCGTAGGGTGTCGTGCGGTAAGAATTGTTGTACTGGTGACTGACAAAGAAGCACCACAACATTTTAAACTAAATCTATGGCTATATTTTGCGAAACGAAAGAAACGAAATGGAGCCCGCTCTACTAAAACAACAAACGGCGGTTTAATATGTCTTGAAGAGAAACCAGAAAACCTGAAGATACTAAAGACACTAAACGCTTTATGGTAAACAAAAAGTCGATCTGAATTGGCAATGTTTGTGGTAACTCAGGTAGGGGATTTGTATATTTATTTTGCTGATTGGATTCATTGTATTAAGTGCCAAGACCGGCAATACGTTTAAATAAAAGCCCTTTCATAGTCACTCGTCCGTTAAACTTAATCTAGCATCTATTATATAAAGTTTAATACATTGTGTTGTTTTCATGTTTTCGCTTAAACCTAAATGATATACAGCTCCACTTATATTCGTGCTTACCATTTTAAAAACTTGTAAAACTTATCTGGACGTGGTGTTTTTCATTGACTGTGTATATGCACTTCTTATTATTTATAATACTCATGGGCCAACTTTGCCGATTTTCTAGGCAGTATTTCCAAATTTCCGCCAGAAACGTTGTCTGTTTAATATTTCTTTCTGGAATCCGATTCTACTGAATTGTTTTTATCTCAGACTTTATATTATAAACGTAGTTTTGGAGCTGTTAACTTTTAATTCTGCCTTTGCAAAACATGTATGCAGAACAGCAGAGGGAAGCCATTTAAAGACTTGCTAAAAATAATTCCCTTGGAAACCTATAAACAATGAATATATGTTTTACAGCTATAGTTCAATTAATGAAACCTAAGTTTTGCTTTCAAATGTTCAATTTTCAAATCAGAAATCTGAAAGTAAACAGTTAGTCACCCTATAAATGCATATCAGGAGGGCTTTAATATTTTAATCAGGGGGTGTGTGTTTCAAAAATACATATAAAATTTAAAGATGATCTGTGTGTCATTAATACAACAAAAACAGAATTAGGGGAGGGGGGGGGGGGGGGGAGGGGGGTTAAAAAATGCATATAAAGCAGGCGAGGGGTTGTTGCATTCATGTATTTCTAGTTATGTGCTTTTATTGTTTTGGTGATTTCTACCCATACTCCCTTTCGGTCTGGTCGCGTAGGCTTGACTCCCCTTACCGACAACGTTTATTGAAATAGCTGTATACAGTAAACCGAAGTTCGCGGGTTCGAATCCCAGCCGGGCCACGTAGAGTTTTCTCTACTTGTCCGGTTCGTCACAGGGAGTAACACCTTATTATTATGGTATTACAGTAAATTTGTTTCTGAAATTCTAACAGTCAGTAGACATCTTCTACTTTTTTCCATCTCGGGTATAAAACTAATTATAAAAAACAGTTTGTTGAGATGTTTTGAAGATATTTCTTGTGTTTTAGTTGTGTCTATATCTTGTCAAACTTCTCTTGTTTCGAGGACAAATTGAGTAACGTTTTCATTGTTTTGCTCTGTAATTAAGGACAATCTGGTCAGTAATTACTTATTGTGACACATGGAAAAAATCGTTCAAAGTATTCAGCTAGTTATTTATCTAGCAAAATAAAACACGTGCAAGTTTCTATGTAAAGCAAGTTAGCTAAAAGATTATTTTGCCAACGTGAAGGTTATTTTCTGCAGGTGTTGGACCAAGGAAGCCAAAAGATTGACGTCATTTTTATTCATTATAAAAAACTTAGAGTTGACTGAGCGGGAGGTCTTTACGGCAAAATTATCCTGCTCGCGGTCTTTTAGTACAGACCGAGCGACGAAGTCGAAGGAGCGAGGTTTGTGCGAAAAACCAAGGCAAGGGCAGGATAATTTTGCCGTAAAGTCTAAAGACCGACCAATTATCGATGTTGTTATTATATAGCCCAAGATTTTTAGTTTTATTTGAATGTCGCGAGTACAAGCAGCGAAGACCGAAGGTGAAGTAACCGACTTTCAACGAAAGCTGTAAACAACAAAAACACTTTCAGTCACCATAAACACTGTCGTATTTAATTTTTAAAGTGTCTATGACATGAAAACATGAGTATGGCGTTTTTTACACACACTGAAAGATGTTCAGCCAAATAATAATCTCAGAAAGTTTGGCGTAATTCTGATGAATATTTTTCGAGTTACAACGCGTTGAAGTTGCCAATTTTGCCATATTTTCGAATAAAAAGTACGAAAAGTCTGCGACCGAGTTTAGGCCGCGATGACGTAGGCGTGTGGACTCATCGTAAATTTCACTGTGGTGATACAGGTAAATACAGCAAGATAGGGCTTTGGAAAACGACTCAGAAAACGAATATTTTGTGTCACCAGCTACTATAAAAGACGAAGAATCAAATGAGGATATGATTAAGCAGTTTTTGGTTGATGCTGATAGTGATGAACCATCAGATCATGATGCAGTCGAGAAGCGATCGTCGATGAGGTTCGTCGATGAGGTTACATTCCTTCGGGAAATATTGTCCAAAGCTTTGGCAGAGTGTTACAGTTAATAGTGAAACTTATACCGTTCGATAGAGCGTTAATTCTGTACAACAATGTGAATTAAAAAAAAAATCGTAGAATAGCAACGGAGAAAAATCTATTTGAACTGAGATGAGCGCCAAATATCAAATGGCAATTATCGGGTCAAACGCAATCAATCATATTTAAAGTATCCCTGAATCGTCTGTAGGTTTGTGCCATTCACGAAACTTCTACAGTTATATAGAGCGTTAAATACTCTACAACATATGTGAATTCGAAAAAATCGTATAGAATAGAACCCTGAAAAATCATAGTGTTTTAGTCAAAAACTTTGTCGGAAATATAGAATTTAACGGGATTTAAATGGGATATATCATTACAGTTGAGCCACTGGATACCGCGTGTTTAAAGTATACCCCTGAATCGTCTGTAGGTTTGTGCCATTCACGAAGCGTGTTTAAAGTATACCCCTGAATCGTCTGTAGGTTTGTGCCACTCAACAGTTATATAGAGCGTTAAATTCTGTACAAGATATGTGAATTAGAAAACATGGTATAGAATAGCAACGGAGAAAAGGCTATTTGAACTGACATGAGCGCAAATATCAAATTGCATTATTAGGCTATTTACTTGACATACGGTCAAACACGGTCATATTTAAAGTAAATGCCTGAATCGTCTGTAGGTTTGTGCCATTTGGGAAACTTGCACGGTTAGATAGAGCGTTAAATTCTGTACAACGTATGTGAATTAGAACAAATCGTATAGAATAGCATGAACTGAGATGAGCGCAAATATCAAATTGCATTATTATGCTAGCTATCACTTGGCGTAGACGGTGTACAGTCAAACGCAATCATTTTAAAGTATCCCCGAATCGTCTGTAGGCTTGTGCCATTCACGAAACTCGTACAGCTAGACAGAACGTTAAATTATGTACAAGATATGTGAATTTGAAAAAATCGTATAGAATAGAACCCTGAAAATCGTAGTATTTTAATCCAAAACGAGGACTTCGTATGGCGGACGAAATATTGTAAACACGGTTTATTAGAAGTAATATTGGGCATTTCACTCGATTACATAGCATGTTCTAGGGATTTTAAGTGAAGGAAAATTCGAGTGTAGAATATATACATTTTAAGACCAAACCGGGACCAGTTGCGAAAAATGCAACTACACAGGCCTTCCGGCAGGAATTGAACCCACGACCTTGCGATTCTAGTGCAATGCTCTGACCACTGAGCCACGGAGGCCGTTGCCGAGAGCCTGATCGCGAGTTCTGTAAACATTAAGGTGGTAATGCCAGGAGAGAATTGGGTTTATTAGAAGTAATATTGGGCATTTCACTCGATTACATAGCATGTTCTAGGGATTTTAGGTGAAGGAAAATTCGAGTGTAGAATATATACGTTTTAAGACCAAACCGGGACCAGTTGCGAAAAATGCAACTACACAGGCCTTGTAAACACGATCGGAATAAAAATACTTGTTTCCATCGTTCAAACTGACAGCTCGTAGGTGACACCAAAAAATTCTGAGCTTTGATTGGCCCTGATGTAATTGTCGCGCATTGGTTAGAGTTACACCACAGCACACACTACAGGTCAGTGGTTACCCAAAAAAGCTAACTCGCAAACACACACACACACACACACACACACACACACACACACACACAAACTTACATGCTAAACCTTGTGGGGACCTGTGTAAAATAACTTGCACAGAAGTCCTTATGAGGACCTGTGTATAAAAAACTTGCAAACCGTTCTGTGGGGACCCAAACAATGTATATATTGTGGGGACTTGGTAGTTACATACGTTAAAATGATTTAATAACTTACTTTTAATGAATTTAAACCCAAAGCGCGCTGGACTTACCAACAAACAACTTGAAACGCAGAGTTCTGGGTTTCCCGCCGGAACTTAATATTTTTCGCTAATAAAACCATTCAAAGTGTTTCCTTCTCATTATTTATTAACTTGCGCTCAAACTACAAGCTTTGCAAGGACTTAAAGGGATATGGCAATAAAAATTATTTTTGTCTAATTTGTAAGAACATAAAGAATAGTTATGAAGTGCGTTTACAAATTTTCATTAGATCTTTTATTTTTTAAGAAATTCGGCATTATTTGCGTACGAATACGCTCGCCATCCGCCATTTTGGATATGCATATCTATCGTCAGATATGCATGACGTCACAAGCAGGGTAAAATTTGTCTAAACATTTCTTAATTTCCTAGGTATTTTAATGCAAAATCTTAAGTATTTTGATCTGATATATTTCAAATTGAAACTCTAACAATGTAAAAGAATTTTAGCTGACATTTCGCTACTGACTGCAATTTTTACAATGTTTACCCTGCTTGTGACGTCACTTAATTAGATCTAATTGTGAAACAAGATGGCGGACGGCTTGTGTTTTTGTTCGCAAATATCTGAAAAAGTAAGCCAGCTAATGAAAATCTGTAAACGTACTTTCTAACTTTTCTACATATTCTTACAAATTGGACAAAAATAATTTTTATTGCCATATCCCTTTAAGACCAATAGTTCACGAGAGCTCTTGCGATAAATAACGCTAATTAAAATAACACCATCGCGGCATCGCATTGTTACGGATATGAAATTCGAAGTTGTTTCGCATAGCGCCTTCGCCAGAGTCTAATGTTAGACTCAATAGTTATAACATATATATGTATCGATTCTTCACAACATGATCAGGAAGCTTCAACAATAGAAGTATATAATAACAATAACAATAATAATAATAATAATAATAATAATAATAATAATAATAATAATAATAATAATAATAATAATAATAATAATAATAGTATATAATCGGAAACATCTAATAGATAATCCTAATAAGCTACGTCATCCTGCCTTCCAGTTTTTTGCGTCTACGTTGCTATAGCAACAGTAGACGTTATGTAGGGTATTGTCACTTTTGTGACGTAATAGGTTTTTCCTCTATCAGATTCATCGGCGCGCGAAACGTTCGGAGCGAATTACATAGGCAATAGAAGCGAAGGTGTGCCGATGTTTTCCGATGTAGCTATGTGTGTAATGTGATTTAGTGAATATGGCGTCGACTGCTTTCTGCTGCATTGCTTCTTCCATCTGTCTACGAAAAATTGAGTCATTGAAAACAAGTTGTTTCTTTTGATTTCGGGGAGATTTTATCAAGGTAAGGAAGTAATTATAACTTATGCTGTGTTACATCAACGTTAATCTCTATGAAACTTGTGGAAACATGATGTAAATTGCCTGTTGTACTGGGCTATCTTTTAGATTGTATGTATCATCAGACTCATGAAATAGTTGTTTAAATGGAAATATCTACTTGCAGTTGTTTTACTTTTAACTCAAGGCATTTTGTCCTCAACGTTACTGTAAGCCCGACAGTTACAGACAAAACAGTTTATAGTTTCAAAAATAAATATAGAAAGGATACCCTAAAGGCCGTTGTCGCATTTAATAATATGCGTCAAAATAGTATGCACTATACTGTATGTAAGCTTATATTTTATTAAATGTGCAACTGTATATGCTATAAAGCAGTCCAACCAAGCGATCCTTTTCTTCAATAATGGAATCAAAAATTAAAGTCTTAGTATTAAAATGCTCCTACCACGATTATTATACTTTTTTGCTTCATAGATACATACATATACAGTATTCTTCCCTAAATGACCGATTTTTTTGTTTTCTGTTTTAGAAATATTGACTGACATGTGTTTATAGCTTGTGACAGTTGTTGCACAGGGACCAATGTGTTAGTGGTGACATTCTGATCAGACGTTATCTGTGTAGTGAATTATTGCATAACTCAAACTAAACAAACTTAACAAATTATTAAGTGAAGTGTGTGTAGTACAGTATATACATACAGTACGTTTAAGCTCGTAAATGTACCACATGCAATACATGTATACGTACATGTACAATTCATCAGATCACTTTAACTACATCTCATATGCAAACACTACCAGTTAGGAGTGCTATGACTATGAATTTGCAACCTTACTGTAGCTCTCCATCTGACCCTCTCAATGGTTAGAGCATCTAACCAGTCATTAGAAGGTTGCAGACCCTGTGTGGGGCTCAGAAATTTTTTCTGAGTAATTGAGCTTGACAAACGTCAGAATGTCTGTTATATATTGTGTAAGTATGTTGCATTATTACTGGATCCATTGTTTATGTAATCGAGGTCAAAAATCTGCCAGTTTTAGTGAGAGCAAACATCTGTCTCAGTTTTAGCTGTTGTCGACTGCAATGATATGCAGACAGGATGTAACCAGTATGTAACTTATTATGACAGTATTATTTCTGCATGTGCATACACACAGTAGAAAATTCTCATGCTAAACTAGTCAAATATCAACAAACTGAAAAGTTCTTAATATGTATTTTAGCAAATTAAATTGGCTATTTCCTGATTTGGTATATTGCTATGTCCTCTGTTATATTAATTACACATTTACACTGCCTGTCAGTGTCAGTGTCAGTGTCAGTGTCAGTGTCAGTGTCAGTGTCAGTGTCAGTGTCAGTGTCAGTGTCAGTGTCAGTGTCAGTGTCAGTGTCAGTGTCAGTGTCAGTGTCAGTGTCAGTGTCAGTGTCAGTGTCAGTGTCAGTGTCAGTGTCAGTGTCAGTGTCAGTGTCAGTGTCAGTGTCAGTGTCAGTGTCAGTGTCAGTGTCAGTGTCAGTGTCAGTGTCAGTGTCAGTGTCAGTGTCAGTGTCAGTGTCAGTGTCAGTGTCAGTGTCAGTGTCAGTGTCAGTTTCAGTGTCTTTGATGATTATTGCAACCCATTCACGTGATCTGATTAACTGGACTCAATTTTCCTCCTGGTGCATGTAATGTGGATTTACTTAATATACAGGTAGTAGTCAGTTATGTCTTATCACAATTACTATACAGGTAGTTGTTGTTATTAAATTGTATCATGAGAAAAACCAGATTATGTCAATAGATACCCATCATATTGGTTGATTTTTTGCTTGGCATACACTGTTGACACACCAGTCACCATCATATTTGTTTTAGATGGCGTACAATGTCACGTGATTGCAAACGATGCACACTGTAGCCCTAAACGTAGACGCATGTACGCATTGCATACCTATTTTCATAACAATGTGGCAGAAAAAATACTATTATTTATATTAGTTATACTAATAACTAATGAAAACAATTGCCAGCAGGCTGGTCGATGACGGCAATGTAAAATCCAGTATCTAGCAGAAACCACGAATCGTTTACGTATTATTGCATACTTAAAGTATGTTTTTCTACATCCAAAAGCTTTAGAGTTCTAAAAGGATTTTGTCGCATAGTTTAAAATTAAACTCAACTAACAGCTTTTGCCGTCTCATGAGTTAACGTCGTCTTGCAGACGTGAAAATCAGGGGCGTCCGCGGAGCGACACTAAAAGTGTGTGTGTGTGGGGGGGGGGGGGGGGGGGGGATTTTTAGGGGGGTCCGGGGGTATGGCCCCCATGAAATTTTGAAATCAAGGGTCTCTGAAATGCCATTTCCTGCATTTTAGGATAAGGATTTACAGAATTCTAAAGGTCCAAAGACGTCATAAAATACTCTAAAAACAACACTTTTCTGGACATACTCCTTCAGGTATGCTTATTATTTTGTCCTGGGTCAGGCAATGTCAGGCTACATAGTAGATTGCCACGCGTAACTTGCAAGGAGAAATGTTCTGAAATAATGTTTCATTCAGCAGCGATTTCATTTAATTCTTGTTTTGGTATGTATAAAAATTGTTTTCTTGTTGATTTTCTTAATCATAACTTTATTACTGGCCTTGTTTATTACTGGCCTTGTTAAAAAGGGGGGGAGGACATATTCTGCCCCCACCCAGCAAACCCCCCCCCCCCCCCACTTCCGACGCCCCCTGGTGAAAATGATCTGAACTTGTATGTAGAACGGGGGTAGCGTTAGGGTTACTCTTGAACTAAAATTTATTCATTTTCTTTGTCGTATGAGAAAAACTCCATTGTATTAAATGCCGTTTTCCATTACGAGCGCTTTGCCCGCGCGGGCAAAGTTGGAAATTTCCAATTTCAAAGACAGCTACAGACTTAAGGACGTCGTCGTTGACGTTCGTTTCGTCAACAGGTCGAGAGCTAAGAAAATAAATAATAAAGGTGCTGTATCCTCAAACCCGATATACAATTATGATTTAAAACTTCAAGATCTTTTTTCAAATTGCTGTCAGAATGCAAGAAGTGCCATTTGAGAGACGCAAATTTCAAAAAAAATAATTCCAAGCCTGAGGGGCATGCCCCCAGACACCCCCATAATGCAGACCCACAGCAAGTTTGACAAAACGAGCGAACGAACGAACGAGCGAACGAGCGAACGAGCGAACGAGCGAGCGAACGAACGAACGAAGGAACGAACAAATACGGAGAAAGCTGGGCATAGAAACCACTACTTAACACCAAAAAATATTCTGAAAATATGAATACTGCAATTAGCTTGGTCCTTTATTACTGTAGAAGTATTACAATAATAGATATTACATATTTGACTTTTTTTTCTTTCCACGTTTTAATAATATAATGTTGTAACAGTTAATAATGCAACCAGTATATTTTCGTTCGGCTTTTTTCAGAAGCTGACCTTTATTTATTTGTTCTCCAAATGCTTCAAGAATGGCTTTTTTTCTTCTGTTGTCCAACATTTGACCAACTCTCTCTTCCGTGCCTTTCTAGAACCTTAACAATAATAATAATATTGTTAATAATAATATTAGTAATAATAATATTTTTTTAATAATAATAATAATAGTAATAATAATAATAGTAATAATAATAATAATAATAATAGTAATGATGATGATAATAATAATAATAATAATAATAATAATAATAATAATAATAATAATAATAATAATAATAATAATAATAATAATAATAATAATAATAATAATAATAATAATAATAATGAAGTGATACGAGCACGGAAAAGAATCTGTAACAGAAAATGCGGAATTTAAATTTTGTCAGACGTTATTGTTCAAACAATCATGTGATTGAGGCGAGACGTCTAGATATAATTATCATTCATAAAAAGAAGAAAATGTACCGAATTGACTTGTAGATTTTGCAGTTCCCAATGATAGGAGGATGAACGAAAATAAAGTATAGAAAAAATTGAAAAGTATCATTACCCAACGTTTCGACACTTCGATCTAGTGACTTCATCAGGGGTGATCGTTGTGAAGACAGGTCTCATATTTATACTCATAGAACCATTGATTACGTTATCTATCTATCTTACTTTCATTAGTATATTATTAATATTTAAACGACCTACTTCCGAGGACCTTTGACAATTTCAACGTACGAATTGATCAAGTACATAGTTATCATACTCGGAGTTCTAATCTTTATTATATGCGCCATTTTGTAGAACAAAACTTAGACAATTTTCTATTAGCTATCAAAGCCCTTTATTTTTCAATACCTTGAGGTCTGAAATTAAAAATACCGTTCCTCGTCTTTGAACTGTCCTCGTCTAATATATCTGTATTTTCCCCATCTAATGAACTTTTCTACGCTGCTTATAATTTTGTAGACCCTTAATTTAAGTATCTTTTCTCTCTTCACGCCGCTCCAATTTACTCTAGTTTACTTTATTAATTTTACGAGGCAGTTCTAAATTTCGGTATAAGCATTAGTGGACAGTCTCGCCGATGTTTATATGTTCATCAATATCTGTATTGTTTAAAGATGGCCGACTGTAAAATGAAATGAAAAGCTTTGAGACCTCGTCGCAATACTGAATGCTGTGGACACACGATTGTCCCATCTCAGATAACAAGTTGTCATATGTCTATAAAGATTTGCCCAGCTGCAAGATCACCTCCCGTATTATTGCCGCAGACATCATTGTCAGAGATAGACACTGCTAACCTAAGGCTTAAAGAGGCTCATTTGATTTGAAAGAAGGGACATACAATCAACTCACGAAACGAATGCACTGAAATAACGGACCTCTTATTTTATTTTTTTATTTTTTTAAATACATTTTTTATATTTTACCACTTTAATTTTTTTAGTCCTTGTTTTAAAAATGCATACCATTAGTTTATACTACATAATTTGTTCAACACCCTGTACATATAAGCGACGGCTAGGCTTTATTTTCCGTGTTTCTGATGATGTCGTAGAACGATGAAAGCTAAAATCCTTTTAATAAATACAGTAACAATTGCTCATACCGAAAAAGATGGCGAATTGTAAATTTAATCACAATCCCTTGCGTGCAGTAAATATTATTTCTTGCACAATTATTGGAAGATATGGTTTTAAAACAATCAACTTCGGTAGGAATGAAGTTCTTGCTTACTTAATCCATCTAACCGATGTTTAGTTGTTACTTGAGCTGATTTCATGTCGCAAAGCATTGTGGTTAAATGTGCCGCCGCCATCTTTTTCGCCATCTTTGTCAAATATATATATATATATATATATATATATATATATATATATATATATATATATATATATATATATATATATATATACCAATAAGTGTTTGTAACAAAAAGGCGTAAGGTTCTAGAGCGCTCGATACCATTATAGGTAGAGCGAAATATAATTAAGATTTAATGCTGAGTCGCTACTCCGAGTTTCACGCTTTCGCGATCTTCAGGCAACTGACAGATTAGGTTTTTGCTATTCGTTATATACATTGGCTACGTCATTAGCATTATTTAAGTTGGTGTTTAGTTACGTGTCGACACTTCGAAAATAATTCAGATCGTTTGTTCAAAAAGTTTTTCTTTTTTGCCTTCATCAATAAAAGTTTTTCTTCCAGACATAAATTGCATCGTTTTGATCCTGTCTTGTATGCCGCTACGTGCTTTATTACAGACCACTTGATGTGGTGGTCTGATGAATGTCCAATCGCTGGAAATTGTTTGGCAAAGAGCTTGGTTTACCAAGCCGAAGTAACGACAACAGACAACGGAGAAACAAAGAACTATATAGGAGTAACGGCCAACGATTTCAAACAGAGATATCGCAACCATACCAAATCTTTCCGAAACGTAAAATACGCCAACGACACCGAGTTGTCGAAACATATCTGGAAATTGAAGAATGGAAACCGAGACCACCACATCAAGTGGTCTGTAATAAAGCACGTAGCGGCATACAAGACAGGATCAAAACGATGCAATTTATGTCTGGAAGAAAAACTTTTATTGATGAAGGCAAAAAAGAAAAACTTTTTGAACAAACGATCTGAATTATTTTCGAAGTGTCGACACGTAACTAAACACCAACTTAAATAATGATAATGACGTAGCCAATGTATATAACGAATAGCAAAAACCTAATCTGTCAGTTGCCTGAAGATCGCGAAAGCGTGAAACTCGGAGTAGCGACTCAGCATTAAATCTTAATTATATATATATATATATATATCCGAGATGGAAGAAACAAGACCATACCATGACGAATCTCGTAATCGTATTATTACCGGAAGTTCAACATCGCCGGCACTATTTTACCAATCAAAGAACCGTTATCTTAAAGTACCTATCTCACGTTTGGGGATTTTACATATTCGTAATATTTGGGTCTTCCTGAGCAAAATCATAATATAGATTGTCAACCGAAAATTTCATCTTCATGGACTTTTTTGCTGTGAAAGTTACCCGATGTGATGTCACAAAAGGCATTCCAAACCACTTTTCTTTTAGTTAAGTTGAGAAATTGACGTTAGTAATGATTGTCAGTTGTTTGCTGTACAAGCTGTGTAAGTTGGTAATACTCAGAAAAACTCTGAGCTCTAGGCGGGAAGCGAACCCGCAACCTTCTGAATGCTAGTCAGACGCTCTAACCATTCTGCCATCTGAGTTCTAGTGGTCCAATGGTTAGAGCGTCTGGCTAACATTCAGAAGGTTGCGGGTCCGATTCCCGCGTCCGATTCCCGCCTGGAGCTCAGAGTTTCTCTGAGTATTACCAACTTACACAGCTTGTATTTAATGCTAAGTCCCTGAAGGTGGTATTTTATTGCATGTGTTCACTAAACTGTGCAGTTTTGCCAAATTAATTTTGTCAAAATTATACATTTGTTTGATGTTAAAACTCATGTGTTTTTGTATTAGTTTTTCAGCCTTGCCCCGGGATGGGGAATTGTCAAATTTCAAAGTCCCAGGGTGGGGAATTTGTGATGAGCTTCATAAAAAATCCTTGGGGTATTTCTGGGGGGGAGGGGGGATGGTTACAGGAAGAATTGATCCATGCATAAATCCTACTTCTCCAGAATATTTTCTCCTTCAAAAACTGCTTTAAACCTCTAACAGCCACCTGCATACATAGCTCAAGCAGGCTTTCCTTGCTGTTTTGATGTTGAAACAAGGTACCAAACATCCTTATAAATGCACCCACAGTCAGCTCATCAGAGAATTTATGTCATTGCAAAGCAGGATAATATGGGCCTTTATGGGGGATATTTTATAGGTGGCAAAATATCCAAAATTATCCGTAGGTTTTTAGCCAATCAAACTCGAAATTGTAATCAGTATTGTTTTGCATTGAAAATATAAATATTATTAAAATAAACACAAATATTAAAAACGCACACAACATGTAAATACTAAAGATTACCATAACTTACAATTAATCCAAACTCATCGTTAAAAAATAAACTTTGTTTGTATTTCGTGGACACATGTTCAAAAGGATTAGATACAGGATTATTCGCTACAAATAACTCTTCAAGCCCAGGCACCGCGTCAAATTGTATACCTGCACCGTCCAACATTCTTGCAAACCACTTCTAACCGTCTCCACAGTGTTTCTCACAAGTTGTGTTGAACCCTCCACAATGTCATCCACACATTTTTTGTGTAAGAAGATTGGCTTCTTTCATTCGCAAAAGATAAAACGCATTCATTTTTCGGTTGGTCTCCATGCGGTTTTCCTCTTCCTCAGCTTCGTCGTCGCCTTCGCCATGCTCGGTTTCCATCGGAATTCATTCGTCTTCCGACAAATCATTATAAAGTCTTTCATTGTGGTCTCGATAAATATGCGTTTTCAAAGTAGACCTAAGAAAAATATTTTTATAGAAATAGAATGCAACCAAATCGGAATTGAAACTGAAAGCTTGAAGTCATGAAGACTATATTAAACCATTAAGCTCAATTGCTTTACAGTAATAGCTGTTTCGTATAAACTTTCATCATTCGTCCTATATAAATACTAAAAATGTATACTGAGGCCCTAAGCGACATGACATTGCCAACAGCGACTTGAATTACTATCGAAATAAAAACAAGGCGTGTATTACTAGCACATTGCATCACATAATAGAGTGAGTAATTCACTTCAGAGTTTACAATTTCTTAACTTACATTGTTGAAAGGTCTTTTGCAGCCAGATACTCCACACGTGAGATTCAAATTGGAATCGTTTTTGTGTACCAGTACAAGATGTTGCGCCATAATAGAAATCGAGGACGCACAAAACGTTGAACATACTTGGCAACGAAAGTTGACCATGACGTGGCTGCCGTCTAAAACCACGAGGAAGACGCATCAGTCAGGTCGGAGCTTTGGCTATAACGGTGCGATGCTTTGGAATAGCCTTCCTACTGAGCTACGCAAAGCAAACAACCTAAGCGAGTTTAAATCGGGCTGCAGTAGTTTTTTTTCTTTTTTAAATGATTGAATTTTAATAAATTATACTATTGCACGGCACTTATGGAAAGCAGGTATTTTTTATTTCTTATTTTTTATAATTATTTCTATGTAGAACCATTTGTAATTTGTTAGTTTGTAACATTTTGTAATTAGTTAAGTGTACCATATATGTAAATCCTGATAAGTTCACCGTGGGTAAATAAAGAATCTATTCTATTCTATTCTATTCTATAAAGAACTCGCCGCATGTGTCGTCTTGAGGCGTCGCCAGGTTGACGTCACGGCTTTTTCCGGCGCAATTTGACACCGTCTAATATAATTGGTTGCGAGCACTGGCTCCGCTCTATGATTGGTTAATTTTGCCATGGCCTGTGAAAAGTGTCATACCATTGCGCCTGCTTTGGTGAAATATCATTCTTTTTGACTGGACTGTCCGTTGAGTAAACTGCTTTGTATTAATAAGCCCGCCGTATTTGAACTTCGAACCTGTTTAACGACTCTTACAAAAGTCAGTTGGTAAAGATGTCCGTAACCATCTCAAGACTATCGTCGCCCACGGATATAATTACTTGGCTCAAAGAGAAAAATATAGAAGAAGCCGTTGAAGAATTTCAAGGTAGGGTTTCTTTCAAGATTCAGTTCGAATCTGACAAACTGTTCGTTGCGCCGCCGAGCCAGACACAGCGCCGATGGCATATAAGATCTATGCTTATATTATAGTTTATATAAGAACTTTGGGTACGATATTTTCAAAGCTGAGGCTGATTCGTGCTTAATAATTTATTTTGTCTCCTTTTCTGAGTTTCTCCGACATCAATAGCGCAAAGGCTCGCATACCACCGCCGGAGATGTTTACGAAAGGTTTTATGTGTGAAACCGCAGCAATATTGAATATTCTTGGTGAGCTGCAACTGAATTTGAAACGAACATGGTGAACATCACCATATCAGCGACTATTTGCCGACCGAAACACACAATGTAGGAGTGAAGTCAGTGCGCGACTTCGAAACTGTAAGAAAGTCATGAAAAGTTCTCTTCATGTTTCTTGTTAGAGGACGATTCTAAAATATAGGCCACAGTTAAAACGTAATTGTTAAAAGTGTTTATCAAGCCTTTAACCCTTTATTGGCCAGGTTTCCTGGAGCTCTCCCCTTGACGAGTAAAATCGTCTGGCGTTAGCCAGAGTACCGTAAAATTATCTGGCGTTAGCCAGAGTAAAATTAACGCACGTGCTCGTGGCCCTTGTCAGGTTCAGGAATGTTTCATTTGATCCCCTTGTGTCCCTTGATTGCACTTGATTGTCATGAGTGCCCTGCTTATATTTTTTCACTATTTTGTTTTAAATAGCGAACGAGATTGATGATGGGGAGGACTTTTTTGATCTTGAATTGAAAGATGTTAATCAATTTATTCCTAGTTTAAAGATAAGGAAGCGTTTCCTTTCAGAATGGAGTAAAATAACTAAAGAGGTAGAGGTTTTACATGATTTGTGCAGTATAGTTTGTTCTTTATTAAATTATGACGTTTTTTAATATAGACTTAGATATAAGATTTGTATTTGGTATTATAAAATAACAGGTATGCTACGCACGCTCTGATTGGACGAGAGCCATTTTCACTCAGAGTACAGAGACACGTTTGACGTCATTTTCATTTTATATTGTACAACGCATGCTCTGTTTGATTAAATCTCACGTAATCACTGGCGTATTTATTTGATTACGCCATCATTCGTCAGCTGAGTCTCGGTCACTTTGGTGGCTTCTCCTTGTTTTTTTACCTCGTAAAACGGTTAGTTATTTTATAAAACAAATAGAAAATCGCTTTTGTGTCTCTGTACTGTGATACAAACACGAATGACGCAATTTCAACCGGAAAAAATGTGTGAAAACACTCGGCTTCGCCTCGTGTTTCCACTAGGCATTTTTTCCGGTTGAAATCACGTCATTCGTGTTTGTATCACAGTACAGAGACACGCAAGCGATTTTCTATTTGTTAAATATTTTATATATTTATTGGATTGATTTCGCATTTTAAAATGATAATAATGTAACTCAACATGGCAACTACAAGCCTACAGTATTCAAGGATGAATGCCAGAAACTAGTATTTTGGGGAGATACTGTATGATTGTATTTTGTTATATCACGACTGTTATATACTGAATTTGAGGGGGGTATTTGACCAAGATCTTTGGCAGGTTACAGTTCTTTCACAGAATTTGCTACAGGTTCTGAATATGCAGTTCCTAATTTTCTTTTCTGACAGTACTAATTGCTAAGACCAGTATTTACTGTAATTTTATAAATTATGTAACCATGTATATACAGTAGCTATCTATACAGTCATTATGAGTCATAATCAACACGAAAATTAATTATGGTGGTGTTCTGTGCATGTTGTTTTGCAAAATTTGCAGAAAATTTTGAGTCCTAAACCCAGGTTCCCAGAAAGAAAATAACTTTTTCCACCTCTGTAATGTGGCTCGATAGGAAAAAGTTCTAAAAAAAGATTTTTCTCTTTAAAACTTTTTGCAGTGTACATTTACATAATTAAAAAGGTTTTACACTTGCAGCATTTGTGTATCTGGACAAATTACATTTATTGTAATATGCAAATTTAATGCAAATTACATTTCTGAACTTACCAGCACAAAGATTTCTACCCTCCTGAAAATATGTGGACTGCCTCATACTTTTCATTTCAAAACTCAAGAGTGACACTAGGGCCGTGCAAGGAACTAGAACGAAGCACAAATTTACACAAACGGTGAAACTTTTTACAGGGAAAAATCTAATTATTTATAGCTTTTGTCTATAATCGAGCCACCTTAAGGTATACTTTATGAAAGTGAGTTTTGTGAAGGATTGAGTTTATGCATGTACTATATACTGTATTATGCAACAATATTGTGTAAACAAAGATCAGAAACACTTATTTCAAATTACAGAACTTTGACATTAATGGTTTGAGGTGTCCACTACAGAAACCAGCATCTACTCCAGTTGTGGTAAAAACAGATGTGGCAATTACTACCCCTGTGACTCCATCTCCGGAATTCTTGCTAATGAATTCAACAAGTCAAACAGAACGAGAAGAAGATGGTTCAGATAGTTCTTTGCTGTGTGATAGTCCACCTTCAAAAAAGAGCCTACAGTTCGAAACCCCTGATGTGTCCTTGAGAAGGAGTCCCAGGAAACATAAAGGTTCTTCCAGTCGTTCCAGGTCTTCTTCTAGCATTTCTCCAAAAAAAACGAAGGTAAACTAAAGAGTGTATATTTTAATGAAAACTACATAGGATATAATCAACTATATACTAATTTTGATTTTGACTACTTGTATTTAGATTTGGTATTGTGCATAGTACTATTTATATAATTACTGTATAATAGTCAATTATCCCCTTTAAAAATACCACCATTTGCAGTTGAGCTTGCAGCTTGTGTTAGTTAAGGTGTTGTTTCATCGTTTTAAACTCTGCGTTCATTGGACCACAATATATTGTTGCCAAGGGCACAACGTGATGTTGCTGTGGAGCTTTGACAGGGTTTCAAAGTGATTAATTTGTTATTCGTGGTGAAGTTGCTTTCTCCACCACTTTCCAATATCAATAAATGCTTCTTTTAAGTCATCTGTTAGAACTTTCCAACATTATATGTCCATCTGGCCTTTTTATAATATCATTCTACTCACCACAAATTGAATAACAAATTAATCACTTTGAAACTCTGTCAATGCTCCATAGCAATGTCACATTGTGCCCTTGGCAACAATACATTGCTTTGTAACTTGCATTTGATATAAATTGAGTTGAGTCCAATATACTCATTTCAAAATTATTATAATTCTGTGTCCCCTAGCTGGAATTGTCCCAAAGTAGAAGTTCGACTTGCAGTCAGACTGGATGTTCTTTCCTGTGTGACCTTGCAATATTGATAGCAACATTGCAATATTGATAGCAATATTGCACTTACTGTAGCAAGTTGCTAAAAATTCGCATTTCAAATATCAAACTTCACATAATATGAAGGAGTAATTCCATGCCATTTCAACACAGTCATGACACCCACCCTCTCCAAATTTCTTTATATTTTGCAGGCAGTTAACATTGTGTGGGAATAGTTTAAGTTCAAAATTTGACCATCATAGCTGCAATAGTTTTTGAGATATCGCAATGCGAAATATGGCCCGAAAAGCAAAAAAGTGGGCGTGGCCAGTGCCAAATTCACCACTACCGCATTTTACATTTGACTTGTAACTTCATACCCGTACATGGTATATCCATCAAAATTTACACAAGGATGTATTTGTATGTGGATATTTCAAAAATTGCACTCTCATCTTTGTATCTGCAACCAGTAATGTGTTATGGCACAGCAAAAAGTTTAATTATGTGTTTCCGAAGACACGAAATATGCATCATCTTTATTGGAAAATTTTGTATGGAAGCCATACAGACACAACAGCGATTTTTTCCCCACATCATATCCACATGCTATTCTACTTTCAGACAAAATTTGATGATGGTTAGTTGCCTGCTTTTAAAATTAGAGCCCTCTAAAGTTGTCGTATTTTCTAAAGAACTTTAATAGTACGTTTTGGATGTCTCTTAAGAATAAAGTACATTCATTGAGAAATGAGGCCACCAAATACCTTAATGTTTGATTCTATCCTTCTTTATTACCAGAACATTATGTTCTCCAGGAGTAACTGTTATTTCTTGTATCAAATTGCCTTCGATCAAAACCTATGCAGTAGAGATCACTACTGTTTATCCATGAATGCGCGTAAAAACTTCATAGTCTTTAGGCTGCAGTTTGTACTGCCTCCCAGTGACTGTCGTTGGAACACCAATGCTACAAATAATGTTCTCATCCGGAACCCAACAAGTACAGTATCATCTTTCACTGGCCAGAAATATGATCTTGCGATGCAGTTTGGGTGCATAAACCTTATTTTTGCATCTCTTTGATCATTGTCAATTTCTTCAATCAAACCAATCCATTTTTCTTCATCATACAAGCATACAACAAAAGAGTTCACTGAAAGTACAATTGGTTCACTGGCAGGGGTAGATAAAAAATTAAATTATAGTGCATAGTTTTGATCCATTGATATCCTTTTTGTACCAATGCAAGAAGCAGAAAGCGGAACAAAGTGATGGAAGCTGCGTGTTCCTGGTACAGTTTTGGCATTTGTGTAACGTGGCTCTAAAGTTGTTCTTGTAATTGCCATATCTGCCTGTGAAATGAAGATGAACTCAATGCCTTTGATTTCTTCTTTGCAGAACGTAAACACTTCTTGTGCTGAAAGTAATTGCTTGTCATATGGTCTTTGCAAACTTGCTCTTGCTGCAAGTCTTTTGACTGTGCCACCTACACCATCGCACGGTGACTTACCATGGCTTGTCGCAAAGAAATTCTACTTGCAATCCATTCCGAAATCTTCTTTACGACAACAAAGATTTAGAAAATTCTTACAGTTTTTATACTATCCATGAACATTGCTCATTATTCATTCGTATCCCCCATTTTTAAATATATTGTACTATTAATAAAGAAGGATAGAATCAAACATTAAGGTATTTGGTGGTCTCATTTCTCAATGAATGTACTTTATTCTTAAGAGACATCCAAAACGTACTATTAAAGTTCTTTAGAAAATACGGCAACTTTAGAGGGCTCTAATTTTAAGAGCAGGCAACTAACCATCACCAAATTTTGCCTGAACGTAGAATAGCATGTGAATATGATGTGGAGAAAAAAATCACTGTTGTGTCTGTATGGCTTCCATAAAAATTGTTCCAATAAAGATGATGTATATTTCGTGTCTTCGAAAACACATAATTAGACTTTTTGCTGTGCCATAACAAATTACTGGTTGCAGATACAAAGACGAAAGTGCAATTTTTGAAATATCCACATACAAATACATCCTTGTGCAAATTTTGATGGATATACCATGTACGGGTATGAAGTTACAAGTCAAAATGTAAAATGCGGTAGTGGTGAATTTGGCACTGGCCACACCCACTTTTTTCCATTTCGGGCCATATTTCGAATTGCATCCCCACAAGGGTATGAAACCTGTTTTAAAAATGCTAGATTTTATTATATAATGACTAGTCTGAGTTCAGTATGCGTGTTTGAAATAGAACTTGATTTGATATTAGTTAAAAGCTTCTAGGACAGCGTCGGCCACGGTTGAAATCCAAATATTACCAGGGTTAAGTCACGTTGGCCTGAAAAACAGAGAAAAATCTTCTCGACGTTTCAAGCGAAGGCCCTTCGTCAGGAGAAATTAGTAAACAACTCACAATGGGAATCACGTGAACACATGTAAGCCAATAAAAACAAAGTAAACAAATAAATTAATAAGTAATTTTAGCCTGTGTGCAGGTGCTGACCCAATTTGTGGGTCAGCTACCTGCAAATACATGTAGGCAAAGAAACAGGTTATAAATTACTATTTAAATCATCAGAAAAAGGTTAAGGAAAGGTGTGGAATATGGTGGTGGAGTGAGCTAAATGAAAGAGAATCGCTCATTGAGGCCGTGAGGGTGAATGGTACCAAGTTTGTAAATGAGACGCATTTCTTGTTTACGACGAGTATCGTTACAACCTGTAATGGGCTGAATGGCACAGATTTTCATGTTAGAAAAGGAGTGGTTGGCACTGTTGAAGTGCCTGACAACAGGTTTGTTTTGCACATTGTTTTTGACATCACGAAGGTGTTCAACAAACCTGTCACCTAAACGTCTTCCAGTTTCTCCGATGTAAAGCATGGGACATTTACTGCAAGAGATACAGTAAATGAGGTTGGAGGAAGTGCAAGTGAAACTATGGGTTATGTTGAACCTACATTTTGGAGCCGAAATTGAAATTGAGGAGTCTAAATATTTACAGGTGTTGCACCTACCACGACAGCAAGAGCTGGTGCCAACATGTGATACCAAGGCTTGCTGCGGTGAGCTGTGAACAATGTTTTCCCGGATGTTTTTGCTATGCCGAAAAGATACTAGGGGTTTCTCAGGGAAAATGGAAGATGTTTCTGGCTCATTTTTAATGAGGTCTATGCCAACTTATTTGTTGGTTATGTGGAAAAACAAATCTTTGAACAATACACTGGTTTCCTACCTGACTACTATGGTCGGTTCATTGATGATTGCTTAGGCACTGCATCATGTTCGCGCGCTGACCTGGTTTGCTTCATTAACTATGTTAATGACTTCCACCCAGCACTCCAGTTCACAAGGGAGATCAGTGAGACTAGTGTGTCGTTCTTAGATATTCTCGTCTCCATTAATGGTAATAAGCTGAGCACTTCTGTCTTTTACAAGACCACTGACTCTCATAGCTACCTCCTCTTCTCCTCTCATCATCCTAAACACACCAAAACTTCCATTCCTTTCTCTCAATTTCTTCGTCTTCGCCGCCTCTGCAGTGAAGACGATGATTTCAATGCCAAATGTTTGGAAATGAGAAACTTTTTTGTTAATCGCGGTTATCCTTCCCACCTCCTGGACACTGGCTTACACAAGGTCTCCAACATTTCCCGTTCAGACACCTTAAGCGAACCTTTGGCTACCATTTCTAATGAAAAAGTACCTCTAGTTCTCACTTTTCATCCCTTCAATTTCAAAGTAAGGGACATCATTAGCCGCAATTTCGACCTCATTAAAAATGACCCAGAAACATCTTCCATTTTCTCTGAGAAACCCCTAGTATCTTTTCGGCATAGCAAAAACATCCGGGAAAACGTTGTTCACAGCTCACTGGAGCAAGCCTTGGTATCACATGTTGGCACCAGCTCTTGCTGTCGTGGTAGGTGCAACACCTGTAAATATTTAGACTCCTCAATTTCAATTTTGGCTCCAAAATGTAGGTTCAACATAACCCATAGTTTCACTTGCACTTCCTCCAACCTCATTTACTGTATCTCTTGCAGTAAATGTCCCATGCTTTACATCGGAGAAACTGGAAGACGTTTAGGTGACAGGTTTGTTGAACACCTTCGTGATGTCAAAAACAATGTGCAAAACAAACCTGTTGCCAGGCACTTCAACAGTGCCAACCACTCCTTTTCTAACATGAAAATCTGTGCCATTCAGCCCATTACAGGTTGTAACGATACTCGTCGTAAACAAGAAATGCGTCTCATTTACAAACTTGGTACCATTCACCCTCACGGCCTCAATGAGCGATTCTCTTTCATTTAGCTCACTCCACCACCATATTCCACACCTTTTCCTTAACCTTTTTCTGATGATTTAAATAGTAATTTATAACCTGTTTCTTTGCTTATTTGCAGGTAGCTGACCCACAAATTGGGTCAGCACCTGCACACAGGCTAAAATTACATATTAATTTATTTGTTTACTTTGTTTTTATTGGCTTACATGTGTTCACGTGATTCCCATGGTAGTTCTGCTATAAATACGCGTGACCACATGTGAGTTGTTTACTAATTTCTCCTGACGAAGGGCCTTCGCTCGAAAGGTCGAGAAGATTTTTCTCTGTTTTTCAGGCAAACGTGACTTAACCCTGGTAATATTTTGATTTGATATTAGTTTTAACTTTTTGTTATCCTTTACTTTTCTTTTAATAGTGGGAGTCTGATGTAGAAAAAGGGCTGAGTTGAGGCAATCTAAATCCATCGGAGAGAAATGCTTTAGTGAGACAGCTCTGTACATCAATAATGGCCCATACCTCCAATCCTGGTGCTGACGAAAGAAGCCACATTGCACTTATGCTTGTTCGGATGTATCCTTTCCTGAAAGGTACATTTGGTACTGGACATGTAAGTTTTGATGCTTTGTTCATTGTTATGAATTTGTTTTTGCCAGAGATACAGTTACTTGTACCTAGACCAGATAACCACAAGCTGGTGCAAGTACATATACGTGCATGTACACGTACAGTAGATGCACTATTAATATAGTAATTATAAATGATCTTAAAAATGCCTTTTCAATAATGAATTATTATCCTGTAGATTTAACCCTACACTTGGCAGGTTTGCCAGGGTAAAAGTAATATGTTGCCTAAATGGTAACTATGTGTATGCCTGGTAATAAAGTTATAATTAAGTTCAAATTTAAATTAATTGTAATGTGTTCTTGATTGTGTCCTGGTGTTTCATCTGAATGCACACAGATTGCCAATTGCCATTAATTTAATGTGATGCAAGTATTTTTGATCAAATTTAAATTGAAGTTAATCACTATAATGCAATGACAATCTGGCTCATGTCTTGATGTTTCATCATGAATGCACACAGATTGCCCATTGCCTATAATTTAAGTTATATACTTATTAAATTTTAATTAGTGATGCAAGTATTTTTGATCAAATTTAAATTGAAGTTAATCATTATAATGCAATGACAATCTGGCTCATGTCCTGATGTTTAGTCTGAATGCACACAGCTAGATTGCCCATTGCCTATAATTTAAATTATATACTTAGTAAACTTTAATTAGCAATGCAAGTATTTTTAATTTAAATTGAACTTAACCATTATAATGCAGTGACAATCTGGCTTGTGTCCTGATGTTCCATCTGAATGCACTCAGATTGCCCATTGCCTAAAATTTAAGCTACAGTACAATACTTATTAAACTTTAATTAGGGATGCAAGTATATTTTGATCAAGTTTAAATTTAGCTGCTCTTAGTTTGTGTATTAATAATGGTGATATTGGACTCAATTTTGAAATTTTTTTTGGGTATAGCAACTCTGGGCAAAGAAAATTCAAGAAAGAATTTTAAATGTGCGGAAACGATCAGCCCGGCACGAAAAAAGGAAATTTCAGGAACAAGGTGTTCCCGTTTCTAAAGGAAAACCAGGGCGTAAAAAAGTGTCACCGAAAAAATCCATCATCCCAATAATTCCTGATGGAGAGACAGAGGAGACCCTTGAAAATCAAAGAAAAAAGTTGGTAGAGATGTATCGGAAGGGAACACAAGATTTGTCACAAGTCAAACTTTTGATGGACAACACCTTTTCAAAACGGAGGTGAGATGTCCTTCTAAACAATGCAAGGGTTTGGAAGGTGCTACAGGACTACCCATTCCGTAAGGATGACAAGGGAATTCAGGCAAGTTAGCAGAGTTCAGGCAGTTATTAGCTATTGTCCCCTCGTGTTCGTGTGGTTCGCGAAGCGGGCCTCGCGACGCGAGGGTACTAATCTCGACGGAGTGGGCGGTAAGTCCGGTCGGGGATTGTACCCATGTTGGCGGTTTGGAGTATCCATTTGTGTATATATATATATATATATATATATATATATATATATATATATATATATATATATATATATATATATATATATTTATTATTTATTTATTTATTTATTTATATGTAATGATCAACGGAGACCATGTTGGGGATCCGTGGGGTGATGGTGGCTAAAAGGGTACCGTGTTTCAGTGTAGTTTTTTACGTCAAAACATCATTTTCGTTCAAGTTTGAGTACAAAACTACAAAAGTTCGGAGAAGAAAAATGTTTATAGTATAGCTAGAAATGTTGAGACGTATTCAAGGGAAAGACAAGAGAAAGAAACAAGCGAACGAACGAACGAAGGGAACAGGCCGAACAGCAATAGGCCAGAGCAAGATACAAGGAGAACCACAGTTCTTAAATTACATCAGAGTTTATAGTCGAAGAAACGAAAAGAGCGACTCGCAATTTCAAGGCTAAACACGGTGTCGAGAACTACATCAGCGGAGAGAGGAACAGCGAAGAGAGAGGCTAGAAATTATACCAGAAAACACAGCAAAAAGAATAGCACAAGAGAAAGAGAGACTGCGAAGAGAAAAACTTTAATTCGTGACTGAGATGGTACGAAGGTACAGAGATATTTTTTAAAACATTTATTTATTAATAACAAAAGAAAACGTATTTAAACAATATATCTCTGTGTAGGGATTGTTGGTGGCATACATGTACTGTACAATCATGTATTTGACATTTTCATACATTCATGGTACTGCACAGTATGCATTATGATTTATTATAAATTCATCAATTGGAGTAATGCCTGGCTATTCCTCCCTGGAATGTCAGGCATTTGCAAACTTTTTATGCCTGAGAGTGGGACATTTATCTACAGTACTGTTCGAGGTACTGTTTACCTAAAGCTGAAAAAAATCTGGTTGCTAATTTAGTCACATACTTGCTGTGGCCTAGCAATACAACTGCGTTGTCAAAATATTTTATTTTGTGCAAAAAGACCATATAATTTGTACTGGTATGCTACAATGGGAGGTACGGGACTCCCATATATTGACTATATAGGCCTATAGGGATGTGCCACTGGAAAGGGAATGGTTTTCATTATCACACTTTTGATTTGGTGCAAGGTCTGTTCTTATATGCTGGCATATGTTACTCCTTTCTTTCAGTTTGGAACAGGGTACCATTTTTAGCCATTGTGTGTGAAGCCAATTCCTTTGTCTGGAGTAACCAACATAATTTAAGGGTTCATAATTTAAGGTGCCCCTGGGATTGAGGGCAGAGTGCATTAATAATAATAAACAATGAACACGAGGGGTTTGCATTAATGTATTTCTAGTTGTAGACATTAATTAGGGGTGATTTAAAATTTGAAGTGGGAGAAAATACACTGTTAAATACAAAAGTTAAATGTTTACCCTTGGAACGTATTAGGTTTTCATTCGATACATTCGAACCAATAAATTACTGTCACATGAATATGCTTTTAGCCAATCGCGTCTCACCAATCCCATGGTGTTGATTTCAAAATGGTTAACTTTGGCTTAAATTTACAACATGTTTTGATGGGTAGTGTACACGCTTAGGTGCCAACAACTGTATTTACTATTTATTATATAGAAAACATTTTCTGTGTTTACATACAGTTATAGAAACATGAGTGGAAGTTTGGGAGAATGAGAAATTGAAGTGGGAACATGAGCCCACGCTATTTTGAGTTCTCCTAAACTTTCACGAGTGTTTCTATAACTCTATGTAAACATAAAAAAATATGTTTTCTATTTCTTTTATAAAATAACATTTTGAAAACAAAACTTCCATGTTTTCATACAATTATGGAAACATGGCTCTTAACCAAACAGCATGCATGTTTTTCAATGTTATTTTATAATTATGCTTTTTTTATATATACTGTAGTGTTCGAAAAATATAATTGAAAAATAGACAGAATACTAAGAGCTATTTATCACTTTGCTTCTTAATAATATTTATTGAGTCAGAGAAAAGGTACTATTTTTTTGTTATTTCCTTTTTAGATGAAAGCGGAACTAGCAAGGATTCTGGATAAAGAGAATTTAGTAAAAGACATGCCGGAAGAATGGGAAGTGAAGAAGCCAGTCATTCTATCAGCACTGAAAAGAAGCCATTGCAGTAACATCCAAAACAACCTTGTTAAGTTAGAAGATTGTGAAACTGCAAATGAAAAAGGTAAGCTGATTTAATTTGAACTCATTAAATATGTAGTCAAATGTATGCAGTTATTTTTAATGTTGGCATTTATAAACCCGATGAGTATTATATCAAGACCCTCTACTTGTAACCAATATTATTATATGCATGACAAAATTACTACATTCTGATTGGTTGAGAGGAGTACAATTACTGTATTTTATTGTACTGCGAACAATTAATAAAAATAAAGATGGTCCTGGGAACGATGTTGACAATATAATTCAAAATGGTGGCCAATTCTGTAATGGAAAATTTTCTCTTTTCACATTTCCAATGACTTGTGGTACACTATGAACTAAAAATTCCATGTAAATATCTTTAAATGAGTCCAGAGAACACCCAGAGTGAAAATGTTTCTTGTCAAGTAATGAAACAAGATGTTTTTAAAGACGTGAGTGAGTACAAAGCGTACGTGTCCGTGAGTTGTCATTTTGTCATGCATATAATAAATGAGTAATCATATGATTTTGCTTGTACAATAAAGGATTTACACTACTTGTGATATTTGAAAATTATGCCAAATTGCACTCACCTAACGGCTCGTGCAATTTTGGCAAAATTTTCGACAAATATCACTTGTAGTGTAAATCCTTGATTGTACTTGCTATCATATGATTACCTATACTAATGTCTGTTAGTAATAAAATACATTATTATACATAATTTCTGTACCAATAAAATTCCATGGCCCATGCTATTTTGTGGCTAGAGCTAGTGGACACTATCAGTTTTATAAGCCCATTCTTAATAACATGCAGTGTGGGTATTGATGTAATATTAACTTGTATAATATATACATGTACTGTCACTTCTGAAATTGAATTAAATTGGTATTTCATGTTATTTTAATCATAGAATTGGAAAACCGGTGTATTTTTGCATCTCTTTCGTATGCATTGGGTGAAAAATCCACTTACAAGCAAAAGCCTGGTGAACTGTTTTGGGAAGTTGTACCGGTAAGTGTTTTGCTTCCTTGTTTACTGTCATGGCAATAGTAGCGTTTCTAAAATATTGTTGTAATACAGTATATTGCTCAAGTTGACCAATTCATTTGATAAATATTATTGCTAATTTCCGGTTTTGAATTTGATTGATTTTTGAGTGAACCAATGAGAAACAAGATTATTTTCCAAACACCAATCAAATTCAAAATAATTCAAAGCAGGAAGTTAGCAATAATTTTCATCAAATGATGGTCAACTTTTTGTTCCAACTTACATTCACATGGCTCAGTTTGCTTTGATTTTTTCCCCAATATTTCCAGTATCCGCTAAAGAATGATAATGGGAATATTAAAGGCTCCTCTAATAGTCCCCTCTATTATTATAGGGAAAATGCAACTCTTATCCTTATTAAGTTTTTCTTCCAGTTTTCTAGCACTGTATTAGTCAATTCACCTGTTTGGAATATAAGCCAGTTATTTTGAGGCACCCAGTTTTTACACCCAGTAGGCCTATTGAATAAATCTCATATCGCAAAATAGCCTATATATACTGTTTGCCTTTTACACTAATTTGTTCACTAAACCCAATTGTATTTTTATTAGTATAATGGACTTTAATAATATTTACAGTATTAGTGACATATCAGTTGAATAGCTCAACAATGCTATTTAAATGTTAATGAACATACACTGAGTAACATTTTGTTCCAACTACAGTATAATTTGCATTGTTCAAGTGACATCAGTATGTACTAGTTCAGTTTTATATGAAAGACAAAGTAAGGTCAAAATAAATATGCTAAAAAATAATCTTTCTTGGCAGAACTGTTTTAAAATTTCTGTTGCAGGATGATAGTGAAGTTGATATTTCAACCACAATAAAAGGTTGTTCCTCCCCGAGGCTGCTTTTTGGTTGAAACGACCTGTTTTTAACTGGTTCTCTCAGATTCATTCAAACAACCTCTTTTTTTGGTTGTTTCAACCAATCAGTTTTTACAGTGTATCCTCTTAGAAGAGAACTAATGGCGGTTTGCCACAGGGCACGTAGCTTGGTCCACTTCTTTTCGCAATTTTGGTCAGCCCACTTCTGAAGGATTGGCAGGGGCGCATGAAATTTGTGGACGATACTACTGCACTGGAAATTATTCCTCGATGTTCTCCCAGCCTAATGCCAACTGTGGTGAATGAAATTTGCAATTTCGCATCTAATAGCGGAATGGAACTTAATCCCAAGAAATGTAAAGAACTCATGGTATCCTTCTTTAAATACAAACTACCCTACTGTTTATTTGTTCGATCTCGTATAGAGTACGCTTCCCCGCCTGGTCTAACATGTCATTCACCTTGTCTGATTCCCTCGAATCTATTCAAGAACGAGCACTCAGGAACATATACCCTATATATAGCTGCATATGCACTTGAAACCATGAGTCACCGTCGACAAATCTTGCGAGAAATTTATCAATAAATTAAGATCGGAAGAGCCATCCAATAATCCTCTTATAAATATTAGTAAGGCCTCGTCATGTACATCATGATTATTTTCTCCGATTACAACGTCCGAGCACGATTAGAACTAATGCAGAACGATTTAGGAATTTTATTACTGTAAAATATTATTAATGTTGCATAAGATTTATTTTTATGATCAAAATACCGTGTAATTCAGTTTTTGCTGCAAAGCGGATTTATTAAACAGATTTTTATATTATTATATAATGCTACATTTAGGTCTGACATATTTGAGTCATTACATGTAAGTAGACTGCATTCATGTGAGAATCATCATGACTATTTTCCCACTCTAAATCAATCATACAATTTTAATTATCTACATATTCATCATCGAATTGCAAAATTTGGAGATGGATATCTATCCAGGTACATATCTTCATCTAATTGCAGTTTGAAGACTCTCCACGAAATCGTACATTTCTTTCGCGTCTGGCAATAAATTAAAGTCTTTCGAGTCTTTTCTTCGTCAATTTTTAATTTTACCAAATGTTTCACTCAATGATGTGTTCTTGTTCACATATTGGTTGGTGTAAGGGGGCCTTTACACGAGCCCGCCTTTACACGAGCCCGGGTTGAGTGCCAGCCCGCCAGCACTGGTCATTCTTTTTTCGTGTTTACATGAACCCGTTTTGGCTGCTTTTTCCCCAACCTGGGTCAGCTTTTCCCAACCCGGGTCAGCTTTTCTCAACCCGGGTCAGCTTTTCTCAACCCGGATCAGCTTTCTCAACACAAATTATCATATTGCCAACAGTTTACACGAGCCCGGGTCAAGTCAACCCATGTTTACATGAAGGAATTGACCAAAGTTCCACACCGTCGCACCTGTCCAACCCGGGCGACACGGGTCTTGAAAAGGATCACCCGACAAGACGGGTTGCCCAGGCTATCGTGTAACAGGGGTTTATTCATAGACGGGTTAACCCGGGTTGGCGAGCTAACCCGGGTTAGCTCTCAACCCGGGCTCGTGTAAAGGCCACCTAAGAAAGACTCCTCTTTTCCGGACTCATCTCCACTGAAAACCTTTCTTCAGGAGCTAATGACAGAACAGTAATTTTTCTTTTTGTGCTTAAGGTGGCTCCACACAGTTTCTTAAGAAATGGAAAATACAAGTTTGAGAGTCCAAAACACGTGCATAAACCATTCGGAAAAAGAATAAAACTAAACGTTATGCATAGTTTAACAGTCTGACAATCAAAGACTGTTACCAAATAAATATCAACAGTTGTTGCTATGCCAACAATGACGTTTCAAAATGGCTGCCAATTTCCCTTCAAACTAATTTAATTAAAAAAAACTTTGGTGACCCCCAATTATTTTTTTTATTAAAACTTTTCTTGAAGTATGAGTAATCAATAGGCCGATTTAAAAAAAATTCTGTAGAACGAATAATTTTTTTTCGGAAAATGTTTTTTTAAAATCGGCCTATTGGTTACTCATACTTCAAGAAAAGTTTTAATGAAAAGAAAATGGGTGGTTACCAAAGTTTTTTTCGAATTAAATTAGTTTGAAGGGTAATTGGCAGCCATTTTTATACGTCATTGTTGCCATAGCAACAACTGTTGCTATTTATTTGGTAACAGTTTTTGATTGTCAGATTGTTTAACTATGCATAACATTTAGTTTTATTCTTTTTCCGAATTGTTTAATCACGTGTTTTGGACTCTCAATCTTGTATTTTCCATTTTTCAAGAAACTGTGTGGATCCACCTAAAACAAGCAGTGGCAGTACAAACAATTAGGTTCACATTTGAAAAGGCTAATCTTATATCGCCAAGGTTCCCATACGACTTCCTAAAAGGACCCGGTTTTGCTCCGCCTGGCAATTCCCTAAAGAATATGGACAAAATAATAATGAGACTATGATTGTCAGTATTCATATATGAGAGGTTTCACAATAGCCGTCGCCATTTTGCAAGTAGGGTAAAGACAATGATGAAATCTTATGTAAAGCCACATACTTTTTTTATTAAACTGAAAGCATTTATTCTGAAAGCATTTTTATTTGCACTGAAAGCATTTATTCTGTAGAAGCGTAAATATGTGAGTAAACACCATCTTCAATGTCTCTCATTACGTTGGAGTCTTGGACCTCAAATACAGCAGCTGCGTTGATACCAAGAGAATTTTAATACGCTACTTGTTCCTATGACTTGGTCAAGTAATAGGTCGGCCAAAAGTGGAACAGCTTGAGAAAGCAAAGACTCCCCATAGCCAGTGCCAGCGCTAAAAAAGACACACTTTCCCAGAAAAAACTATTTAAGGATAAGCACTTGCTCTTTATAAAGACTGTTCACTTGAAAAAATCCACACACAACACCAAGAGCAAGTTAAAAATATTCACCTTCGAGTTTCGCAAGATCGATAGACGCCATGTTTTGTTTATTCCTTTGGAAATAACTCTTGGCATAGATTATTATTGATAACGCATATTTAGCAATTGACCAATCACATGCTTTCCCCACTTTTGGGGGAAAACCCACGTGACAGAACAAGCTTTCCACCTCTAATTCGCAGACTCTATATATAACTAACATCAACATGCATGAAATATGAATCTGCACGCATGATAGTAACAATGCCGTTGTGTTTTTTTCGTGATTCTGGTTGTTTAGTTTATATGACGTGAGTCAACACCATGTTGGCATTTGCTCTGATAAAGGCCTGGGTCAACAGGTCGAAATTTCTAAGCTGTGACGGAATAATAAACCTGATATTACCAAACTTTTTCGGTTGTAATACAATTTGTCATAATGCAAACATTCAAAGAAAGAAACTACCTTGCTTGCTTGTGCATGAAACATGATGGGGTTTCTCGATGTCCAATCCAGGTAATCCAAAATCTTTCTTACTTTGTTTATATTCTTCTAATTGGTTAGAGGAGAGGAAGAGGGAGATAAATTTCACCGAAGTGTGCATGATTTTTCATATTGTTGCAAATGGCGAACTTAATAAATGTTTCTTATTCATTCAAATACCGAATACAATTGATGACGTCAATAGCCCTACTATTTTCATTATCGGACGATTGACGTCATTTGTCAAATAATTATTCTTTCCTTTTAATTAACAGTATGGAATATAGCCAGTGTACAGCCGCAGACTCCCCTCACGGGGGAGAGCGTCTGTGTAACGGCGTCGCTAATCGTGTTCTGGGTCACGTGGATTTTCCCCAGATCTGAAGAAAGATATCTGATTGGCCCTTTACAGTCTAATTGTATTACATAGTTTTAATTGGGTGCTGTCCAACTTGTTAAATAGCATAATTTGTTGAACGAAGTAAACAACCACTGAATACACGAATATTGTAGGCACTTTCTTTTCGTTCGACTCTTCGAAATTGTTCGCTCGATTGTCAGTTATGGCAACAGCTGATAAACCAAGCGACTTACAGATTCAGATTGAGTGTTTAACAAATAGCATTTCCAACAGACAATCTGATCTCGTTGTTGGTAAGGCCACAGTTTAAAAAATACCTATTTTAGACATTGATTGGTTTAAGCCTAAAAGTTTCTTATAATAAAAATGGTAGATCTGAAGTGATAATTCTGATACTGGAATGGGCAATTTGCATTATCGCAATGCATGCTGGTAGTTGAGGTACGGATTCACTTTCAGGGGAAATGGCCGGCGTCAGGCGGGCATTTCGCCTGAAAGATTAATTCGCTGTTTTAGACGTATTTTCTTTCCCGAATGAGAGACTTTTTTCCAGAGTTGTCGATGGAGTGAAGAACGTTCAAACAAAACCATGCTTGAAGAAAGAACTTTTTACACATTTCTATGTGAGTAAGGAAATCGATTGCTGTACAGTAAGCCATTTGGTTTCACATTCATGCGTATGGAGTAGATGTATTCAGATTGTGTAGTTGATGCCCTTGTAAGTACCTCTTCTCTGCATTTTCGCTGGTTTAAATTGACAAGGCTCCGAAACAGCTCACGATCACTTGTTGAATAGCATCACCTCGTGAGGCTTTGTTTTGAGTTTTTTTTTTGCGTGGAAAAAAACTTGTTTCATTAGCAACTGTTCAGGTATTTTGCAAAAACTCGGATTGCAAAGTGTTTTCGGTTTCACTGGGGTTTTGGTCTTTGCTTTTCTTCTCTTCCCTTTTGTATTGGTGAAAATACTGTATAAACTTTTATGGACAAAAGACAAGACAAGACAAAAAGAATTTATTTACACCCTTTTACAACAAGTTAACAGTATTTTTTTATATTACATGAAAAGAAATTCAAGTGAGAGTGAGGGACACCTGTAATAACCATATATGGGCTAATCGAGACAGGTGTCCTTTATTAAGTACATATAATATGTTATAAAAGGAAGAAAGTCAAGACAAGCTTGATGGTAATTAGAAAATAATTAACATAAAGGTAAAATTGAATTCATACAAAATGAGATGAGCCAAAAAAGAAATAAAATAAAAAATAAAATAGAAAAATAACTGTGGTCAGTTTTATATATTGTATACACGATGTATATAATAACAATGCATAAGCACTGCATTATATTAATATTAATAATTATTATCAGCAATTTCTTTAGTTTTCTCTTAAATGTGGATAAAGAAAGAGTTTTTAAAGATTCATCAATGTCATTCCAAATCTGTGGGCCTATATACTTGATTCTAAATTTTCCATAATTGGTACGAACACGAGGGAGAGAGAATGTTGAGAATAGAGTGGTGTAAGATACAGCACAATAGGCTAAAAGGATTAGTTCTAACGTTAATTCTATTCGACTGTTGTCAGAGAGCCCTAGTGATCGTTTTTAGCCTATAGCTATAAATTGATTCGATAATATAAACTGTAGTACTAAGAGTAGTTTTAACATGCAAAGAATGCACTGTAGACATATATTTAAACTGTTAGGTATCTAGCTGAATGCCGTAAATATCCAATTAAACTGTAACTCTGTGCAATTTAATTATTTAAAAATAACTCTTTGCAATCAATAACGACCCTTGTGTTGGTATAGTTCTGCTTAAAACATTGGGGCATGTTTTTTTTCGAAACTTGAATGTTGACTCGTCGCTTCATTATAATTTATCTTTGTAACAGTTTTTCTGGCTTTTTCCCCACAAATTCATTGTTTTCACAGCTGTCAAATAGAATAAAAGATAATAAAATAACCCAATCATATTTTTGTCTGAATATATTTTCTCCAGTGTCAAGCAAAATACAAAAAATTCAATATTTATTAGTAAAATTATGAAACATTTTTATGACTTTCTCAGTCCCACCTGTAAAATACTGTAAAGATACAGCGGATCCAATAACAGCCAAGTCAAAAGAAAATAGAAAAGTGTAACACTGTCACTGACAGCAGGCAGTACCTCCCAAGGAAGAATTATTTTTATGCATTTCTAGGCTTACAGTAGATGTGGTCTGCTGGAGAAAGATCTCGTTATTTGATACAACATATCTGCAGTGTCACAAGTTTTGCGGGTTTTGAAAAGATGGCTGGACTTCCTTCGAAACAGGTTAATGTCCATTCCCATTTGGCCCACACAAGAGTCCAAGGCACTGGCAGGACTGGCATATTGGTGGGGAAAAGGGGTCTGAGAGCTTGCTTGCTACTTGGCAAAATTTTGAAATCTCAAACTTTCTACAATGCCATTTCCTTAATTCTCAGGAACAACTGTATATCGTAGACATTCTTTTTCAACAACATTCTTAGACATTTATAGGAAAATTCAATTAGCCATCATCACGCAAGTGACTTAAGTTTTGCAGAATGCTGTTATTCATAAACATGGAAAAAATATCTGCAATTTTGCTAACATTGATTATTCTTCCTGGTGACGATTAGCGTCAGCTTCCCCCTTGACCCCCACCCCCATTGCTGGTGCCACAAATCACAGATGAGACTTTGTAAACAAAAACCAAAGCCCCCAAGTTTTAAATGCAAAGAGTTATTATTGGATATTTAATTAAACTGCGCAGAATTACAGTTTAATTAGAAATTTACAGCATTCAGCTAGCTACCTAACAGTTTAAATATCTTCCTACAGTACTACAGTTTATATTATTGATTCAATTTAGACCCCGTTCACACGAGTCCGGAGCGAGTTGAAAACGGCGCTAAATTGTGTGAAAACGGCGCTCTAACCGGAGCGTTTTGAAAACGATTTCTAGACGGAGCGAAATGAAACGGAACCCTTGGCGGTGTCGTGTGAACACAAGATCCGGCACTTTTTCGCTCCGCTTTAGTATGGGTTCCTAAATTTTCGGCTCCTAACCAAACGGCTGGCGTATTTTTCAGCGATGGAAAACTTTATTTGTCTTCTCGACTTCGGAAAGCTTCTGCTAAGAACTTGTGCTACTGTTTGAACAATTATAACATTATTACAACAATGACTAGGCAGTGTAAATAGGAGAAGATGAAGTCAATAAGGGGACTTCCTAACGGAAAGACTAAAATTGTAAACCTAGAATGCACTATCCACCTTGGGGGATAATATTCTTTGAATTGCTTCTCGTTTCCATTTACTTTTGACGAGATATGGCTATTTAAACAGTGCACATGCAACATTGAAATACTGGATATACACCAGAAGTTTCCGGTGTCGTGTGAACGCCTTCAAAGCGTCGTTAAATTATGACGGATTCGTGTGAACGTACCCACATTTTATTGTTTATCTTCTACACCGGACTCGTGTGAACGGGGTCTTATAGCTATAGGTTAAAAACGATGACGCGCTATGTGACAACAGTCGAATAGAATTAATTGTATTGTATTTTACACCACACTAAAATTTTTACAGTATTTTCACCAGTACAAAAGGGAAGAGAATAAAAAGAAATATCAAAATTCAAGCGAAACCGAAAACACTTTGCAATCCGAGTTTTTGCGAAATACCTGAACAGTGACTAGTGAAACAAGTTTTTTCCATGCAAAACAAATCAAAACAAAGCCTCACGAGGTGATGCTATTCGAACAAGAAGTGATCGTGAGCTGTTTCAAAGCCTTGTCAATTTCAACCAGTGAAAATGCAGAGAAGAGACATTTACAAGGGCATCAACTATACGATATAAATAGATCTATGCATGAATGTGAAGGCAAATGGCTTACTGTACAGCAATCTATCTCCTTACTCACCTAGAAATGTGTAAAAATTCTTTCTTCAAGCATGGTTTTGTTCGAACGTTCTTCACTCCATCGACAACTCTGAAGTAATTTCCTCGCCAGTATCAACAGCAGTTTTGCTCCTATTTACACAGAACATAGCTTATAACCTACCTGTGCTAACGAGAAGTTAAAAACGCTCATTCGGGAAAGAAAATATCGCTAAAACAGTGAATTAATCTTTCACGCGAAATGCACGCCTGACGCCGGCCTGAAAGTGAATCCGTACTTCAACTACCATCATGCATTGCGATAATGCAATAACATACGACATTTATGTAAAAGATGAGGTATCATCGGTTTCAAATTATGAAGCTTAACCATCTAATAAAACCATCCCACAAGCGGGATGTTAAACTTGAACACATAAAGGTAAAAATTCTATAGGGGTGTAGTGGTCGGGGTATGAGAGGTGGGAGATTTTTCCGGAGGGTTGTGGTTAGGTTTAGGGTTTCCGGGGGTTGTGATTAGGTTTAGGGTTTCCGGGGGGTGGTATGGGGGTGAGGTTTCGTTTAAAAAGGTTGTCTAATCAGATGGTGGTTTTAGTAGTTGGTTAAGCTTCATAATTTGAAGGAAATGATAGCTCAAAAGATAAAGCCCGAGGACGCGAAGCGTCCGAGGGCTGTATATCGCATAAATCCCGACGTTCGAGGGATTTATCTGACTTAATTTATTATTGAGGAGGTTTTCCAACAAAGTTTTGTCTTTTTTTCTACCTTGGACAAATATTTTCCTAGTTTTTTTCTTTATTTCTTTTCTAATTAGTATTCAGGGGCTTTATGCGATATAAAGCCCTCGAAAGTACAAAGAAAACCGACTCAATAATAAATTAAGAGATGATACAGTTCGTCTATGGTTCGTCGTACAGTTGGGACAAAACGCTATGGAAACTTTCCGAATTCGCTTCAATGCCCACGATACAATGGCTCCAAGTCGAGGTTGGCAATGAGATCGTAATGCATTTACTGTTATCTTTCATTCCCAGCCTCGATATAAAGTCGTTGTTCGTGCTTACTGAAGCAAATTCGGGAAGTGTCTATTTTTAATTAAAACTACACAAATAGATGCACTCGACCGTGGGAAAGCCTGGCCATTGGAAAAACGTCATGATTATTTAGTAAATACCCCTTTGCAGGACTCTTGTTCTCGCGCACATATCTTTTGATCAAATACAGCCTTTAATGTGTCAGTTTTTGTATATAGTAAAGGAATTTATGTTCAGATTGAAATTATTTCATTATTATAATTTACTGAAAATCCACGTGACGCAGAACACAAAACGCCGAAATTTTTAGTAACAGAAAACTGACGTTTGGAGCGGAGCCTTTCATCAGAGCAAAATGTAGTGAAGGCCTCTTTCGAAATGTCAGTTTTCCGTTACGAAAAATTTCGGCAGTTAATTACCACCTTTTCACTTTGCTGTATCTAAATTTTCAAACACTGCCTACGCAACACCCTACTTCATTGACGGTGTGAACTATGGACAGCTTTAGTTTGTTATGCAAAATAACTGGAGGGGAGGATTCGACCAATTAAAAAGCATACCTGTGCGGAAGCACGAAATGTATGATAGTTATCTTTTTGACAAGTAAAACCGTTAATTGTTAGACAAAATATAGAAATAGAGGGGCTGTTTTGGCCTAGTTACCGCAGGAATTTGGGTTAATCACATGTTAAACGATTAATGCTACCTGGGATGATTAGGGGTTCTGTTTTTGACGTGTATAATTGTCTGGTGTTAGACAAAGTGAAACAATAACAATAATGTCCAACGGAAAATCAACAGGGGTGGCGCCAGAGAGGGGGGAAGGGGGCTACAGCCCCATGTAGGGGATAGTTTACACATTTGTCGGGGAATAATCTGGAAGAAAAAAATTACTTTTAACAATTGGTAAAGAACTTTTTAACTAATTAAGCCAGCCAAGTCAGTAATTAATTATTTAATTAAATGCTTTAATATTTAGTGAAATTAACCTCCTTCATAAATACAAGATACGGTATATATTGCTTAGAAGACAACAGCAATAATTACAACACACAAAATTTCTGTCTGCAATATTCAACGAAAATGGCAAAGGTTAATGACTACACTAGTTGTTCAACAGATTTTACTTTATTGATAGCTTTAAAATAGATGCTGTAGCTTGCCTGTTATTGCGATAATTTCACGCCGAGAACGTGGAAAAAACTATTCTAGACGTTGGAAACAACTCCAAATATCTCAACAACAAAGCAAGAAAACGAAAAACTGCTAAAGATGTTACTTTGTCATGTTAAGTGTTCTTTCAAACATGACAGACTGAATTTTTGGTTTATGTGCACTTTAATAATAATCAATGTTTTACTTAACCATAACAAATAAATCCCAAATATTGATCACGTTAACAACGGGAAAGAGCGAATATTTTCCAAGATTACCAATAATAATCCCAGGCTGAAAAAAGAAATTGTTATTGTTTATAAAATGTTGCCTTTTTTGAGAAGCTAGCTTAAACAACCGCATACTTACATCATGGATAGCAAAAAGACTGAATAGGAAACTTGATGGCGCCGTGAGCATGACAAGCTGGTTGAAATTGACAAGCGTAACTCCCCCCCCCGTACTATATTCAAAGTTTAGGATTATGCAGCTTAAAATAAAAATTAAACTACCTGAAAATACAACAAAGCCACAATACGATAGAATGCCCATCTATTGTTATGCCTTTTAAAAGAAAATATCAAGATTTACTAGTTAAAATATGCATCACAAATTCCAAGGAAAACAAAGTTCTATTTTACGACGCCAGTTCCTTAGAAACAACAAAGAAAACATCAAAACAAAGTTCAACAACGCTTACCTAGAAAACTCGATTGTGGCTTAGGCAGGTTTGTAAGGCCATAGAATCATTTGAAACGTCAACATATAATAATCTGAATGTGAGAATTTGAAGATATGTGAAGAATTTGAAGAAAAGTTCACTTAAAAACCTCAATAAAACAAGCATACTCGCGCCATTTGTGTCATCACACACAATTTTCAACTGGGTTTCAACCATTTTGCAAACTGAGTAAATGTGATTTAACAAATCAAAAGGCTCAAAATACAACATATAACTAGTAGTTTCCTTTCCAGTTCTTTTCCAGTCCATACTTACATTTACTCTAAAATGAATTAAATTACCTATAATAGAATAAGGATTGGGTGAATGGTTTGAATCCAGGATATAAATGATTTATAGTTTCAGGATCACCAGGGTTGTTTTTGCAAACACTTAAAATGTTTTCTGACGTTTCAGCAGCCTGTACGGTGCCATCTTCAGAGAAGTTGTTGGTTTTACCGTTGAACGCATATGTTGGTATTCGTCATTTGGTGACGCGACGACGTCTGCTTAAAAACCAGAGTAAGTAAACATAAACGTCAACGCGAAATGGAGATAAAACCAACCACATTGCAAGCCTTCATTTGGATGCTCAACATGACAATGACTGGGATTCCGCGCGATGCTTAGCATACAGCAGCAATTACTTTAAGGAAGTTCGTTTACTGGCATCGAGAAGAAACCGCTGAATAGAAGTCAAAATATGCCTGTGGTATACAACAAGATTTTTTTGAGCGAGAAGGGCAACACGATCACATCAGCCAACTACCGCATGCCGTTAGCCATGCAACCAGCGTCGCACTACCAAATGACGACTATACCAACAGACGTGTTCAACAAAAAAAACCTCCAATAATTCCGCTGAAGATCTTGTGCGGCATATTAGGGGGTCCGGAGGCATCCCCGGCGGATTGTTTTGAAATTTGGATATCTGAAACTTTGAAAGTTTAAAAACAGAGAAACAACGACACAATATTTATAATATAATTACTGGCCCTTATCACATTCCATTGTCCTCTGTCTGCATTATATCAATGATTTCAGCAAGCATACTGCAATATTTTTAATACAGCCGCAAGTTTACAAGCCTTTCGTTTCTCGTTTCAAAGGTATAAAATCAGCGTTTCTTTAATATTTCATTGATGAAATTTGAGATTTAATTGATTTTACCAAAGAGAAACTATGATAGGGGTAAGTAAGTAATTAGTAATAGATGATCACTTCGGCCAAACGGCATTATTGAATATATTGCAGCCGGCCTCGGGCTGCGCCCTGAGCTAGCTGCAATATATGGCCTCAGTGATTATCTATTAACTAACGTCAGTGTAGCTGCATGCAGTCTTCTTATTTTCAATATTACTTTATAAAATACAATTAAAATCAATGGCAAAGTTTAATTAGACAAAATAGCGGATCGAAATGCTCAAGGCTTGTGTATTGAACTAAAGACAAAGAATACGAGATTTAACGTTTTGAGCCGTTCATAAAACTAAGTGAAATTAACATGAAGTGAATATGTACAAAATGAATTAAACTGTACGTTTTTCTGATAAAAGGCCTTTGCCCAAAACACTAGAACTGCAACATTCCACAATCTAAACTGCACTTCAAATTTTACGCTGCAGCGCTTTAAAAATATTAGAGCCAACCAGCTAGGCATCTACAAATTATTTGGGCCCAGAAGTCACAAATCGTTGGGGCCCACAAGGTACAGATCTTCGAGGCCCATCGGAAAATCTCTCCCGGTGTCCCGATGCCCCACCCCTTCCCATTACCAGAAATCGATGACAAAATGGCCGCCGCTTAAGGACTAATTTACATATAGTCCTTATAAAATGGCATCCAATTTTGAACAGTAAATATATAGAGGGGAAATATTAAAATGAAAATTCTGCTAATTGAGTATCTCGCCTACTATTTGCCGGCCTCCCTATCTAAGCAACAGCGATTTTGAAATTATTCGCTTCCTTATTTCTTTAAATCAGGTATACCTACGATCCGCCAAGTGACCATATCTCTCGAGCTATCGTTTGTCTGTGTTTGAGCCTCCATCAATCATGGTGAGTTCAAAATGCCCATTGTCTTGTTGTCATTACAAGTCTAGTAGTTGTTAAATTACAGGGATAAAACTTCAGCCAATTTGGTCAGTATGTAATCTGATACATGCAAGATAAAGATTCCTCTATCAACTCTGGAACAGTTGACCAAAGATGATTTTGAAAGTATCAAACAAAATCCTACGGCAATTTACTATTTGCAACACAATTTGGCGGATTGTATCGGCAAATATTTGGCAAGCTACTCAGTAAGCATAATTCCCATTTTAATATATTCGCCTTATATATTTACTGTTCAAAATTTGACGCCATCTTCTAAGAAATATATGTAAATTGGTTTTCAAGTGGTGGCCATTTTGTCATTAATTTCTGGTAATGCTAGTAAATATTAATAGTGGGGTCTCCACAAATTCTCGCTTCTATTACAATTTATCACCATGCAAACATTCAAAGGATTAAACCTCAACTTAGCTCCAAATTAAGGATAGATCTCCACTTCACAAAGAACAAGAGCTATATGCACATTCGGAATTATAATGTTTACGAATCTTCCAATCATTGGAGAAGGACAGACAATCTTTTTTGTTTCGCGTTTCAAGAATGAGTGTCTTGTACCACATGTCGGGTTGGAGTTACCATTGTCAGCGAGAGAAAGACCAACTTTTATTTCAAAGTTTTGAAGCTGAAGATAACAGCAATTATCATGACGATTTGTTATCAGTAAGTACCGAATAGAATACTAAAAAGAAAAAAAAGAGATGATAATTAATGTCAGGGTCGAAAAATGTCAATGTCAATGTCAATTTCAATGTCAATGTCAATGTCAATGTCAATGTCAATGTCAATGTCAATGTCGATGTCGATGTCGTTGTCGATGTCGATGTCGATGTCAGTGTCAATTGTAATGTCACTGTCACAGTCACTGTCACTGTCACTGTCACTGTCACTGTCACTGTCACTGTCACTGTCACTGTCACTGTCACTGTCACTGTCACTGTCACTGTCACTGTCACTGTCACTGTCAACGACAACGTCGGCGTTAAGGGTAACGGTAACGGTAACGTCGATGTCCATGCCCATGTCCATGTTAATTAATGGTAACGGTAACGTGAATGTTCATTTCGATGAGCGTGTCCGTGTTCGCGTTCGTGTTCATGACAACGGCAATGGAAATCGCAATGATGTTGTTAATGGTAATGAAATGTTAATGTTTATGGTGACGTTAATATAAATTTTAATGGTAGTGTTGGTGTTGGTGTTGGTGTTGGTGTTGGTGTTGGTGTTGGTGTTGGTGTTGGTGTTGGTGTTGGTGTTGGTGTTGGTGTTGCTGTCGCTGTTGATGTGATGTTGATGTTGATGTTGATGTTGATGTTGATGTTGATGTTGATGTTAATATTAATGCTCATTCTGGTCCAGCCCTAGAGACATCCCCTACCAGTGACGGATCACTTCGATTTGTTGTGAACCTGCGAGGTTTTGACCAAAATTACCCCCCTTGGGCTTAAAATGATCCTGAAAGATCCCGTTTTAAAATGAGGTCTTTATAATGATACGCCATGAAGTACTTGCCGAGCGCTGACCTGATTTCCGGCGTTAAATATCCTCGCTTCCAAACGTTGGTGAATCAACAAGAAGAAAATAGTTTTTTTGGTCAATATATAAGCGCAACCAACCAAATTTTTTGCTGTAACAACTCCTAAAGTAAGTATAAGCATTTGTTTGTTGTAATTATTTCGTAGTTTAACAATAATGGGGTAAAATTTGACGAAAACCATCTCGGCCGGTCAGCCAATTATCGAACAAAATTTGCCTAGACTTGTCGGCGTTGTAATGGCAACCAGGAGTAAATATCACGCGAAATAACATCAAATCTGAATAGCTGACTTAAAACCGATCTTTTTGATGTATTATGGTCGTATGTTTGTGTATAATTCTGTTTTAATTTGTAAATTTCCAAAATAAATGATGATCGCGCGCGGGCGCACCATGTGGGGTCGCTCAATGGAAAATCTTAAAAATAGGCATGCCACGCATGCATGTTGTCCACTGCGCAGTCGCGCTGTTACCTCGATCGGGTCTGGCCCCCAAACCTCACTGGCTATTACATTGTCAAGAATAATCGATAATTCAAGGCTTAATTCCAGTGTAGGTAAATCAAGAGTATTATCAACATCAATAGTAAAAGGAATACGATTATACAAATTTAAGGGTGAATCACAACCGCTACTGCGCATTTGAGGAGATATTCATGTTTCTTTGTTTTGACGAGTGAGTGAAATTTGAAACCTGCGTTTCCAATTGACTGTGAAACTTGCTGATATTTCGAAACGCTTCGCTTAGAACTTCACAAAATTTAAGAAGAATTAGAACAACACGAAATTTACGGAGCATGGTAGTTTAAAATTTTAGTTGAAAGTGTCTGAGCATCAGCGAAGTTAAAGATTGTAAACACAAACCCGGAGGCGCATGGGAATAGTTTGGAGTGAACATAATAAAGTAGAGTGTTTATTTAAAAGCTATTGTATTTCGTGTAGTATATAGCCTAGAACTTCGCGAAATTTACGAAGAATGCTATATTGAACATGTTCTTAACTGAAAAGCGAGATATATTTGTTCTGACCCTATGTATCTTCGACTTTCGGTGAATCCATCAATCCAAGTAAACTTCTGGAATACCTGGCGTTGACAAGACTGGCGATCATGTCACGATAGTTGTCGAGTATGACGTAAGTGAGGTCCAAGACAAGCAAGCATGCAAGCAAGATCACGCCGATATAGTGGCCCCCGCTGAAGGTCAGCGGTGGCCACAAATAATCAATATAATGTTCGCGTTTTATTATATTGCTTTAATTTTTTCAATTTTAATTTGTGAAATGGTGCTTTTCATTTTAATTCCCCAAAGTTTGGTGCTAAAGTCATTTATTGTTTAAATATTTAACATTTTGTTAGATTATAATAATATTTTTAATAATAATTAGCATAAATTAGCATAATTTGCAAAATGGGTTGTCTGACAAGACCCGAAAACCCAAAATTTGAATAGTAGAGGTAAAAACGATTCAAATGATATATTGTGGTATTATTTTTGTGTTATTATGCCATGCTAATTCACAAATTTACTGAGACCCCTGCTGTGAGTGGTTTTCGGGCGGACAAGAATGAGTTTGTTAATGTTGATGTTGATGTTAATGTTAATGTTGATTTGATGGTGATGGTGATGGTGATGGTGATGGTGATGGGGATGGTGATGGTGATGGTGATCAGAGCCTGAAATAATTTTAAAATTTGTCCGGCAAAACTTCCGAGCAAAATGAAATTTGACCGGAAATTTTCAAATTTGGTCGGAAAGTTTTAGTTTGACTCCCCCCCGTTGAGTAAATTCTGTCAAGCATGCAGTAAATCACTCTACTTGTTATTTGTAATAATAAAACACAAATGTTTAATTCTGAATTGCGTATTAGTTATAGTGAATAATAATAATTTAATTAAAGTGGTAACTATGAAACAACTTTAAACTGAAAAGCTGGATTACACGATAAGTTTCTGTGATTACAATGGCGTCAATCGCAGTTTAACGCAATGGTTTTGAATTAAGAATCACGCACTGTTGTTATCTCGACTCGACAACCTGGAAGATAAAGAATACGTTTCCTCGACGTTTTGAGCTCAGGACCTTCGTCAGGAGAGTCAAATAAGCCTATTTGATCAGCCTATTTAACTGTCCTGATTATGAAGGGCCTTTGCTCAAAACGTCGGAAACGTATTCTTTATCTCCCAGGTCGTCAAATTAACAACAATGAAAGCAGTCACTCTGACTCGTAACTCACTGTCACACACTTAAGATAACTAAACTTTGTTTAAAGCCTGCTCTGATCGAAGAAATTTTGATAGTGCACTGTAAAGTGTAAAACCAACTTTAACTCAAAACTGATGGAAAACCCAGTGGAAATTTAACAAGAAAAATGGAGTGTTGAGCGCCGACCCGATCATTTAAAAAAACATTTTTTTTTTTCAAAATTTGTCCGGACAAAATTTCCGATCATTTCAGCATTTGGTCGAAAAAACTGGAATTTGGTCGGAAAACCGCCGACCGCCGGCCGTTATTTCAAGCTCTGGGTGATGGTGATGTTGAAGTCGAGGTCTTAGTCGAAGACAAATTTTCCTTTTTAAATTTACTTTTTATTAATTTTGCTTATTACCTTGTTCCAAGGATATCTACAAGCCTGATGGTTTCTGGATGCCTCCTTGCCACTGATATCTACCTTTCAGCGTCAGTGTTATTTAACGCACCGATTGGTTATTATACTATACTTGTGCTTACTATCTTCTTTTGTAAATTTGTATTAGTGGCAAATATTATTAAATCCTAAATCCTAAGACGATGTCAATGTCGATGTCGATGCAGGGTGTTAGCCAGGATTTCAAAAGTGGCCGTCCAAAATAATTTTGTGGGCTTGGCCACATATTTTTGGGCGTGGCCGCAATTTTTTGTTGTTGTGGAATTGTGGTGTTCTATTCGTTGAACCTTTTTACTTTTAGTTTTAGATGCACATTTCCGTCATTAAATTAGTAAAAGCACACGTATGGTATGATCACTATGATGTATATACTATAATGAAGAACGCAATACAGTTATACAGCAGTGTAGTGTTTAGTTATTACTCGGGCTACCGCAGGTAGCCGAGTCTAGGTTTCGGTCGTGTTTTTGTTTTGTTTTTTGTTTTTTTGGGGTCGCGATATTGCCCCAACAGGCTTTGCGAAACTGCAGGCATGACGTCACAGCTCAAATGCTGATGTTTCATCATGGCGGATTTTCATGCAGGAGTAGCGAGTTTTTTCTTCTGACGCCTTTGGTTGTGTTGTTCGAAGTGAATTTGTTTTTTAATGATAAACACGCTCACAATGCTTACAGTAGATCATAGTAGACCTGGGTTGGTCGGCGATCTCGATAACCGTACGCTGAAACGGTGTAGTACTCAAATCGATCAACTCTCGATTAATGTGTTCTCGATCAATTTTATACATATGTGTTATTGAAGAATGTTGCTCAAGTGCTGTAAATCAAAGAACAAAGAAAGTTGATAAAGCCAACTTGCAAGTGAAAGGTAAACATGCTATGTTTTACATCTTCATCGATTCGAGGTTGACATTTAGCCGAACTGACTTGTGTCTGTGAATGCTGTATGTAACTTAAATGTATTGAGGTTTAAACTGTATTAATATTTGTGGTTTGCTTCATTTTTGCTTGTATTGTTTATTATTGATTTATTGTACTGATGTCTTGCAAATAAAAGTCGATGTTATTCAACAATTTATACATTACTTTCATCAAGTGTGTATTATTGTTTGGGTACACCAATATAGCCACCATTTCAATGTTTAAGTACACCAGTATGGCTGCCATTTCATTGTTTTGGTACACCAATATGGCCACCATTTTATTGTTTTGGTACACCAATATGGCCATTATTTCATTGTTTTGGTACACCAATATGGCCACCATTTCATTGTTTTGTACACCAATATGGCCACTATTTCATTGTTTTGGTACACCAGTATGGCCACCATTTCATTGTTTTGGTACACCAATATGGCCACCATTTCATTGTTTTGGTACACCAATATGGCCACTATTTCATTGTTTTGGTACACCAGTATGGCTGCTATTTCATTGTTTTGGTACACCAATATGGCCACTATTTCGTTGTTTTGGTAGACCAGTATGGCCACACTATTTCATTGTTTTGGTACACCAATATGGCCACCATTTAATTGTTTTGGTACACCGGTATGGCCACACTATTTCATTGTTTTGGTACACCATTATGGACACCATTTAGATGTTTTGGTACACCAGTATTGCCACTATTTCATTGTTTTGGTACACCAATATGGCTGATTGGCCACCATTTCAATGTTTTGGCAGACCGGTATGGCTGCCAAATCAATGTTTTGGTACACCAGTATACTCACAGTCAATTGACTGAAAGTTGCATCAAATTCAACCATTAACTCCAAACAGCACTGCTGTTGTTATATTATTTTGCAAGGCGCCAGCCCACAGTAGCCCGAGTTCACGCCTAGCGGGCGTCTTGTTTTTTATCAATCGCTGACCAGAACGGAATTCTAGTGATAAAGAACTACTGTATTTATTAACAAGAAAATATTTAAACTACAATTAATAAGTCATTTGAATAACAAAAAAGTTTTTTCGACACTCTTGCTCTATTTGAGTCATTTGTGAGGGTTTTGACAGAAAACAACACGTGCTGCCTCGTAATCCATATCCTCGATTGGTATTCCACAGTAACTAAGCCTGATCAGTTTGTCTAACTGATTTATGGTGAGACGAGTTCTTGACTTGGTTTTGACACGATTCTGACAACTGAATACTCTCTCAGCCTCAGCGTTACCAACCATCAGACACAAGCATAGACACGCAAGTTTAAACATGACCGGCAAGATTGTCTGATTTGCCAACATGTTCCCACCAAATACTTTCTTCATAACTTCTGGAGGTGTATAAAAATGCCATTTATCTTGTTTGGTAGTGCTGTCGTGCCTTGTTTCACCCAGGTTATTGAATACTAATCGTTTGAATGGAAGAAACTCGCCCATGCAGGCAGTTGGGTCAATGATTGCTTCATACTCCACGTTTTCGTCATTCTTTGCTAGCTTACCATAGTGCTGGAGGAGAGTTGCTAAATGTTGATTACCCCATTCAATCAGCTGGCTTTCAGCAGGATACGAGGCTGGCTCGAAAATTTGCATCGCTGCCAGCAGTGCAATCTTTGGGAAACGTGCTCTCAGATTTTCAAGCAGCTGGTTAAGAAATTGAAGTCTCACTCACTGGAACAGTTCCTTTTGTTCAGATTGTCCGCGTTTAGCTGCATAGTTTATTCTTGTCCCTTTAAAAATCCCGAGCGGTTCTTCTGTAAGTACACTCTCCATTGCTGTGAGCAATGGTCCATTCTTCTCGCGGAGTGCTTCCAGTGTTGGAACACAATCATCAAATTTTTCATGAAGTGCAGAAAAGCAAACATCTCTGCTCTGAGAAAATCTTGAGAAGTGATTAGTAACAGAAAGTACATCTGCGGAAAGGTGGATAAGAGCCAGAATAAGGAATGAAGACAGTTGCTGATTGAGGCCAATTGCAACAGGATCACCAAGAAGACCTTCTGAACTGGTTAACATTAATAGAGCTTCATAATTCCTTATTACTGCACAAACTGCATCACCCATGCTAAGCCAGCGAATGTCATAAATTCTCTTCAGCTTTATGCTCTTCTGGTCAAGTAGCTCGTTCAACTCCTTGAGCTGTTCTGCTCTCTTTGGTGAACTACTGATATAGTTATACACCCCGCTTATAACAGCAATCAGACTTTGCATCTCTACGATGTTTTGGCATGCTTGACTGACAGCGAGGTTGAGGCAATGGCAGATACAATGTATGCAAATACAGTGTGGATTATCTTTGTGTATAAGTGCGCGCACTCCATTCATGTGGCCAGTCATAACAGACGCACCATCCGTTCCGAGCCCACAAACTTTTGCCATCGCTATTTTTTTACCAGATAGTATTTCTTTCGTTGCTGAATAGATCCCTTGTGCAGTACAGTCTTTGACCTTTTCGCCCTTCAAGAACGTAGTGACAAGTTCAGCTCGTTCTAGATCTACGTATCTAGCAACAACAGCGATGTGTTTTTCATTGGATCGATCGGTGCTCTCATCGATTCCAACCCCTAAGCAAGGACTTTTCTGGATATCAGACTCGATTTGCCGTTCCACTACATCGTTCAGCGCATACAAAAGTTGATTAAAAATATCAGGACTATCATAGCTAGCATTGTTTCCAAGATGGAGGTTCTGGATATCTTTGCATCCCTGTAATTTTTGAAACTCTATTAAACTTTTGTACTTTCTATTTGCAATTTCCTCTTTCACAGTCCAATATACTGTTCGCAAAGCAGCTACGATAGCGCTGTTTCTCTTTTCCTGTGATGCAGCAAAAGTGGAAGGGAGTGATTGCTGACAGGGATCTACTGATTCTACTGCTGCTTTGTGTTCGACACTTTTCAGGCGGACATGTAACGATTTCAATCGAAAATTGTTTGTACCGTTTACCCAAGGGCCCTTTGCTTTCTCGTGCTTCTCACAAATGATACAAAACATCAAATTAAGTCCTTCGTCATATCTCAACCACTTTATTTTCCACGATAAAGGAAATTTTCTGCCATTGGGCTTTCTCTTTTTACTTTGGCTTGGACCAGAACCCGGTTCAATCTTTACACAAAATTATAAAAAATCATGATTTTTTAATAGCAATACTAGCGTGTTTACACTCATAGAAGACTGTACTATACGTCGTAAAATCTAATCGATATTTTTGCCTTATTTATACGTACCGGGACTTCAGATTGCTCCTGTGAGTCCTCTGGCTCTGATTGAGGTTCTTCCTCCTCACTCTGTTCACTGTCACTGTGGGCATTATTAGGTAATACCTGTGCTCCTTTTAAAAAAAAGCTGGCGATATTTTTTTCACTTTTTTTGCGGATACTGGTTGCTAAACCATAATCCGCTATGTCATGAGCGCGGTTGTGTGTGTGTGTGTGTGTGTTTGTGTGTGTGTGTGTTTGTGTGTGTACGAATATTTTCGTCAATCACGTGATCAACGCAGACCAATAGCAATTGTCCGAATCAGCATACTTCAGAAGTCTTATTTATATGTCAGTTTACGAACGTGAACACGAACAACGAATGGGAGATAAATGTTGAGTTTTGTTTCAGGTAATGAACATTTGCACGCAATCACAAGAGGCCAAGAAATATGATGACAAGTCGACAGCTCACAGTGGGCTACTGGTCTGTCCGTAGAAATTTGAACGTTTTTGAGAATTTTTGCGGATAGTCTGGTTTCGAAACAATATGTATTTCAGCATTTTAATACATTTTTATGCATGCATGTAATGTATGTATGTATGTATGTATGTATGTACTGTTGTTTTATACTATAAATTCAAGCGTGCGGTGACTGCACATTTACATGCCATACTTTCTCGTGTTTAATACAGCATCACCTAATAAAACCATACAAGGTGTTACTATAATAATTCCGGAACGCATTTCGACTTTGTCGCCTAAACGACAAGCTTTCCAAGGACGAAGAAACAGTGTGAGCGCTTGTTTGGCTTCGGATTAAAGATCTTTCTGAAATCTGAATGCCCTTTTAACTATTAAATGTTTCAAGTGTTTACGTGTTTATAAGCGCTCGACCAAGATGTTTTAGCTATAGGTTTACACGCAGAAATCCACCGTCCTTGGCATTATTTATGTTACATGTAGACGTATGCAATACCCATTCAAAAAAACGCGTTGAACATCGATTTATTGAGACGCATGAATGCATATGTTACCAGAGTCTAAAACATAGACATATAAAACATAAAAATATCATATTCTTTAACAATGCGATTAGCGTCCGCGTTTCCTGTTTTTGCCGATTTACCTAACATTACACTCAAGCGAAATTAAAGCGATATAAGTATCATATTTTAATGCGATTATAGGGACCGCGTTTCATGTTTTTTTTCCCTGTTCACAAAACTGAACAGTTAACATGTCCAGGGGAAAACAAGCTGTAATGACGTCGCAAAAATAAATCAAGTCAACATAGGTTATGCTGTGTCAAAAGCTGCTTGCCGTCAAGATTACAAAAAGAACAAACAGCAAGTTGAACAATAAATAAAACTATTATGTAAATCCACTTAACGAGCGTTTTTGCGGATACTGGTTGCTAAACCATCCGAATGTTTTCGTCTTTCACGTGATTGATTGATTGATTGATTGATTGATTGATTGATTGATAATAATATTTATTCAGGAAAAACCAACATCACAAAAGTGTTTTTCAGAAGGTTCCTGAGAAACATAAAAATAGGTACGCAATGCGTACATGCGGATACTGGTTTTTATTTGGCCTACAGATAATGATTGAACAACGTAAATTATTCGCCCAAATATACTGAAAATGCTTGATAACCTTGTGACATATCAGCATATGCTCTCACGTCTCATCTAGAATCGACAATAATTATTAATGTTTAAATGCCTTTAATAACTGCTTAATTCTAGCCCTTACTTAAACTCCAACCCAATCCCTAACCCAAGCCCTGCCCCAACCCTAATCTTAACTGTAATCTTAAAATGACAATTTTAGGTAAATTGGGAAAAACGGGAAACCCGGTCGCTAATCGCATTGTTAAAAGAATGTGATAATATATCGCTTTCGTTCTAATCTATTCTTTACTGTCTACATTAGACTCTGGTAACACATGAATTGATTTGTCTCAACAATGATCAACGCGCTTTTTGAATAAGTACTTTATACGCCTACATGTAACTCAAGCAGTATCAAATACAGTTGATTTCTGCGTATATACAGACAATCAGATGGCCGAGGGCCTAACATGTCAACAGTACACTTGAAACATTAGTTAAAAGACTATTCATATTTCATAAAGATCCTGGTTCGAACCCAAACAAGCACTCGCTCTGTCTTTTCGTCCATGAAAAGCTTCTCGTTTTAGCGAGAAAGTTGAAGTGCGTTACGAAATAATTATAATAACACTTTGCATGTATTGTTTTATTATGCGATGCTGAATTACTGAACACGAAAAAGTATTGCATGTAAACGAGCATTGACCGCGCGCTTGCTTTAGTATATTAAGATAAGAGTGAATACATATAATATCATAACCTAAAAGTTATGAAATGCATACTATCTGGTACATAGGTATATGGTTTAGAAAGCAGTCACTGATTTGCAAAAATTGACAAAATCGTTTAAACTTTACTTTATATCGACAGACCAGTAGTATCAGCTATCAACTCGTCGTGGATATTTTCTTGGCGTCTTGTGATTGCGTGCAAAAGCGAAACTCGACTTCCAATCTTCCAGTGATTGTTCTGGTACACTAAAGACTTCTGAAGTATGCCTATTAGCGTTTCGCCTTGATCACGTGATTGACGAAAACATTCGGATGGTTTAGCAACCAGTATCCGCAAAAACGCACGTTAAGTGGATTTACATAATAGTTTTATTTATTGTTCAACCTGCTGTTTGTTCTTTTTGTAATCTTGGCGGCAAGCAGCTTTTGGCACAGCATAACCTATGTTGACTTGATTTATTTTTGCGACGTCATTACAGCTTGTTTTCCCCTGGACATGTTAACTGTTCAGTTTTGTGAACAGGAAAAAAAAACATGAAACGCGGTGCCTATAATCGCATTAAAATATGATACTTATATCGCTTTAATTTCGCTCGAGTGTAAAGTTTGGTAAAGGCTATATGTAAAACCAGGACCCAGGACCCGGACCGGGGACCCGAGGACCCATGTGAAACCAGGACCCACATCAAATTGGATGGGGGGTTAAGAAAATATTATATTTGGTGGCGGGGGTGTGATATTTTATTGTACTACGTGCAAATGGTTGTAATAAGAAACTTAGCTTATGTCAGTGAATAATCCCAACTAATCTGCTGCGTTATTGATCTGAGAGCGGTTTGAGCGGCCCTAAATACTCGATTCCGACGAGTTTCTCAATATTTGATTTCAATCGATCCTATCTCAAATACATCGTGTGGCATATACGGTCCCCCTAAACAAAACACAATAAACTGACCGAATGACACAGCTTGTTTGTGCGGTTTGCAGAATTTACAGAATATACGCGACAACAACCAAAGAAGCCCAAAGCAAAAACGTTGCTGTGACGTGGACTTTAAACGCGCACTTTAATAGTATTTGTTAACCCATTGCTGCCGAGACCGGCTTCAACCGAGTGACCGACCACTAGCTTTCCTCTGCAGACGTCTGGCGTTATCCTGAAACTCTTGGGTCGTATCTTGAAGGCGGGCAACGAAAATTTCTTGGTCAAAATGAGAAGTTTTATCGCACACACAGCTGTGATATTCCGTCAGTTCATTGTGTTTTGTTTAGGGGGACCCGTATATGCCACACGATGTATTTGAGCTAGGATCGATTGAAAACTCGTTGGAATCGAGAAAACACCTAAACTAAGGATAAAAAACATAGACAGCCGGACCGCGAATGTGGCTTAACCAGCGTATTTATTACCGCAAAAGGCCTAGCTTCGCGCTTCAGCGAACGAGCTTCTCACCAAGTACGCGACTGCAATTTCGGGCTATTTTCTGAACGGATTGCTAATAATTATATTATATCCTCTTATTAGAGCAATAACGCAGCAGATTAGTTGGAATTTCACTGACATAAGCTGAGTTTCTTATTACAACAATTTGCACGTGGTACAATAAAATATCACCCCCGCCACAAAATATAATATTTTCTTAACCCCCCGTCCAATTTGATGTGGGTCCTGGTTTTACAAGGGTCCTCGGGTCCCCGGTCCGGGTCCTGGGTCCTGGTTTTACATATAGCCGTTTGGTAAATCGGCAAAAACAGGAAACGCGGGCGCTAATCGCATTGTTAAAGAATATGATATTTTTTATGTTTTATATGTCTATGTTTTAGACTCTGGTAACATATGCATTCATGCGTCTCAATAAATCGATGTTCAACGCGTTTTTTGAATGGGTATTGCATACGTCTACATGTAACATAAATAAAGCCAAGCACGGTGGATTTCTGCGTGTAAACCTATAGCTAAAACATCTTGGTCGAGCGCTTATAAACACGTAAACACTTGAAACATTTAATAGTTAAAAGGGCATTCAGATTTCATAAAGATCTTTAATCCGAAGCCAAACGAGCGCTCACATGCACTGTTTCTTCGTCCTTGGAAAGCTTGTCGTTTAGGCGACAAAGTCGAAATGCGTTCCGGAATTATTATAGTAACACCTTGTATGGTTTTATTAGGTAATGCTGTATTGAATACGAGAAAGTATGGCATGTAATGTGCAGTCACCGCGCGCTTGTATTTATAGTATAAAACAACAGTACATACATACATACACATACACATACATACATGCATGCATAAAAATGTATTAAAATGCTGAAATACATATTGTTTCGAAACCAGACTATCCGCAAAAATTCTCAAAAACGTTCAAATTTATACGGACAGACCAGTAGCCCACTGTGAGCTGTCGACTTGTCATCATATTTCTTAACGTCTTGTGATTGCGTGCAAATGTTCATTACCTGAAACAAAACTCAACATTTATCTCCCATGTTCTTGTTCACGTTCGTAAACCCTTCTGACATATAAATAAGACTTCTGAAGTATGCTGATTCGGACAATTGCTATTGGTCTGCGTTGATCACGTGATTGACGAAAACATTCTCACACACATCCGCGCTCATGACATAGCGGATTATGGTTTAGCAACCAGTATCCGCAAAAATACAAAATATAAAAAGAAATAAAGTACAGGATATGTATCATAAAGTTATGAAAGTAAGAATATATGTGCTAATGATTAATATAGCTATATTACAAAGAAAGGACAAGTAAGGTAAACAGTAACATTATGGTTGTGGTAGTTTAAGGGGTTCGTTTTTAAAAGTTGGCAATTGTTCAATTGATCTTATATTGGGATCCAAGGCGTTATACTCTTTACAAGCATGATAAGTGAGTTTCTGCTTCCCCCAACGTGATCAAGGCGAAACGCTAATAGGCATACTTCAGAAGTCTTATTCGTATGTCCGAAGGGTTTACGAGCGTGTACCAGAACAACCACTGGAAGATTGGAAGTCGAGTTTCGCTTTTGCACGCAATCACAAGACGCCAAGAAAATATCCACGACGAGTTGATAGCTGATAGTGGTCTACTGGTCTGTCGATATACAGTAAAGTTTAAACGATTTTGTCAATTTTTGCAAATCAGTGACTGCTTTCTAAACCATATACCTATATACCAGATAGTATGCATTTCATAGCTTTTAGGTTATGATATTATATGTATTCACTGTTATCTTAATATACTAAAGCAAGCACGCGGTCAATGCTCGTTTACATGCAATACTTTTTCGTGTTCAGTAATTCAGCATCGCATAATAAAACCATACATGCAAAGTGTTATTATAATTATTTCGTAACGCACTTCAACTTTCTCGATAAAACGAGAAGCTTTTCATGGACGAAAAGACAGAGCGAGTGCTTGTTTGGGTTCGAACCAGGGTCTTTATGAAATATGAATAGCCTTTTAACTAATGTTTCAAGTGTACTTTTGACATGTTAGGCCCTCGGCCATCTGATTGTCTGTATATACGCAGAAATCAACTGTATTTGGTACTGCTTGAGTTACATGTGGGCGTATAAAGTACTTATTCAAAAAGCGCGTTGATCATTGTTGAGACAAATCAATTCATGTGTTACCAGAGTCTAATGTAGACAGTAAAGAATAGATTAGAACGAAAGCGATATATTATCACATTCTTTTAACAATATGCGATTAGCGACCGGGTTTCCCGTTTTTCCCAATTTACCTAAAATTGTCATTTTAAGATTACAGTTAAGATTAGGGTTGGGGCAGGGCTTGGGTTAGGGATTGGGTTGGAGTTTAAGTAAGGGCTAGAATTAAGCATTTATCTTGTTAAGTTATTAAAGGCATTTAAACATTAATAATTATTGTCGATTCTAGATGATACGTGAGAGCATATGCTGATATGTCACAAGGTTATCAAGCATTTTCAGTATATTTTGGCGAACAAGTTACGTTGTTCAATCATCTGTAGGCGAAATAAAAACCAGTATCCGCATGTACGCATTGCGTACCTATTTTTATGCGTTTGGCTCATTTTATAGCCATCTTCACCGTAAATGTAACTCTAAAACATGTGCGCTCGAGCGATAAAGCGATTGCTGTTTTTTAAAACAGCGGTTTCAAATTATTCTCATTGATACTTCATGCGAGAATCATCAAAATGGTTACAAAAACATGGCGCGTTTGTCTACAGTTCAATTCAGCCATATTCAGGCATATTCAATGTGTTTTCGACGGGAAAAAGTATGAAAACATATACCATAAGTAAAGTAAACAGCAGATGACAACAATTCGAAGTATTCAAGAAATATTACAAAGCTTGTAAGTTCCTACTTAAAGAAAATATTCCCTTAGGCCGTGCACGGCCGTCCATTAAAATTTAGCCGTCCAAATTCAGAAGTGGCCGTCCATAGGACGGTCGGACGGCCGCCTGGCTAACACCCTGTGTCGATGTCAATGTTAATGTCAATTTTTAACAAAAACTTTCAATTTTTCGGTTCATATACATTTCAAAGAAACTCACCACATTTTGTAAGTCGACTCTCCACCAAGGTGACAATATAGTATGTGTGTTGGCGCAAGATCCACTACTCACGTAAGGTGTTCTATTGCCATCTACAGCCAAACGAGAAGGCCAGTATGGCGAGCCTTCTCTCGTTGGCTTCCTTCTCGCCAGGTTTACGAAAGTTTGACCTGCAAACGATATAAAGAACAATGACAAGAAACCAAAACTAGGCAGGCAATACATGCATATGTCTACTACATGCAAAGCTTTGGCTGAATTTTGCTTCATATACTTAACAGCCACAATGTAAACGTTCATTGCCATTGGCTGACAACTTTAATTGTCCATACTGACAGCTTTAGGGCCCTTTAGCTGCTAACAAATTTACGGACATAAGCATTTTGAAACTCCACTGTATAGCTTGCGAGCTGGCACTTGGGTGGTAAACGGGAGGCGAAGGAGAGGCTGCACGGATCTCTATGAAATTTGAATGCCGCCCCTTCTAAGCGAGTTCTCAAAAGCGAGCAGTTTAAAAAAACCCAGCAAAAAAACTGTTTTAATTCATCCGGCAGACGAATATACTCTACGTCATAGTCCCTTGAAATAAATTCTCTGGAAACGCGGTCAAAGTCTTTGTTCTATAGGTTTTTGTTAACGTTTGTGCACCTTATTTCACCTTAACGCTTGCCGGACACGTTGTATTTTTGGTATAATGAAGCAATCAACCATTTAGCAGCGTTACTTTATAAATATTAAAGAACGTAAAACAAAAGATTGTGCACTTATTTGCCACACTCAACCTAAATTGTAGCTCATTGTTAACCGGTTTGATGTTCGCCGTGTCTCCAGGCAATATAATTCTAGGGACTATGTCTACGTTTTATCTGCCTGTCTACCAGTCTATATTTTCATTAATTCTATGTACGATTATGTTTTGTGTGGAAGAAAGAGCCGCAGATTTTGGAACTTTGATTTTGTTAAGCCATTGTTTGGTAGGCCAAATACCGTAGGGACTTCAGTCTTAATAATAATAATTATGTTGGAGTATAAAACATTTTGTGATATTCCGTGAGCTTAACAACAAACTGATGGACATGGAAGATTTAATGCTTTATTTACGTTGGGTATTCACTACAGTGGGCTCAATATGCGATTCTCTAGGCGTGCGTTTCAGGTTTAAACATTAATTAAATTTGCATGGTTGGCAAAGCCAACATAGTCAGTTTATTATTAAACATGTTCGTATTTCTCATGCTTGCGATAAGCGTCAGAGGCGTGAACAATGAGTTGATCTGTTTTAATTACTTTGCATTGACAGCGATTAAGATATCCCCTAATTAGCATTTTTGTCCAATTTTTTGACGCAGACATTCAAATTTCGTACAGATCCGATCTCCTTCAACTCCCGCTTCCTACCCAAGAGCTGGCCCGCAGGCTAACATTGTTATCATAGCAAAAAATAAACTTTAATTCTGTTGACAAAACTAATAATTCTTTAAAAAGTTTCCATTTTTTTAATATTAATTAGCTTTAGAGTATTTGATTCTATGCATGGATTTGCATTTTTGCACTTTTAATGAAACAGTATAGGGATAGGGAAGCAACTTAAAGTTAAGTTTGTCTTATTGAAAGAACACTTAAAATAAAAAGTAACATCTTTTGCAATTTTTTGATTGCTTGCTTCGTTGTTGAAGTATTTCAATTTGTTTGATACGTAAATGTACATACTGTCACATCACAGGGGCACAATGAGTTATCGGAGAAGGATTTATATTTTTGCTATTATCAAACGAAATCACATGAAATGCTACATGTTTGTTGTTGAGGAAGAAACACACACGTGCATGCTTCCTTCGAATTAAATTTGGTTTAATTAATTATATCAATGACACATAACCATGCAGAGCCGTATTAAGTATTGGTGTGGCCCTGGGCACTCGAGGAAATTTGGGTTCTCGACCCAGGGGTGGATCTAGCGTAAAATTTTACTGTGGCTCAAATGTGAAGTTTACTATCCAGTGGCGTCTGGAGGGCATGTTCCCATAAAAAAAAAATTGGAAACTAAAGTCTCTGAAAACACATTCTCTGCATTTTGAAAGTGATTTCGAGTCGTATTGTAGGATGGTTTTGTACATGTTTTCCGCAAATTTTACCCAAATCTTTGCACAAATTTTACCTAAATCAAACTTTTTCTTTAGGCTTTCAAGCCAAGTTCTAATTATTCTATAAAATGTTTAAAACTTCATAAATATGCTGACATCAATTGATCAAATATGAATTGTATGTTGATAAGATTGTATAGCTCCTATCAATCCACCTTAGTCAAGGTGGTCAGCGGCTTAGGCATTTGTAGCTTGGTACACCATGTAAGGGTGCACATAGTGGTTTTAATGCGTATATGTTGTGTCTATCCTTTATAGTGGTATCATGATAGTTTATGGTAATTAACGGTGGTTCATGTGTTTTTTTATCGTGGTTTATGGTGGTTCATTGTTGTTCATGGTGGTTCGTAGTGGCTTATAGTGGTTTCTGGTGCTTTATGGTGATTCAGGGTACTTTATATTGGTTCATGGTGGTTCGTGGTGGTTTATGGTGGTTCGTGGTGGTTTTTTTGTGGTTTATTGTGGTTTATGGTGGGTTTTGGTGGGTTATGGTGGTTTATGGTGGTTCATGGTGGTTCATGGTGATTTATAGTGGTTCCTGGTGGTTCGTGGTAGTTCGTGGTTGTTCATGGTGGTTAATGGTGGTTCCTGGTGGTTCGTAGTGGAATATAGTGGTTTCTGGTGGTTTCTCGTGGTTCATTGTGGTTTATGGTGGTTCATGGTGGATCATGTTCGTTTATGGTGGTTCATGGTGGTTCATGGTGGTTCGTGGTAGTTTGTGGTGGTTCGTGGTGGTATTCTGCGATGTCGTCGTGTGTGACTCACGTGGTGTGACTTTTTTTGTATCACTCACTAGGCAAAGGAACAAGATAAGGAAAGTACCGAAAATTTGCCGAAAACTCGCCAATACGCCATATTGGCATATTGTTCTGCTCATGAGCGAGTCGGTGTACTTCAATGGTGTACTTTCGCTTACTCAAAACGTTACTACGATGCAGGGTTTTTTATCACGATAAGTACTGCCGAACGTTCATTAAACAGAAAATGCAATACGTTCAGTGACCGTGAAATTAGACAAATTGAACGTGTCAACATGCAAAACCCAGAACAATGACTTTTTACACAGGCTTCCTGTGGTAGACGAGTTTAGGTTTCGGTCGTGTCATTTTTTAGTGCAAAGTTTCGCAGAAACTTTGCAGTATTGTGATGGTGGCGAAAATTCACACGATACATACATGCATACATACATACATACATACATAGTGTAAACTTTTCCGGGGGGTGTGCCAAGTTTAGCGACATATAAGTTGTCGTGCTTGGATGAATAATATCGTTGTCAATAGGTACTTTAAAGAGTTTCACTGATAACTAAGACAATTTAGTAAAGTATCTGTGGATATCTCTTGAAAGACTTAAGTCAAATATTACATTTTAATCTTGAAGTATGTCGAGTCTAAAATCAGAATATAATGTTTTCCTCTGGGTGTTTTCCCCCCGGTTTATGTAGAAATCTTACTGCGCACGCGCGAAACTAAATTTTACAGCAAAAGTGAATACCATATAATGGCGGGGACACAAGAAGGTGCGACCGACAAGCGATTAATAGAGAGGAGGCAATGAATTTTCTTGTCAAAATAAGGACTATGTGGTCTAATTAAATATGGTGAGCGAAAGGATTATATTGTCACATGTATTTCGAGGTAAGCGTATGTTCAGTAGTTTTTATTAGTTTATATTTCACTGTTGACGAATCGCGCCCAGCCGCCCAACTGCTAATTTTGAAATTTATAGAGTCAAACTAGAGATTTTCCTAAGGGTGGTATGATATTAGCCGCTCAGGTATGATGAACGAAGGGCGCTGAGTGCATAAACTTTCTTAGACGATAAACTCAGTACAATCATCGTCTTTTGTTTTGGTCGCTTGTGCTGCCGTGTTTAACACAATTCATCTTTTTTTCGCCTCTTCACGGTTTGGTGATTTCCAAATACTTTATATACACAACTATATTTTCATACTATTAAGGCCTACGACAATTGCCTCAGACAAAATTACAAGTCACAAACGACGTGTTTCCCATAACGCAGATACGCTGTATCATAGATTCGTAGTCCAGTTTATTTTGTGTCGATTCTCAAGACTGCCGTAGTTAGTTTTTCTTTGCCGACATATAAAAGTAATGTGTATTAAATCACCGCTTGAGAAGTCGGCTGTTTGCATAATTGCATCATCGCTGTACTTTTATAGTATAAATATCATACGACATTTAATGGCTGGTTACAGACGGCGTATTTTTTTATGAAATTTCAATTCGCAGTCGAGTTTAACATATAGCCGACTCGCCTTCTTTTGTTTTTATGTCAAGATACCTCGGGCTCAGTGAAAGTCAGCTCTAGTAAAGCAGCCGCCAGCCGAGTACCAGACTTTGAATCCTTTATCAATTCGCGTAATAGATTTAAACAAAAACAGATATTTTATAATAACAGAATAGTCGAAGGTCAAATGAGTTGTTTACGTGTCATTGATACGACCGGATATGAGAGATGAAATCATGTGAGGCATATGACGCCTAGCAACGGGAACGTTCTTTGATGTGATTGGCTGTCTAAATACGGAAATGAGATTTTTGGTCACATGATATGCTGTTGTTTTGCACGTTTTCTTTCTTTTCGACGAGGTATTCGAGAAGTGAAGTTATGTCTGTGTTCTCTGCGACTTTTTACAATCCTGCGACTCTTTACAATCCTGCGACTCTTTACAATCCTGCGACTCGCCAGGAAGCTTCAGTTGGTAGCGAAATGCGAGTAGATGGCCAATGTGTCATCGACACAACGTTCAGTTGCCACGTTAGCACTTCAGGTGCAAAAGGCGATCAGATGTCAACGAACTGTAGTAATACCCCCCACTCTGGCGGATTCATAATTAATTAGGTAAATTGAATTTTTAATGAGGATTGAAATTACGTCATTATTTCTCAGGCTCCTATGGGACACTCTAACCCTAATCTCATTATGCATACGTCATTATTTCTCAGGCTCCTTTGGGACCCTTTTAACCCTAACTTTCCCCCCTAAACTTTAGCTGTTACTAACCCCCCCGTCATAACCGATAGCTCTCCGACTGATTCCCGAAGTTACGTCATTATCAAAAGGCACTCGACTTATATCCTTATATGTAATAGTAATCACCTTTTCATTTAAACACTTTACCCTACTGACAGTCGACAGTTGTGGGACACGTAGACGTACAGAGCATGCGTACAGTAAACTTTAACAAAATAGACGTTCTTTACAAGGAACTAAAGAGAAATTGATAGAGACACTTTATATTTTTTATCTGAAACCTTGTCTGGATGAGTATAGAGAGTTTTGAGCGGGCTAAGTGTCTGAATTGGCAGAGCTCGTATAGACTTAGATTAATAGCATATAATGAATATTATATTAGAACCTAAATATTCAATCACCCTAGAATCATTGCTAGCTAAACCCTTGTTTATAAGTGAAGAAATCGTAAGAAGATAGAATGAGGAGTCAATTCTAAAAGCCATAAGAACGTTTTTAAGTGTCGATATATAAACGAAATATTATTTGGCTGCGGGACGGCTGAGTATCGACTTGAATTAATAGCAACATGAATATTATATTAGTTAGAACTTAAACGACCATCTTTACCTATTTACTTGGAGATATGTGCCGAATTGTCGCTTATTTGGCTTTAGTTTATAAAGTAAACGATGCCTTGAATGAACAAACCGTTCGGCAAGTTGTTCGAAAGACATTGAATCATTTTCTTCAGAGGGATTTGCCAGAATATAAACTGTCAAGGGTTAAACGGCTGACTGAGCTATTTTATTAACGTCGTCAAGCATCTTGTTAATGTTGCTACGGCTGATATTTGCGTATTTATGCTCAGTGCACGTGCAGGAGACAAAAGAGAAAACTCGTTAAAGTTACTAATGACCAAAACATAACAGGATTTGCATATAAGTAGAATATTTAATTCATTTTAGGGGTAATCTAATTATGAATATCAAAGCCCAGCATATTATTTTCATAAGAGCCATTGAGTCGGACACGAGAGTAAAATCATAATATTTAATAAAGTTCTAACGTTTCGTTGTTATTATCACAACATCTTCAGAGAATAATTTACATGAGTGTAATGAGACTAAATATATAATTACAGAGTTGTCATAAAATATGCATGCAATAACCAATCAGAGAGTGTTACTATAAATAAAATTACAAGCAGAAAGACCCCGTTCAGCTTACCCTTAAACGTGAAAATGCTGTTAGGAACTTTTTAAAGGAACTTAACAAGAACGGTGTTATCTCAGACGGCCATTATCGAGATCTCAGTCCCACTGGTTCTCGGCCAGGTATTTTATATGGTCTTCCTAAGATACATAAGCTTAATGTTCCACTTAGACCTATCCTTTCTTCTGTTCGCTCTCACTCTTTCAACTTAGCTAAGTTTTTAGTTTCTTTACTTCGACCTTTTTCTAACAGTGCGTTCTCGGTTTTTGATTCCTTTTCCTTTGTTAAAGAATTACTCGACTTAAGCTTCAACACTAACGAGCTTTTCATGGCTAGCTTTGATATAACCTCTCTTTTTACTAACATCCCATTAAACGAAACCATCGACATTATAATTCAAAAGGTTTTTACTAATTCCACTAAATTTCACGGCTTTTCTATTTTCGAATTTCGCAAACTTCTAAATTTAGCGGTAAAAAATTGCCATTTTCTATTCAACGGTGAAGTCTATCAACAGGTAGATGGCGTTGCCATGGGTTCTCCCCTGGGACCTCTCTTCGCCAATATTTTTCTTTCCCATCACGAATGTATTTGGCTTAACGACTGTCCATCTGAATTCAAACCATTGTTTTATCGCCGTTATGTTGATGACTGTTTCATTTTATTTCGTTCTCGTGATCACGTTCTTCCGTTTCTTAACTATTTAAACTCTAAGCATCCGAAAATAAAATTTACGCATGAATTGGAAGTCAACAAATCTTTACCGTTCTTAGATGTTAATGTCAACCGTTCCGGTGGTTGCTTTTCAACGAGTGTTTACCGCAAACCCACTTTTACAGGCCTATTGACTTCTTTTGATTCTTTTATTCCGTTCTCCTATAAAAGAGGTCTGATTTTTTCATTACTCAACCGTTGTTTTAATATTTGTTCTACGTATGCCATTTTTCATGTCGAACTAGAAAAGCTCAAACGCATTTTCATTAGCAATGGTTACCCAGAAAAATTTCTTGATAGCTGCATTGCCACTTTTCTTGACAAGTTCTTTTCAAAATCAACTAAAATACCTACGGTTCCTAAACGCATTGTTTATTTTTCTTTACCATTTACTGGACAACATTTCCTTCAAATCCGAACCCAAATGAGAAAACTTTTCTCATCTGCTTATCCTCATATCGACATTAGGTATATTGCTCGTCCTTCGGTTAGGCTTTTCCATTTCTTTTCTTTCAAAGACAAGATTCCTTTTCGTCTAAGATCACGTGTCGTTTATCGTTTTATGTGTCGAAGCTGCGGAGCTTCGTATGTCGGAGAAACAATCCGACACTTACATACACGTGTTTCGGAGCACATGGGAATTTCACCTCTCACTGGAAAGAAACGCACTAACCCTTCTCCCACTAACATTCTCTCTCATCACCATGACACTGGTCACCCTGTCTCATTTGATGATTTTAAAATCATTTCTTCTTGTTCTTTCGAGTCTGAACTTCTTTTCCGAGAAAGCTTACTTATTCGCAAACTTAAACCTTCTCTAAATGGTAATATTGGTTCTGCGCTACTCTTCCTTTTATAATTTTACTTCCTTTTTGTCTGTCACTTCTGCTTGTAATTTTATTTATAGTAACACTCTCTGATTGGTTATTGCATGCATATTTTATGACAACTCTGTAATTATATATTTAGTCTCATTACACTCATGTAAATTATTCTCTGAAGATGTTGTGATAACAACAACGAAACGTTAGAACTTTATTAAATATTATGATTTTACTCTCGTGTCCGACTCAATGGCTCTTATGAAAATAATATGCTGGGCTTTGATATTCATAATTAGATTACGCTTCCCGCCTGGTCAATCAATAGCTGATGTCCTAAAAAAACATTTTAGGGGTGATCATGAGTTTTGGGGGGATAATAAGGGGCATGAAGAGGTATTAATGCATGGGCAAGTTCAGGCGAGAAAGTCATTAGGACAGGTTCTGAAATTACGAAACTAAAGAGACCGGCTTACGAGGAGTACCTTGTTGAAAAATATGGAAACGTTACGAACAAAAGAAATTTGAACTAATGTTGTATGTGTTATGAGGACATAATCGAGTTAATCCGAAATAAACGTGTAGATTGAACTTGCTCGTTTTTAATACATAAGTGAGGAAACTGTAGGAAGATAAAATGTGGAATCACTTCGAGAAGCCGTAAGAACGATTTTAAATGTCGAAATATAAAGGTTAAGCGAATTATTACTTTGATATATAACTGAGATTCATCATGGTTACTAGGGATCGATATTAGAATATTCAAATTCGTTTACAAGGCCACGTGCAGGAGACAAAAGAAAAACTCATTAAGGGTCATTAAGAGGATTAGGCAAGTCTAAGCGGGAAGATAATTAACATTGCTACCATAGCGAAACCGCGTCGCATCCTTCATTCGTCTCAGGCTCCTTGGGGACCCTCTACTGCTACTCAGCCCCCCGTGTAATACGTCATAATCGATACTCTCCGACTAATTCCTGAAGTTCCAAATGTTTAACAAACGGTGTCTTTCACGTGTATACACCTCCTATTTTAAGTCTTTAGGCATTATGATAATATTTTGTTTGTATTCTTTCAGTGATTTGGTGGCTTTTAAAAGATTGTAATTTTTAAATGTGATTTGTTTAAAGAAACGTTTTTATAATAAGACTAAATAACGAAATAAAGTTTCAAAAATATGTAATTTCATATTTACCATCACACAAAGCTCCTAATATTTACAAACACGCAAAACGTAAAATCCATAAGTATCACAGATAAACTTCTGCGTTAGCCCAGAAAAGGTACACAAAACACAAAACCGCTAAATTACTATTTTACAAACATATATAACCAAAGTTTACTATTCTTATTCTTATTCTTCTTCTTCTCGTTTACTCTGTAACCATGCTCCATAGGCCTCGACTTCTACTTTTGCACAGTGCACTCTAAAAAATGTCGTGTAATTTTACACATATAGTTGTGTAATATTACACACAATGCGTGTTAAATTACACACCTTAAGATATAGTACACACTATGCGTATAGAAACTACACACCTTCATGTGTAAATTCACACACCGTGGTGTGTAAAGTTACACATCATGCTTTTTCAGGGTGTGTAAAAAAAAACGAGGCGTGTAAATTTACACACCCTCATTTGACTGAGATGTGTTATAATTACACACCTTTAGTTGAAGGAACACACCTTTGCAAAGAACACACCTTCATTTTACACACCTCACTTTTGCGAAAACACACCTTTCTTCATTTTGCACACCTTAACATTACACAACTTCGAATAAAACACACCTTTGAAAAAAAAAACACATTTTCAAGACAAAAACAAACACACCAGTCCTTTCTTTATTTGACAATTTTTTTGTCATTTTTGACATTTGCACATATATACAACTTGCATATGCAAAAGAAAACACACTTCAGATAAAACGTAATAATATATTATGCACAATTATATACATTTAATTAACATTTACAAATTCTTGTGAATGTCCGTCAACATGTTTAGTGGAAGCTTTGTTTTATGTTATTGCTTGTTATTATGTTTTTGATGTTGGGTATCCTGCTGCTTTCGAAGGTGTTTTACTATTTTTGCAAGATGTTGGTTTGCTTTGTGTTGAGTCGAATAGCTGTCGCTACAGCAAGTATAACTCATTTTTAGCTGAAGTACAAAATTTTTGTGAAAACAATGTTGCCAGTAAATAGGAATTTGTGTGTTTCGTAACACAAAATTGTATTTGATTTATTAATTTTTTTTGTATTAATTCATTTTGTGTTATTCGTTTTTGCCGTTTTAACCAGTTATTGACATTCTGAACATTTTGAGGCTTTTAGTTAGTTAACGTTGTATTTTGTGTGGATAAAACTTTACTTGGTTGTTATTTGTTACACTTTATGTAAAGGGTAAATCTGGCGGTGTTGTGGGAACACCTAACAGGTGTAATGTTACACGGATTTGGTGTAAAATGAAATGCGGGAGTTCTAAAAAAATAAATGCCCACAAGTTGTTTGAAACTCATTTACTTCATCGTTTTAGGCTTTCAATAAATTTTGTTCGCCAGTATATATTTTTTCAAACATACCCATGTTGCCATGCCCGACTGGAAGCTAGCGCCAGCGTTGCATTGCGGGATAGCGTCGTTTGGATAGCGTTGGTTCAGTGGTTGGTTCGTGGTCGTGATGGTTTGTGTAAATTCTTGGCGAGTGGGCATCAAATTAACTATTTTAAAGTATTTACCGGCATTTTAAATTGTTTGTAAGTTAGCTGGATAAGTTAATAATCAGTTATTTTCACCCAAAAGTGAAGTGGGCCGTGTTTGGATTCGAAGACTTGCCACTGATGCGAAGTTAACAGACAACAATCAACATGGATATACTCATAGTGATATATTATATATACACTACTGTATGGGGAAGACGCAAGTCTGTTCAACATCGACTGGTTTTTACCGACATGGACCTGGCGACAGGCTGACTGAACTGTCCGATATTGAGAGGTATAAATCTTAATTTATTAACTTATAACAAGTGTTATAATTTTGCTGTTTTCTTAATAAACCTAAATTTGTTGACTCAGTCACTCCTTACCTAATGACCTGGTCAGTAGTCACCCTCATTTAGAACCAAATATGTTGTTAACACGAAGATAAAGTTACAGGGTGAGTGGGATATTCAGCCTGAAAATTTTACTTTTAGAATATAAATGACTAGATCCTTGATACTTGGACACCTTTGTCATTTCAACCTGGGTTGGGGTTTCAAATGTGAAAATTTAAGAAACAAGGATTTATACAAATAATTCACTATTTCCAAAAAAATGAGTTTAGTTGAGCTAAACAGTCTATGGACTGGAATAATTGATGTGGAACAGTAAACTCAGATGGGGAGACTAATGGTGTATTTGCTACTCTGAGCGATGAACCATACTTAGTGATAGAGGAAAACTCTATTTGACCAAGGCTTTCAGATTCAAACTGTGAAACTGGCAACTTTAATTTATTAGTCCGACACTCCACTGACTGACTGAGCTGACTGTACCTGTACTTGCTCAAGTTGGGAGCAGGTTGTGAGATGATGGCACTTATATTTAATGTTTAAAATTCAAATCTGGTTTCTTCCATATTGAGAGACTTAACTCTTCATCTAGTTATGTTGTTGGAATAAATAGCTGTATTGTGGGACAGCAAACTCAGGTGGCAAATAATGATATTCATTAGGTACTCTGAATGACGAACAATTACTGGGTAACTGGAGAACTACTTTACTCAACTGTGGCTGGGATTTGAAGCTGTGGCCTTCAGTTTACTAAAGGATTATTTAGTAAATAATCCAGTGATTGTTTATAAATAATTTCAGAATGATTTGATTAATAAGTAAGCCAGATTTAAAATTTACTTCTAAATTTTTGGCTTCACCAATTTGATGTTCAGTTTAGTTTGTTTCTCTGGGTTGCGGGTGGAATGAGATGGGCTAGTGGGTAGAGTGGATTAATTACTATAATCTATGGTTTATTCAAACAATACATGGATTAATTCTTTGGAAGTTTTCATGGCAATAATGTAATATAAATAAGTTTTGTGGAAACACCACATAAAATATTTCTTTGCTAAGCTTTGCTCTGATGAAGGCCTGAGTCGACAGGCCGAAAGCTTAGCAAAGAAATCTTTTACTTGGTGTTTCCACAATTTAACTTATTTATAATACATGGATTATTTATTAAGTAATCAAATTATCCTGATTTAATCATTTTATTTACAAACCATTCCTGGGTTATTTACTACATATTTAATGGTTATTTTCATACTTGGAAATTATTTACAAACATTCCCTTGAAACAAATAATGTATGGATTATTTAATTGTTTGTTAAATAATCCATAGATTGTTTAGCTCATATAAATACATTTCTAAATAATGAATTTAGATAAATAATGCTAAGCCTAAAATTAAGGCATTATTGCCAGTAATCATTTTTTTAAATTTGGCACGCTAGTATTTCAACTTTGAAGCTCAGGTTTTCATTCACAAGTAATTTTAAATTAACCTTCCTTGTACAATGATTTTTAACTTTAGCATATAGAATACTGTCTAAGATTTTAAATTATTACATTGTTGAGCACAAGGCTTTCCAATTACTGGTAGTAGTAATTCATTATGTCCACACACTTTGTATTGCAGGACAAATAATGAAAAGATTTCACCTGGTGATTGACAAAGAAATCCAGAACAATATCAAAGCAAAGTTGAATAACATTGAAAAATGCCATAAGTTGAAAAAAATAATTAACTATTGTAAATAGCTAGTTACTGTATTCCACTACTGCAATTTTTTTTTATTTGTAATTCTTCTGAATTTGATATGGGTCAACTAAGAACATAGGCAGTTATTTGAAAAATGCAAATATTTATTAAGAGTCCCCACTAAGGTTTTAATTTTTGTGAATGAACTTTTTCAATGAGTTTTTACTAAATAATTTAATGTAACCACAATAGTGATTTCTTATTGTAAATTTTAGTTGTACAATATTGTTAATTTTCAACTAGTAATAAAACCAGTTAACTTTTTTATACTACTATACTTTTTAATGTTTATTCTCCATTGTAGGTACTATACTTTTACTCCCTGTCAGTTAAACAAGAACATGTTTTGGTGCAAGTTTACTCTCCAAGTGTAAATTTACACCAGGATGGTGTCCACACAGCTGCAAGCTAATTTACACTGTATTGGTGTAAAAGAACATGTTTTGGTGTAAGATTACTCTCCAAGTGTAAATTTACACCAAGATGGTGTCCACACAGCTGCAAGCTAATTTAACTCTATTGATGTAAAAGAACATGTTTTGGTGTGAATTTATACTTGGAGAGTAAACTTGCACCAAGATGGTGTCCACACAGCTGCAAGCTATTTTACACCAATACAGTGTAAAGACACACTTCTAGTGTAATTTTACACGGTTGACAGGTTAGATTACACCAGTTTTTGGGGGTAGTTTTACACTAACTTATAGTCAATTTACCCTTTCGGCAGTGTAACATTACACCAGTTTTTGTGTTAGTTTACACCTTTTTAGTGTTCACACAACTGCAAGAATTTACATCGATTTTGGTGTTGTGGCAACACTCCCAGATTTACAGTGTATAAGAACGGTCATGTGTGCTCTATGAGATATACTTAATTTGAGAGTCTATTTGCCACAGAGCACAACTGCATGACCATTCTCTACCATCTTAGAGAATGGTTGCGACGACAAAAGGTTTTTAATTTACCAGTGCATTAGGTTCATTTTGCCTCACACATTTACCAGAAATATTGACGTTATTGAATTTATTAGCAACTTTGTACAGAGATTACTAATCTTTCTATCAGTAACCTTTATGAATTAAAACACTATGGATTATATTGAAGTAGTTGGCTTCCAACCATTTTTTAAGTGGCTTATTAACAGAATTGCAATTTCTTTGCATAAGAATTTATTATAGATAGATGCTCATTGACATTTTGAAATGCTTTATATATTGAGTTCAGTTACGTCAACTAATTGTAAATAAATGTTTAAACTTTTATCAATGTTGTTTTCATATGTCCAAATTGCTTATACAAGGTGTGTTACCCAAACGAACATTGCTTCTACAAGGTGTGTAATGTAAGGTGTGTTATTGAATAGCATTTTTACACACATTCAACGTGTGTTCTTTTGACACACCAGGTGTGTTGAAACAACACACCTTTTAAATTACACACATGAAAGTGTGTAGTTTTTGCGACAAGCAAAAAACACACCAAATGGTGTGTTATTAGTACACACAAAAAGGTGTGTATTTTGTAAAATTACACACTGTTGGTGTGTAATTTTTACACATATTATTGCGTGTAGTAGCAACACACCTTATTGTGTGTGTAGTAATTACACACTTAAAGGTGTGTTGTAGCAACACACATGATAGTGTGTACTTTTTGCGACAAAAAAGGTGTGTACTAACTACACACCAGTTTTAAGAGTGTGATGATACGCATTAGGAACTATGTGGTTACCGCATGTCTCTAACCATGTTAGTCTATCAAAGAGATAGCAAGCCTTTGGACACTTATAGCTTTCCAAGTTTACCCAAGGGATATTGAGTCTGCTCAAGAGATCACGCTCGATATGTCCACCTTTGTATGCCATTGTAGACTTTTCGTTGATTTTTACGGTACTAAAAAATTCTGTGACGATTCGATCAAGAGCTGTGATAGGTATAGCCTTCGCGGTCCGGGGTACGTCGAAAGGAAGTTTATGTATATGATTCTTCACATATGCACAGCTTCGTCTATCGTGTTCAGTTAAATCGTGCCAATTAATACCAATGTCGAAAAAATATGAAGTAGCTTCGTTGTTCCCCACGGTTAACAGTCCGAGTTCTTTACAAAGGAATTTTTTATTTTTAGTAAATCCATCCATGTCTATAATTCCTACTATGTTTTCCATCTTATCCGCTAGCAATGTGATACGAGTGGGAACGTAATGAGTACTCTCTTACATACCCTTTAGCCTAGGGTTTTGAAAGCCTGGCCAATGGTAAAAAACAAAGAAAACAATTTGAGATGTTCCGACACATAATAAGGTATTCTCTCATTGTATAAGGAGTTTCGGCGAATGATTCAAATTTGCCGCTCTTTTAAAATAAATGAATTCGGTAATTGATCAAGCCTTAAGAACACGCCGCACCCCAAATAAATATGAAATAGCTTCGTTGTCCCCCACCGGTTAACAGTCCGAGTTCTTTACAAAGGAATTTTTTATTTTTAGTAAATCCATCCATGTCTATAATTCCTACTATGTTTTCCATCTTATCCGCTAGCATTGTGATACGAGTGGGAACGTAATGAGTACTCTCTTACACACTCTGTCTAATTGAACGTCTATTATTAAAAATTGTCAAGACTCTCGTATATAAAATCCCCACAAATTAGAGTTCTGAAAGTAAAGTTTAACCCGTAATTATAGACCTAAGACTAAACATTTAACTCGTATCCTTAGTCATAAGACTAAAGTTATACGCAAGTCCTGCTATCCTATAACCCCCATTCAGATGATTTTAACTCGACTAGCGATCGTTAGTCTTCCACTAACGTAATTAAGCAAATATTACCCCTTTCGGCCATCACCATCGGGCACCCCCAAAGATACTACCAGTACCCCTGAGGTACCCTCAAAGATATCCCCATCAGCCCCTGTAGCAAAGGAATGTCAGAAATACATATACATTATTTGTAAATACTTTATTGAACTTCAGCATAGTACAGAAGATAATGTTTCAACGATTCAACAGTAACTTTAATTCTTATAATTGGTGTCATTCAAGTACTATGGCGTTTAGATTGATTGTAGCATAGTCTGTTTTTTTGTAATACAGGTTTCTTTCGTTTGATGAAATCTAAACATATATTCAAAATGCACCATCCTAAATTAGCCTTTAATAAACCATTATCAGTATGTCTTAATGTCGCTTTTCTCAGGTATTGAAGACTTATCTTTATACCCGGGGTTGATATACATAATGTGTATCAGTCGGAAATATTCCGGATCTTACTCGGATTTCATCGGGACATGTCGGCGTGAGATCGACAAACAGGTAAGAATACGGCTCTTTGGTTGCCATCTGGTAGGCTTGCTGGAAAAACTTTGTGTTGTCTGGATACAACTGTTTAGCAAGATGAGTCACTTGACTTGCATCACGAACATTTTTTGTTAGGACAAAGTAACTAGCGTTGAGAGAGATCGTACGATGGTCTTTGCTTTGATGAAATAAGTTTTGCACAATATAAATCACGCTGAGATTACCATGGTGCGATTTCTTAGTGAACAGTTTGGCAATAATCGTATCTTTTTCTCCCATCATGTCATCAATGATAAATAGATTTCTTATTTGGGGATTAATACTATCCAATATAGATTCGAATAAACCTTGCACAAACTGAATCCCAGGAATAAGAAGTTCCATTTTAGCAAACGTGTCTTGGTACTCAGAATAAAAATAAATTATATTTTCTGGGACAGGGTCGATCATGATTTGGGCGTTGGCTAACAATTCCTTGACAAAGGTTGTCTTCCCAGTCTTGGTCCCCCCAGAGACCAAGAGCCCAAAGGGATGTGTTAATTGTATGGAGTATGTCTTTTTGTTGTCCTGGTAATTCGATGCGGTTCCATCAAATGGCGAATGCTTAAATGTAGAATCAGTAGACATCGTTTGTACTGGCCGATCTCCCCCGTGCAGGACCTTTATGTGGCGTTGTAAATTAAATTGTCTTGAAAAGCTCTTTCCGCAAATATTACAAGCGCTAGCCATGTTCACACAACAACTCTCAAATTACTTGTGAAAATGTCTGGGAGAAAAGTAAGATTATATCCTTGAGTTTCTTCTCTGTTGCATGTGGGATACCAAAACGAACCAATGCGCAGCTGAACGTTACTTGGACGTTACCTAGACCCCGCCTCTAAGGGATTAACCCATGAGTAAATGAGTAACTGACGAGTTACTCATGAGTAAATGAGTAACTCGTGAGTAAATGAGTAACTCGTGAGTTACTCATGAGTAAATGAGTAACTCGTGAGTAAATGAGTAACTCATGAGTAACTCATGAGTAAATGAGTAACTCGTGAGTTACTCATGAGTAAATGAGTAACTCGTGAGTAAATGAGTAACTCGTTACTCATTTACTCATGAGTTACTCATGAGTTACTCATTTACTCACGAGTTACTCATTTACTCATGAGTAACTCACGAGTTACTCATTTACTCATGAGTTACTCATGAGTTACTCATTTACTCACGAGTTACTCATTTACTCATGAGTAACTCACGAGTTACTCATTTACTCACGAGTTACTCATTTACTCATGAGTAACTCGTCAGTTACTCATTTACTCATGGGTTAATCCCTTAGAGGCGGGGTCTAGGTAACGTCCAAGTAACGTTCAGCTGCGCATTGGTTCGTTTTGGTATCCCACATGCAACAGAGAAGAAACTCAAGGATATAATCTTACTTTTCTCCCAGACATTTTCACAAGTAATTTGAGAGTTGTTGTGTGAACATGGCTAGCGCTTGTAATATTTGCGGAAAGAGCTTTTCAAGACAATTTAATTTACAACGCCACATAAAGGTCCTGCATGGGGGAGATCGGCCAGTACAAACGATGTCTACTGATTCTACATTTAAGCATTCGCCATTTGATGGAACCGCATCGAATTACCAGGACAACAAAAAGACATACTCCATACAATTAACACATCCCTTTGGGCTCTTGGTCTCTGGGGGGACCAAGACTGGGAAGACAACCTTTGTCAAGGAATTGTTAGCCAACGCCCAAATCATGATCGACCCTGTCCCAGAAAATATAATTTATTTTTATTCTGAGTACCAAGACACGTTTGCTAAAATGGAACTTCTTATTCCTGGGATTCAGTTTGTGCAAGGTTTATCCGAATCTATATTGGATAGTATTAATCCCCAAATAAGAAATCTATTTATCATTGATGACATGATGGGAGAAAAAGATACGATTATTGCCAAACTGTTCACTAAGAAATCGCACCATGGTAATCTCGGCGTGATTTATATTGTGCAAAACTTATTTCATCAAAGCAAAGACCATCGTACGATCTCTCTCAACGCTAGTTACTTTGTCCTAACAAAAAATGTTCGTGATGCAAGTCAAGTGACTCATCTTGCTAAACAGTTGTATCCAGACAACACAAAGTTTTTCCAGCAAGCCTACCAGATGGCAACCAAAGAGCCGTATTCTTACCTGTTTGTCGATCTCACGCCGACATGTCCCGATGAAATCCGAGTAAGATCCGGAATATTTCCGACTGATACACATTATGTATATCAACCCCGGGTATAAAGATAAGTCTTCAATACCTGAGAAAAGCGACATTAAGACATACTGATAATGGTTTATTAAAGGCTAATTTAGGATGGTGCATTTTGAATATATGTTTAGATTTCATCAAACGAAAGAAACCTGTATTACAAAAAAACAGACTATGCTACAATCAATCTAAACGCCATAGTACTTGAATGACACCAATTATAAGAATTAAAGTTACTGTTGAATCGTTGAAACATTATCTTCTGTACTATGCTGAAGTTCAATAAAGTATTTACAAATAATGTATATGTATTTCTGACATTCCTTTGCTACAGGGGCTGATGGGGATATCTTTGAGGGTACCTCAGGGGTACTGGTAGTATCTTTGGGGGTGCCCGATGGTGATGGCCGAAAGGGGTAATATTTGCTTAATTACGTTAGTGGAAGACTAACGATCGCTAGTCGAGTTAAAATCATCTGAATGGGGGTTATAGGATAGCAGGACTTGCGTATAACTTTAGTCTTATGACTAAGGATACGAGTTAAATGTTTAGTCTTAGGTCTATAATTACGGGTTAAACTTTACTTTCAGAACTCTAATTTGTGGGGATTTTATATACGAGAGTCTTGACAATTTTTAATAATAGACGTTCAATTAGACAGAGTGTGTAAGAGAGTACTCATTACGTTCCCACTCGTATCACAATGCTAGCGGATAAGATGGAAAACATAGTAGGAATTATAGACATGGATGGATTTACTAAAAATAAAAAATTCCTTTGTAAAGAACTCGGACTTTTAACCGGAGGGGGACAACGAAGCTATTTCATATTTATTTGGGGTGCGGCGTGTTCTTAAGGCTTGATCAATTACCGAATTCATTTATTTTAAAAGAGCGGCAAATTTGAATCATTCGCCGAAACTCCTTATACAATGAGAGAATACCTTATTATGTGTCGGAACATCTCAAATTGTTTTCTTTGTTTTTTACCATTGGCCAGGCTTTCAAAACCCTAGGCTAAAGGGTATGTAAGAGAGTACTCATTACGTTCCCACTCGTATCACATTGCTAGCGGATAAGATGGAAAACATAGTAGGAATTATAGACATGGATGGATTTACTAAAAATAAAAAATTCCTTTGTAAAGAACTCGGACTGTTAACCGTGGGGAACAACGAAGCTACTTCATATTTTTTCGACATTGGTATTAATTGGCACGATTTAACTGAACACGATAGACGAAGCTGTGCATATGTGAAGAATCATATACATAAACTTCCTTTCGACGTACCCCGGACCGCGAAGGCTATACCTATCACAGCTCTTGATCGAATCGTCACAGAATTTTTTAGTACCGTAAAAATCAACGAAAAGTCTACAATGGCATACAAAGGTGGACATATCGAGCGTGATCTCTTGAGCAGACTCAATATCCCTTGGGTAAACTTGGAAAGCTATAAGTGTCCAAAGGCTTGCTATCTCTTTGATAGACTAACATGGTTAGAGACATGCGGTAACCACATAGTTCCTAATGCGTATCATCACTGTGCAAAAGTAGAAGTCGAGGCCTATGGAGCATGGTTACAGAGTAAACGAGAAGAAGAAGAATAAGAATAAGAATAGTAAACTTTGGTTATATATGTTTGTAAAATAGTAATTTAGCGGTTTTGTGTTTTGTGTACCTTTTCTGGGCTAACGCAGAAGTTTATCTGTGATACTTATGGATTTTACGTTTTGCGTGTTTGTAAATATTAGGAGCTTTGTGTGATGGTAAATATGAAATTACATATTTTTGAAACTTTATTTCGTTATTTAGTCTTATTATAAAAACGTTTCTTTAAACAAATCACATTTAAAAATTACAATCTTTTAAAAGCCACCAAATCACTGAAAGAATACAAACGAAATATTATCATAATGCCTAAAGACTTAAAATAGGAGGTGTATACACGTGAAAGACACCGTTTGTTAAACATTTGGAACTTCAGGAATTAGTCGGAGAGTATCGATTATGACGTATTACACGGGGGGCTGAGTAGCAGTAGAGGGTCCCCAAGGAGCCTGAGACGAATGAAGGATGCGACGCGGTTTCGCTATGGTAGCAATGTTAATTATCTTCCCGCTTAGACTTGCCTAATCCTCTTAATGACCCTTAATGAGTTTTTCTTTTGTCTCCTGCACGTGGCCTTGTAAACGAATTTGAATATTCTAATATCGATCCCTAGTAACCATGATGAATCTCAGTTATATATCAAAGTAATAATTCGCTTAACCTTTATATTTCGACATTTAAAATCGTTCTTACGGCTTCTCGAAGTGATTCCACATTTTATCTTCCTACAGTTTCCTCACTTATGTATTAAAAACGAGCAAGTTCAATCTACACGTTTATTTCGGATTAACTCGATTATGTCCTCATAACACATACAACATTAGTTCAAATTTCTTTTGTTCGTAACGTTTCCATATTTTTCAACAAGGTACTCCTCGTAAGCCGGTCTCTTTAGTTTCGTAATTTCAGAACCTGTCCTAATGACTTTCTCGCCTGAACTTGCCCATGCATTAATACCTCTTCATGCCCCTTATTATCCCCCCAAAACTCATGATCACCCCTAAAATGAATTAAATATTCTACTTATATGCAAATCCTGTTATGTTTTGGTCATTAGTAACTTTAACGAGTTTTCTCTTTTGTCTCCTGCACGTGCACTGAGCATAAATACGCAAATATCAGCCGTAGCAACATTAAAGGCGGTTTTCCACAAGGCGACATTTGTCGACCGACTCGACATTTTTCTTTTGTCTTGGCTAATTAGTTCCACTCGAGAGCTTACGAGACAAAAGAAAATGTCGCTTCGCGCGACATTTTTCGCCTAGTGGAAAACCGCCTTAACAAGATGCTTGACGACGTTAATAAAATAGCTCAGTCAGCCGTTTAACCCTTGACAGTTTATATTCTGGCAAATCCCTCTGAAGAAAATGATTCAATGTCTTTCGAACAACTTGCCGAACGGTTTGTTCATTCAAGGCATCGTTTACTTTATAAACTAAAGCCAAATAAGCGACAATTCGGCACATATCTCCAAGTAAATAGGTAAAGATGGTCGTTTAAGTTCTAACTAATATAATATTCATGTTGCTATTAATTCAAGTCGATACTCAGCCGTCCCGCAGCCAAATAATATTTCGTTTATATATCGACACTTAAAAACGTTCTTATGGCTTTTAGAATTGACTCCTCATTCTATCTTCTTACGATTTCTTCACTTATAAACAAGGGTTTAGCTAGCAATGATTCTAGGGTGATTGAATATTTAGGTTCTAATATAATATTCATTATATGCTATTAATCTAAGTCTATACGAGCTCTGCCAATTCAGACACTTAGCCCGCTCAAAACTCTCTATACTCATCCAGACAAGGTTTCAGATAAAAAATATAAAGTGTCTCTATCAATTTCTCTTTAGTTCCTTGTAAAGAACGTCTATTTTGTTAAAGTTTACTGTACGCATGCTCTGTACGTCTACGTGTCCCACAACTGTCGACTGTCAGTAGGGTAAAGTGTTTAAATGAAAAGGTGATTACTATTACATATAAGGATATAAGTCGAGTGCCTTTTGATAATGACGTAACTTCGGGAATCAGTCGGAGAGCTATCGGTTATGACGGGGGGGGGGGGGGGGGGGGGGTTAGTAACAGCTAAAGTTTAGGGGGGAAAGTTAGGGTTAAGAGGGTCCCAAAGGAGCCTGAGAAATAATGACGTATGCATAATGAGATTAGGGTTAGAGTGTCCCATAGGAGCCTGAGAAATAATGACGTAATTTCAATCCTCATTAAAAATTCAATTTACCTAATTAATTATGAATCCGCCAGAGTGGGGGGTATTACTACTACGAACATTGCCAACGTTCAGTCGCCACGTTAGCATTTCAGATGCGAAAGGTGACGAAGTGTCAACGTGCACCGACACAGACCCAAAAGTTCACGGGTCTATCACAACGGTGAGCAATTGTGAACTCTATCAAAATCTATCAAATACTTATCAAAATCTACGAAACTTTGCACTATCCTTGGGTTCTAGTTTGTTTTTTTGGGTCGCCATATTGCCCCAGGAGGCTTTGCGAAACCGAGATTTCACTTTCATGGCGAGTTGTCTCTTGAACGAAACTTTTCTTGCCATTTTACCGATGTTTTTGAATATTTCTACGACATTTCTTAGCACACTACATAGCAGTCGTCTCAAACAAAGATGTCAGAGCGAGTCACGGTGTATTAAAATAATTGGAAACTTTAAACTGAAGGAGTGAAGGACAGTCATATTTTTAAATAATTGCGAAACCGAGGTTTGGCCGAGTTGTCTCCATATAACCAGTGGTTGTCTCTTTTGAACGAAGCTTTTATTGCAATTTTATTGATGTTTTTGAATATTTGCAAGACATTTCACTGTTTCTCAGTTGTTTATTTGTTTGAATAGCTTTGTAAGTGACCGAGTTCTATCTGATCAGTAATTCGGCTGATAATTGTCTTCAATTCATCATAAACATGCCTTAATACAAAGGCTTTACAATGTTTACAACTGCACACGCCGCGATCGCGGTAAATGTAGTACGTAAAATATGACGAGCTATTTCAAAACAGGTTGGTCCTGGCCTTGCTGCTTTATAGACCACTGTCATAATAGCGACTAATCTGAATATTCTTTTATGTGCATTTTAATAAGCCTTTCTAGCCTCGTTTGTGTGTCTACAATTCAAAAGAATCTTTGCTTGATAACGAGGCCAAGAAGGCTCATTTAGATACACATAAAAGAATATTTAAAGCGTCGACCATTATGAAAGTGGTCTATACTCCGACAACTACAAAATGCAAGTATAATAACTGTTCAGTGCATGTCTAGATATCGCGTGTCGTATTACATTTGGAAACGTGTGTTTCAAAACATGTTCAAATATTATCTGTTTGTCCCAATTTAAATAAATCCTATAACAAAATGATCGCTTGAATATTCCGAATCCGACACTATAGATTTTGTCTACTAAATATATTAGATCCGTTTTTATGAACCCTCCACTATGAACTAACACATAATCAGTGAATCGCTATAAACTACCGGCACAAATTATCCTAAATTACCACAAACCACTAGAAACTAACACTAATCACCATGAACCATTATGAACCATCATGAAGTACCATGAACCACTATGAACACCATGAAACACCAAAAACTGCCACGAACCACCGTGAACCACATACCACCATAAATCACCATGAACTACCATTAACTACTATTTATTTATTTATTTGTTTAGAGTTGGTTGCAGGGAAAATCCTGCCTGCATTTGCGGTTCAAATTACGAAAGTATCAAATATTTTTTTCTTGAATGTCCTTTGTTTGCTGCACCGAGATTCGAACTGCTCTTTTCTGCTGCTGCTGTTACCGACTGATGGTTACTTTTTTCAGATATACAAAATTTGAAGTTTGTTTATTCGGATCATAATTTCTAAATGTAACTCAAAATAGTAACTTATTTCGCCAAGTACAATTATTTATCAAACAATCAGGATGTTTTTAGATTAATTATTTAATTGTTTGGTTCATTAAATGGTTAATTGGTTGTTAATTGTGAGTTGATTGATTGATTGATTAATTAGATAATTATTTATTTAATAAGTATAAGTTTAATAATTGTCAGTTGTTTGCTGTGCAAGTTGTGTTAGTTAGTGATACTCAGAAAAACTCTGAGCTCTAAGCGGGACTCGAACCCACAACCTTCTGAAAGCTAGCAAGACGCTCTAACCATTAAGCCACTAGAACTCAGATAGCGGAGCAAGGTTAATTAAGGTACTTATACCTTAGACTGTGTCCAGTCCTCCAGGAACGAGTCTTAACCGCTCGGTTACAAGTACTTGTTGGTCTACAAGTCGCGTTGTAACAGTAAGTTTCCAGTTAAACACTGTTAGTTAGTTTCAGAAATTGCAGCTTGAAGTTAGTAATAATTGTCAGTTGTTTGCTGTACAAGCTGCAATTTCTGAAACTAACTAACAGTGTTTAACTGGAAACTTACTGTTACAACGCGACTTGTAGACCAACAAGTACTTGTAACCGAGCGGTTAAGACTCGTTCCTGGAGGACTGGGCACAGTCTAAGGTATAAGTACCTTAATTAACCTTGCTCCGCTATCTGAGTTCTAGTGGCTCAATGGTTAGAGCGTCTGGCTAGCTTTCAGAAGGTTGTGGGTTCGAGTCCCGCTTAGAGCTCAGAGTTTTTCTGAGTATTACTAACTAACACAGCTTGTACAGCAAACAACTGACAATTATTACTAACTTCAAGCTGCAATTTCTGAAACTAGTATAAGTTTTTTTTTCTTCTTTCCATTTCTTATTTTCTTTGTTTATTTGTTAATGTACCTCCGCCTCATGTAATTCTATACTCTTTTGTAAAGGAGTAAGCTCCCTTGATGAGCTCTTGGAGCTCTTGGAGCAAACTTCAATTAATTATTAAAATATGTTTAAATAAACCACCATAAAACGCCATGAACTACCACGAACCACCATGAACCACTTTAAACCGGCATTAACCACCATATAGTGTAATAAAAGTAGTGTGCTGCGTAGGCAGTGTTGAAACTAATATACCATATTTCGATTAACCACCATAGGCTACCCCAAACCACTATGAACCACCATGAACCACCATTAACCACCATAAGTCACCGTGAACAACTATAAACTACCACGAGCCACCATACACCACCATGACCCACCACGAACCACCAACCACCAGAAACCACCATAAACCAACACAACCACCGTGAACCACCATAAACCACCGTAAACGACCATAACACACCACGAACCACCATAAACTACCACAATCCACCTCGAACCACTATGAACCACCATAAACCATCACGAACCACCATAAACCACTAGAACCACCATAAGAAACTACATGAACCACCGTGAACAACCATAAACTATCATAATACCACTATAAACGACACACACAACAACACATATGTATTAAAACCACTATGTGTACCCTAACATGACGTACCTACCCATTTTTATGGGGTTTACTAAATGACTAATTTCGTTCGTGCCCCTGGAAATGTCGGGCTCTGGTCCTGGTCCAGAGTTATTGGTTAATGCGGCTCTAGATATACCCTAGATATAACCTTTTCTGATAAGTCATTATAAACATGTACGTCACTAACCTAGACAATCAATTTTCGCAAACATGTGACAAAAATAAAGCAAGCAAGGCATAAACTGTAAACTAAGGATGTTATTTTCATGTGATATTTGTTACCGTCTTTCGCTGTCATGTAGCAAAACACCTTCACTAGTAATGTTTCATTATATTGTATCCAATATTCGCCATCTTTATCTCGACACTGCTGAATATCGTCACAAGATCTTCCTGGGTTTACACTCGATCCATATGTCTAGAAAGATAATATAAGTTCTAAAGGTTGAATATAATACAAGCGAGGATTTGTGGTAACCTCGCGTTTATTATTTATTGCCGAGCTTTCAACATGTTGACTAAAAGCTTCATCAGAGCTGAATTGCAACATCGCATTGGCTCACGTCATATAAATTATTTTCAAAACAATTTAACAACCAGAATCACGTAGGGACACAATGGCGTTGTAACGTGCTTACGTTTATTCTAAAATTAATGAAATTACGTAAAGGAATTAGAATTGTTGACCGAAAAGAGCTAAACAAGTGCTATTCAATGGCTGACTCTCTTTTAGCCTGCTACAATCACTACTTCAGTCAAAGAATCAGGGAACCATTAAAGTTTTGAAATATCCCACGATTTTACAGGAGAGTCAGCCATTGAATAGCACTTGGTTAGCTCTCATATGTCAACAACTATGATCCATTATGTCATTTAATTAATTTTAGAATAAACGTATGCACGTATGTACGCCGTTTGTCCTTACGTGATTCTGGTTGTTAAGCCCCCCCCCCCCCCCCTACTGTTTCTACAAAAGTGGGAAACGTGCAGATTTAAACTTCAAAAAGTATTAATGAAAATTTTGGAGAAAAATGAAACTAAAGTTATGTATAGAAGAATGTTCAGTGCAGCAAAGACTGTTAACAGATAAAGTGTTTCAGCTGTTGCTATGATAACAATGACGTTTAATGCAACTTATTTCAAAAACGAGTTCAGTGACCTTTTGCGTTAAAACGATTTAAGTAATCAATAGTAAGATTTTAAAAAAATTCGGTACATCCCATTTTTTTGAAAAATGGAAAATCACAAATTTTCTTTGATAAAGAAATTGGATCAACAAAATTTTCTCTAAATCTACCTATCGATTAGTTAAATTTAAAGAAATGTTATGCAAAAAAATGGGGAACTGGTATTATCACCTTGTTAATGCTTTTATACTTTATATAAAAAGATTCACCTTTTTCTTATTATTACCGTAGAAGAAGACTTTTTAAATAATTTCTGAACTGATTTTATTGTAAATATTAATAAAAATATCACAAATAGGGGTCTTAATAAAAAGCCTGATAACGTTTCTAGTAGATTCCTAGCCCTAATATAACATAAAGAAACATTAGAACATATTAGGCAAATTACCTTATATGGGAAAATAAGATAAATAAAATAAAAAATATGTTACTTTAACGTTTTAAGTGTTCTTTCAAATAAGACAGATTTAATTTTCACCTCATGAATACTTTAACACGATTTAACATACCTGCAGTAAGTTACTGTTAAGGTTTATTTGTCGGTAATAGGAATGGCCATTTTTTCCCTGTCGTTTTCTAGGACAAGTTTCTAACGTGACATTGTTTAGCTCGCACAGTCGTTGCCCTTCATTTCCTTTGTACTGGTGATTATACGATTTACAATTCTGGTTTTCGTCGCAATGTAAACAACATTCACCATTAGAACTGACTTTGTACGTAGCAATGACACTGTCTGAACTCGCCACGGTATCTGAATAGAAAAAAAATATGTTTATACTTTATAATTCATATTCAATATCAAATACCGTTGAGGAAATTAGAACACTACGGTGTAAATGGGAATGCTTTATCTTTAATACAATCATATCTAACCATGTATTAGTAAAAATATCATGTAAATGGAGTTACCTGATCTGCAAAATCAGTTACTCCACAAGGGATCTATTTTAGGCCAGCAAAAAGTCTGCGAGAGCCGTTTACATGGGAGGCGGGACGGGACGTTTGCCGGGACGGGAATATCCATGCATGTATATCTCTCATATTTATCCCGTTCCGTTTATATGGAAAGATGTTTCCCGGGACGTTTTTCGTCCCGTCCCGGCACCCGGCATGTGTGGGACAATTTTCGCCATGTAAATACTATGTCCCGCCTAACCGGGACGATATGACGGATACCGTTTCGAGTATTTAGTTTGATTCTTAAGCTGTTTATTCGATACAAATGGGTGATAACGGCTAGTAGGAGGGCAGCAGCTCTTTATAACACATGAAATTCTATTTATTCCTCTGTTATTCTGCGGGTTTTTTCATCTTTCTAGCTGTGTTGTGATAGGTCCCGGTCGCAATTGTCCCACCTGAAAACATTCTCATATAAATCCGGATCAAAAACGTCCCGTCCCGGCAAACGTCCCGTCCCGCCTTCCATATAAACAGCCCCTGAGTCATACAGATTCACGACTGCTTGCAGATAATACTAACTTAACTGCAACTGGTAGGTCAATAACTAAGGTTGAGGCAGCCATGATTTTGGGTCAGAAAAGCCTTAGAAGATGGTTACAATCTAATAAATTAGGTCTAAATGTTGCAATTGAAATACCAGGCGGGAAGCGAAGTCTTGTTTTAACGCCAGTTAAGACCATGAGCGTTCAGAGAGATCTTGGGGTTCTAGTTATTCCTGATCTATAAAGTGGAACTGGCATGTATCTGCAGTATTGACTAAAGCCAACAAAATGCTGGGTTTTATTCGAAGATCTTCAATTGATATTCATGACCAGCGTGCCCGTATTGCTCTATACACAGCTTTAGTTAGGAGTTACTTTGCATATTGCTCCCAAGTTTGGTCGCCGCAGTCTGTGTCGTTAATGCTCAACGTTGAAAGAGTCCAACGCCGCGCAACAAAGTTTATTCTGTCATTGCCATTTAGATCCGACGTCACCTATCAGGATAGACTCGTAAAAACGTGACTTCTACCTCTGTCCTAACTGGCAAGAGTACCTTGACTTAGTATACCTCTTTAAACGTTTACGTATTGCAAGTGACCCTTACATTTCTGTTAAATCCTCTAACCGTGTAACCAGCCGCTCTAACCAAAAAAATGAAATTATTTAAAAAATTACTAAAGTAAACACTCTAACTCTTCAGAACGGCTTTTATTGTAGAGCACCAAGAATGTTCAACTCCTTGCCATCACATTTGCTATTAGAATACTACAATGCAGCACGCAACCGAACACGTATACAATGTTGAAACCATTGAAACTCCACAAACTTTTAAAACCGTCTGTGTAAACTGTCACTCGTGCCGTCCTCTAACCGATCTTCTTGTTAAAATGTGCTGTTAATTTATGTGTTCACGAGTCTTAGGTTAGAAAGAAGTGAGAACTCAGGAGCGTGCAAAGGAGAGGAAAGAGGTGAGAAATGAAAAAACTAAAAGCAGTAAGCAATGTAATATTATCGGGTGAGGGTGCTAATCTCGACACGATTTAGTGATCACGATAACAAAATAAACCGTCGTTTAATATTGCGAAATCATTTATTGTTGACGAGAATCTCTGGACGGGAATAAAGAAAGTCACTTTTTGGATCAGTTAGCACATCTCTTTCGAAGGAACAGAAAGAAAAACTGAGGAAAAACTGTTTATTGTGAGTAAAATGGAAACTAAAAGAGGGCAGCAAGAATAAACTCGAAGGTATAAAACTTCTGTACTAAGACTACGTCACTATTAAAAGGTAAGTTTAAAGGTGGTCTACAGTCCGTTCTGCGCATGTGCCAAGTGGGGGCTCCAAAACATGACATTCGTAGATAATTACATGAAGTACTTAGCTCAATGTAAACCGTTGGGAACAAAATGGCAGAAAACCAAGCGATTCGGCGAGGATATCTCTTCGGATTTCTTCTATTTCTTTTGAAAATGTTTTGTTTTCGGTACAAGTAATGAAGGGGAAGCAAGAAAAGCTTCAAAGTTGTTTTGAATTCGTGCAAAAAACTACACCTCGGTTTTTATCTTGGGTGATTTAAATGCACATTATAATTTTGTCCAGTCAAATACACCTAACACTGATGTTGGAGTGAAGCTCTTTCATTTTCTCGAGTGCAATAATTTCTTTCAACTGATGGAAGAAGCCACGAGAATCACATTAACAGGTGAATCTATTTTAGATCTAGTTATCTCTGACACTCCAGGTCTATTCGTTCAAACTGGGACACTAAGTCCACCATATAATTGCGACCATAATGTGATATTTGGTAGGTTGTGCATTCCTGTGGTTAAACACAAATGCTATAAAAGAAGAGTGTGGAATTTTAATAATATTAATGAGGAACAATTGGACAAAGAATTAGCTATTGCTGATTGGAACGAAGTCTTCCTCGACGATGTAAATATTGATTCTATCTACTATAAATGGATCTCTTTATTTTTAAAGATAGTGGAAAGTTTTATTCCTAGCAAAATAGTAACGATTCGCCCACATGATAAACCTTGGATGAATGCGACTGTGCGCCGAGCTATTAATAAACGGAATCGACTTTTCAAGGCTTATTCGAAAAATAAAACTGTTCGGCGCTGGAATAAGTACCGAATACAACGTAACGGAGTTGTTAATCTAATTCGCAATGCGAAGCAAACGTGTAAAAACAAAACCAATGAATTGCTTTCAAATCCCTTAACATCTGCTAAGACCTGGTGGAAATTGGTCAAATTGTATTATGGTCGCAATGTTGGTGTATCTATACCTCCTTTGTTTGAAAACGGTTATGTTTTCGACCCCGAAGAAAAAGCTGAACTATTTAATGATTTTTTTTGTTACTCAAAAGTGCTTACCTACTGCTGATGCCGTCATTCCTAATTTCAACTGCTCGTCACAGTTTGTGATATCTGATATTGTTGTACTCGAAGAAGAAGTAGCTAACTTATTGGATAACGTGGATGTGACTAAAGCTTGTGGACCTGATGGCATCAGCAATAGAAGGATAAAATGCTGTAAAGTTGGGATTTGTAAGCCACTCGCCCGATTAATTAACATCTCTCTTTCATTTGGCCAGTTTCCTGAGAATTGGAAATTGGCTAATGTTCTACCTTGTTTAAAAAAGATAGCCGTCAACTAAAGATTAACTATATAGACCAATATCCTTACTTGCATGTTTTGGTAAAATGTGTGAAAAATTGGTCTTTATCAGACTCTATTCCTTTCTTGAAAGTGTTGGGTTCGTTTATCAGTTTCAATCTGGTTTTCGTCCCGGCGATTCAACCGTAATGCAGTTAGTATTTATCGTTCATAAAATTCATAAGGCTCTAGATAGAGGAAATGAAGTAAGGGCTGGTTGTTTTTTTATATTTCTAAGGCATTTGATAAGGTCTGGCATGCTGGACTTCTAGCTAAACTTAAACGATTAGGAGTTAAGGTACTCTACTCAAATGGTTCGAAAGCTATTTGATTAACAGAATGCAACGTGTTGTTGTTGAGGGAAGTAATTCCTCGTGGGGAAAAATTAATGCTTGAGTACCTCAAGGATCTATTCTTGGCCCTTTACTTTTTTGGATATATATCAACGATATTCAGAATAGTACAAACAGTGATTGTTTTCTTTTTGCGGACGATGCTGCTGGAAGAGATTGTCTCGCCGGAGCGATCTGCTGAAACCGTAAAGAAAGATTTGGAATCTATTGCTTCTTGGTCAAACAAATGGTTAGTAACAATGAATGCAACAAAAACGAAAAGCATGACGTTTTCTCTAAAAAGAAATAAACCTGACCATCCTGTTTTTATGTTATCTGATGTTCCAATTGAAGAAGTTAGCATTCACGAGCATCTTGGTTTATTACTTTCTAATAACATGTCATGGAGGGCTCATATTCTTCGGTTACATCAGAGGGCATCCAAACAGTTGAATCCGTTAAAGGGTCTGAAATTTAAACTACCGAGAAAAACTCTTGAGATTCTTTATAAGTCTCTTGTGCGTGCAAAAATGGAATATGCCGATATTGTTTGGGATGGGTGTTCACAAGGCGAATCTGACGTCATTGAAGGTCTTCAGTATGAAGCTGCCAAAGTAATTACTGGTGTCATGAAGGGTACGCATAGGTTCAGTTTATTGAACGAAACCGGTTTATTAAAAATGAGTAGGAGGAGAGAAATGCATAAATTAATAATGTTTTACAAAATGGTCAATGGTCTCTCGCCTGTATATTTATCTGCTCTTTGTCCGCCGAGGGTCAGTCATAGAACTCTATATGAACTTCGTGGCAGAAATAACCTGTGCTTGCCCCGAATTCGCACTGAAATCTTAAAAAACTCCTTCCTGTATTCATCAATAAAATTATGGAATGCCTTGTCTGATCACTCGAGCAATTGCATTTCCGTTCAATCTTTTAAGAGGTTTATATTATCTAACAGATATCATATATATCCAATAATAAATATTTCTATGCTGGCGATCGTTATGCCGCAATTTTACATACAAGGTTAAGGTTGGGTAACTGTGGTTTGAATGACTATCTTTATTTAATTAATTATCTCGAGTGTCCCGCATGTTACTGTGGTGCGCCCAAAGAAGATGTTTTTTACTATCTTCTTATATGTCCTCGATTTGCTGCTCTGAGAAACACGATGCTTGCCTCCGTTGTGCATTACACTGGTCATGTGTGGAATGATTCTTGTAACCAAGTTAATGTTTTATTGTATGGCTTGTCAACTTTAACTGATGATGACAATGCGAATATTTTTCTTGCTCTTCAAGCTTTTGTAATTGCATCTGGTCGTTTTGGGAATAACTCTTAAGTTAAAATTGTAAACATTATAGCGCAGCTTTCCTATTTTCTTTTTTCTTTGCTTCTTCAACTTCTTTTTATGTGTTATGTAAATTTACGTAAACCCTCTTGATGAGCTTTAAGCTCTTAGGGTGAATGTAACGACCAAATATTGATTAAATAAAAAAAAAGAAGCTTACAATCTTGAATAAGGTATCAATATTTTTTTATAAATAAAGATGTAAACATTAGTTCCCTGCATGCGCAGAACGGACTGTAGACCCCCTTTAAGCTTAAGTTTCTCATATTTTCTCGACCACTGAAAATAAATTTTCGAATGAAAGTTTCCCTTGAGAGATGTCAATTTTATAACGTTGAGGGTTCTTGCTGTGTTTTGCTGAAGACGCATGTTTTCCGTATTTTTCTTGACCGCTGTTATTTCTTTTTGAATGAAAATTTGCCGTTTGATTAATCAAAACAGTCTATTTATACTGCCATATTTTTGTTTTCTCTTATTTCTGGTATTCAAACTCTTAAATAGATTCGCTAATTTGTTTTCGGTGGTGTTTTTCCACGTGTTTTCTAGCGTTTTTGACTTTGGCATTTAATAACTAGATACTCTTTTAATTATTAATATGAACTTTGTCAATTTTCTCCGCTGTATTTTCATATTTTTAACTGAAACCTTGCCTGTTACTTTTTCATGGCAATCTCATGTACTGGTTTGTTTTTAGTTCTATCATAGTTATAGTTACCCTGCGAGCCAGAGCCCCTTTCCGACCAACGCAAGCTTCGGGGGAAAGTGGGCTCTGCCAACAAACTCGATATTTCTTTTTGAGCATGCGTGAACGGTTGCCAAGATACTATTTGGGGCCCAGGCTCTAACGCGTCACTTCCTATTTTCCTGCTTACGCGCGTGTACGTAAACCAGAACTTGTTTGACCAGTTTAAAACCGGACTGACTCGCCCCAAACTTGGGGCGAAGATCGAGTTTGTTGGCAGAGCCCACTTTCCCCCGAAGCTTGCGTAGGTCGGAAAGGGGCTCTGACTCGCAGGGTAACTTATAGTTTTCGAGCTATTAATTTTAATACTTTGGTTTTTCTGTCATTGTGAAACAGACAAGGAAGCCATTTAAACGCTTGCAAAATCTAAATTAAGATCACTTTTGCAACGTGCATGTAAACAGAATATTATTTTACATTCATACAGAACGTACTAAACTAAGTTTTCCTTTTTGTTCAACTTTGCAATTCATGTAGTTGCAACAATTAGTCACTTTAGTCTTTGTGATTATCGTTTGCTTTTGCCGTGTCTCGCTGACAATGCCACGCAGTAAGTCGGACGACTAGAACGTGACACTTTTTTATCGTTTGTATATTTTCGAATAAAGATTTTGTGTTTTTTTTTGCTTCATCTTGACAGTCCAATTTTACTGTACTATATTTACTTCGGTTCGATGACAGGTGCTATTGTAAGAACTGCATGAGACAGGGCGTGTTATAATATATTAAGAAAAACTAATTGGATGCTTTTTTGAAGAAAATTATGTAAAAGCGGGCGAGGAGTTGTTGGGTTCATGTATTTCTAGTATAAGTGTCAAAGGAAAAGATCGAATGTTTCCGTTAAGAGAGGGTTTTATATTAGAAATGAGAAGACTTTCTGATATGAGAACATCAAACCATCGGTCGAACCAGATGAAAAAATTGAAAAATCGTCCAATTAAAGACACATCATAACCAGTTTGTGTTTTGTGTGCTAAAACGTTAGAGAGTTGAGTCGCCGTCTATTTATGTATCAGTTAGCTAATTAATCTTAATATCTGTAGATAATTTATTCACTCTGAATATGTTACTAGGTTAGTAACGAAACATCAGGTTTAAAATTTTTTGAAATAATTATTATGTATTCGTCCTGCTTTTCATTAAAGCTATTTGCTGGACTATCATTTTTTAACCAAGTCTTAATGTAGTTAAGACTGAATTCATGTTGATTGGATCGAGGTAAGTAATTTATATGGATGGTAGATCCTGAAATTTTTATTGAAGATATGCCAGTAAAAAAGGTTTTAGAAAGTTAATACAATCATATAATTTCAGTTTATTTTACCTTGACTCTTTTTGCGTTTATAAATACGACAAAAAGTACTTTCAATTTCAATGTTTGGCTACTCTAATCCTGAACGGTTATTGACCATTAATCAGAGCTTGCGTAGTATAAATGTTATATTTTATAAACGTAACCCAAGACCAGACCTCCTTTAAGTTGGGTAATAAGCAAGTTATTTATACCCACGTTTTGTAGAACACTTCTTGACCTTGGTCAGTTCAATAACGTTTACTTACTTTGTAATTTAAAAATTTTCTATTTTACTAATTGCAAACTAATTAATTTTTGTGCAAGATGCACTTTGTTAAAAATTATTATTTCGTATATGCAGGAGGTATAAGTGCTAAAACAATTATTTACATCAGTATCAGTAAATAGAGCGTAGTTATCCGTGCAGCACTATTCACGCCCACTTCGGTGAATAATTGTTTTAACTTTAACAAGTGTTTATGAAGTAAAAAATCTCGCTGGCATTTTTGTGTCAACATGCAGGTCTATAGACATGTTGTACGCATTGCCACGATGTTACTGTCTGGCTGGCAATGTTTGGTTTGGTACGTGAAAGCACAGAGGTTTATAACATGCAGCACTGTTACTGTAAAACATTCAAATCGGTAATTTTAAAAGTAAAATTTGAAGGCAAAATTTGAAAAATAACTGCTTGCTTTTAATCTTTTGAATTAACTGTTCTTCTGAACACTAGACTAGTATATATAAATTACACAAGATAAGAAACTCTGGCTTCAACTATTTCGGCAAAAAGGCACTATAGACCTCTTGCAGATTGCGTCAAAACGGTGCATCTGGAGGACAACTTCAAAGTTCCGACGTTCAACAGAGCAAATAATGATTGAAAATTCTATAGTTTGTAAGCATTTGTCCTCCACCAAGGGAGTAAGTGCAAGTGGTCTATATGCCTGGTTAGATGCAGCATGCGTATTACATGAACAAACGCCTGCCTAGCTATAATCCGTGCCAGTTGAGACATGTATGCCTATTCTATTTTATTGAACACAAGGGCATTCACTGAACATTTCAAGAGAATCTGAAGTACAGTTCTCGACCTTATGAACTCTCAAGGTTTGTCATGCAGTTAGTCCGTTTTTTAAGAAATTTGAACTTCTTATTTCTTTTGCACAATTTAACATCTTAATTAAACTTGGTCAATATGAGGTTGCAGTAAGAGCTTTGTCTGGAGCTCAGAATCTTTTCTGAGTAATTTAGCTTGACGAACGTTCACCCAAACCTCTGTTACTTTACACATTAAACTCAGAAACGTACCACATGTACTACATGTATACCTATAACCAATGGCAATATTATTTCGAACAATTACTATTTGGTATTTAACTCGATTAAACTAGACATTCTAAGCGTTTTTGGTGAAGGAAAATCTCGAATATATATATATATATATATATATATATATATATATATATATATATATATATATATATATATATAAATAAATAAAAGACCAACTTAATTTTCGCTTTATAGGCAGTTTAAATTTTTTTATTATGGCAGCGTAGCGTTTCACAACTCACCCATTTCGACCATTCGGTATTCTTTCTGTTCCTTGCAATTCGGGTAAGCCCCCAAGACATCGCGTGATAAAATAAAGAGAACATATAGAATAGCACTCATACGAGTTCCGCACATCATAACTGACGCCAGCTTTAACTTGGTCTGTTGGAGGTCATTGCCTTTTTCATGTTCAACATCAATAATTTAAAAATCGATTAAGAAACAATCATTTATATTGATGACTTCTCGACAGGTACTTGCCTTATAATGGAATAACACAAATTAGTATATATCTCGCAGGTGAATAGTGCTTTTTTTCTTTTCTATTTTTTTTATGGCTCAGCTACACTATACCGGATTGCCTTTCGTATCGAATTCCCCAGGCCAATCCACTATGAAAACCATCCATCGTTAAGCCGTTGTTGCTCGATGCAATGTTTCGTGAAACCTGTGAGAGACAAGACATTTCTTTTAATGATCCTGTGTCGCCTTACATTGCGAGTCAAGTTTCACCAAATTAAAGTAGGATGCACTTCAACTTCGTGCAACGGTTTGTGAAACCCGTCTCGCAAAGGAAAGCGACAGGCATTCTGTCTTGAAACCTGTCTCGCAATGGAAAGCGACAGGCATTCTGTCTTGAAACCTGTCTCGCAATAGCGTTGCGTACAGGTTTCACGAATCGTTGCATCGTGTAACAACGGCTTTACACTATACTCACTGAATTGACAAGTACAATGACAAAAAATAGGTACCCTTGGGCCTACATGTATCTACTGCGTCAGACTGCTCGGACTGACTCGGGATGTGATCGCAAAAATCTTCTGAAACTTGATTGGTCCCGAAGAATATTCTACTGTTACTTAACTAACATAGGGAAATCTTGCATTTCGATCTTGGACACTTATAGACGAGAAACAACAGAATCCACAGATAATAAAAGTAGGGTGCTGCGTAGGCAGTGTAGAAACAACAATCGAAATATAGTATGGTTAGATATACTGCCGAAACATAGAACGTAGGAGTCTAACGTTTCGAGCGAAGGCCCTTCGTCAGAGAGAAACGTAAAGAGTGTAAACAAACAACGAGCTTATATACAAAAGGTAATCATGTGACCAAAATAAGCCAATCAGATAAAAATGACAATAACAAACTGATAATGAGATGTGAAAGATTAGCCAATCAAATCAAAATAACAATAACAAATCTATAATGAGATGCGAAAGACATTTGCTATTCATACCGTCGATGAGCAAGAAGGAGGGGGTGTAAAAAGGATGAGCGAGAGTTAAAAATAGATAAAATATAAAGTGAAAACGCTGTTTTATGTCCGCCCTTGATAAACAGAAACAATGTCTTCAGAGGTGTTAAATAAAAGAAAAACGTTCGTTGAGTCCGTGAGGATGAATGGTACCAATTTTGAAAATGAGACGCTTTTCTAGTCTTTTGCGGCTGACATTACCGCCAGAAATGGGTGAGATGGCACAAACTTGCATGTCCGAAATACAATGGTTGGCACTATTAAAATGTCGGGCAACAGGCTTGTCAACATCAAAAGTGATTATAAGAAACAAATATATTATAATATTCGCCTTTGAATGTATTGGAAACGCTTCCAAAAACTACGTTGAAATGGATAATAAAGAAATGGAAGTAGTATATTTATAGCAGAACGTATCGGATTACCCGGTTTTCACACAAATTGCGGCACGGCACATATCATATTACTTTTCATATCACCTCCAGTCCCCAGAGCGGCGTGATTTTGCTCCGACGTATTGTACCGGATTCAACATTTTTGTAGCGAATCTACTTTTATTATAGACTATCTTGGTAAGCCGTCTGGAACCTGACATCCAGTAATTTGATTGGTTACTGAGCGGTCCGGAACCTGCCGTTCCGGAACGTTGACAGTGAGAATTTTATAACAAAATGAAAATCATGTCAGAATGTGCAACAAGATGGATAATAATTTCCGAACTACAGTGGAACCTTTTAAATACGACCACCATCGGGGCAAAAAAATGTGATCGTAAAATAACGAAGTGGTCGTATGAACGGGGTCCTATGGCGGCCCGGGGTTTCACTGTACTCATTACCGATGGTGACATTGAAGCCTGGGCAACCGTATAAAACTTTAAAAGACGTTTAACTCATTCCTGTCCGGGGGCTTCCCCAGAGGTGAATAAAATCGTCTGGCGTCAGCCAGAATAAAATACTAAAGACCAATTCGGACAAGAAAGAGTTAAAATACAAAATATCAAGCAGACTCGAAACTTGCAAAAGGCAAAAAGCCACTTACCAAACACTTTGACTTTGTCTTCGTAATTTTAATTGAACTAAACAGAATATACCAGACTCAACAAGTAAAAAGAACAGCTTTAAATTTCTCTAAGTTTTCTTGAGACCTTCTTTGAAGATATTTTTAGATATTCTTTCTTTTGGAAAAGGGACTATTTCGTACCAAAGAAGCTCGAAACAAACTTAATTTATATTATAACAATTAAATAAATTAATACTTGCAAACATTCCTGCAAATCATACCATACGCCATACCAGGGAGGGATAAAACAACTACTCATTCAGCAACAATGTAAAGCGGACTGATCCTTTCATAGCTTCCACTCCCGATCAACATTGGGGAAATTGTAGAGGCGATCGCTTTGTCAATGGATTCATCTTCCTAGACAACGTACGAAGGTAGGAAAAATTAGTTAGATTACCATAAATAATTTTAGGGTTATGCAGCCTTGAGTCCGACAATATTCGATGAAAGTGTACACTTTACAAATATATAGCTTCAGAATTATTTACATAATAAATAATAATTTTAAGGTTCTTTTTCATATAAAAATTGATGCGGTTTCTGATCTTTTTCTAAATTCAGTTCTCTTACTATAAATACCATACGGTTTTAAAATAAGCAACTGCGATGTCCAGTAAAGCCTCTTTAGTGAACAATATATTGTGGCAGATCCAGACGTTTCTGAAAGGGGAATCACAGCAAACAGAGCATGGAAAGAAAATTGGAAAAGCTAGCAAACACCCTGCTTATTGTCCACTTCAGCACACTTTTCAACGAGCGGTTATATATTAAGGATTATATTATTATTATATATACAGAACTCACGATCAAGCTCTCGGCAACGGCCTCCGTGGCTCAGTGGTCAGAGCATTGCACTAGAATCGCAAGGTCGTGGGTTCAATTCCTGCCGGAAGGCCTGTGTAGTTGCATTTTTCGCAACTGGTCCCGATTTGGTCTTATAGTGTATATATTCTACACTCGAATTTTCCTTCACCCAAAATCCTTAGAACACGCTATGTAATCGAGTGAAATGCCCAATAGTACTTCATGTTATTTCATAGTTGTCTCACGGCGCTAGTTTCGAGAAGTATTTGTTTATACAAATGACGAATTAGTCGGGATTCGGGAATCAAATGTTTTAATCAAATGTTTTAGAAGAAATAAGAACTGCGATTATGTCGCTGTCCGAAATTGTCAATTATCCTTTGCATATCGATATCGTTCTTCAGCGTCATGTTTGCATAAGCTCTCTCGATGTTAATAGGAGCGATGCTACTTAACCGTTCTTGGCCCATCATGTGCTTCGAAGATAGGCTTTCAAGCGGCGAAGGGCACTGAACGACCTCTCAGCAGAGCAGGATGTTGCCGGGATCGTGGTCAGAATTGAAAAAACTTTGTTAGTAAAATTTTTAGTAAATGACATGTAGCCGCGCCTAAGCAGTGAAACTACTTCAAATCAGGGCAAGTTACTATACCTACGAAGCTCTACGCGGAAGACCGGAACACACGGTAGGCCAACACACCAGGTAATCCAGCCGACCCCTGAAAATGTTATATTTAACAATTAGACAACGAGCCCGAGTTTTCTATGAGCGAATAGTCAACGAGGCGAAGCCGAGTTGACTATCGCTCATAGAAAACGAGGGCGAGTTGTCTAATTGTTTTAGTATAAATTTACCAGCAAAAGTTAAATAAATTCTCGACCATAACATATTCTTTGAGGCTCGTTTAATACATTTTTTTAACTGCCAACAACAAACGTTCAACCGTCATTTCGGACATCTCCTTGCCCGTAGAGTAACTGATGGAAAAGTAAAGTTTTCTTGCATAATTTAGCATGAATTTTCATGAACAATATTGAAACAATATATATCCACTCATTTGATTTGTAAAAGGGACAAATAGTTGAAAGCAACATTCAATTTAGCATATAGTTTACATCACGAAATCTTGTCAACAGCAAGCGTAATTTTGAAATGTGTTTTGTTTGCAGTTATTTCGTTTTAAACGAACACAGATAAACAATTTAACGCTCTTACCATTAATAATTTCCATTCTAAACATTTTGTAGCCGTTTTTGTTATCTGTAGAACGTACTGCTTCGCCTAAACGTTCAATTTCTTCTTTCATTTGCATACTCCGTTATAATTTCGGCGCCATTGTTGCTTAACAGAACAACCGCTGGCTCTAATGATCATTGTTCGTGTTATACTACGCATTTTGTGATTGGTCAATTTTTTGAAAAGAATGACTTTCATTGGTTTATCCAAGAGGTTTATATCACCAATTATAAACTCCTGCAATAGCCAATGAAATTCGAGGATTTGCATTATAAACTTGTAAATTTATACTAAATAACGTTAAAATATTATTGTTATTATTGCTATATACTATTTTTGCCCGAATGACCAGACCATTTTTGCCCGAATGGACTATTTTTCTCAAAACTGGGGGGGCTGTAGGCCCCCCCCCCCCCAGCCCCCCTGGCTCGTACGCCTATGACCGGATTGTCGTTTGGTTTAGGGTCATGGTTAGAGGTGGGGATCAGGGTTGGGTTTCATTGTCTTTAATATTCAGGTTTATCAGGAATTCTAGACCACTTCACAATTCAGGATAATCATGTAAACAAATACAATAGATAGAAGTGATTAAGGTCAGTAGCAGTAAGGTTTGGAAGAGAGTATGTTACAGGTTGGGATGAAGAACATTTTAAACATTGATTTAAAAAAGAAAGTTATTGACGTCGTAAGCATTGACTAATAATTCCAGCATTAATTGGTGATTAGAAAGTTGTTGAAATTGTTTTTGCTGAGCTATTTGTATGTGTATCCAACAGTCCACAAACGTTTAGGCTGATGACCCACTGCACAATTTCAAGAATTGTGCCATGATTGATTTCATGATAAATTTAGTACATTATTTGTTGTACATATGTAACCATTTACTATAATTACATGAACTTGTGAAAGTAGCGAACAAAAAATACTTCTGCATTTGGGGATTTCATGTCTACTAACATTGTGTAACAGACAACTGGGTTAACTTGACTAATGTTTGGCAGCAAATGCTGAAAAACTATAAGTCGTTCGACTTCTGACAAAATCTTGTGAAAATGTTTTGTGCCCTGCTCTTGGGTTGTGACCATAGTTTGCAGACCATCAGTTTAGACAATGTTCACCGAAAGGACAGCATGATTGTTCCATAGTATTGATATACAGTACATGCATGATAGCAATGCGATTCCACCAACATTCTGTGTACATGCTGATAGTTGTGACAGTAAATTTAACTTCCAGGTTTTTAGATTTATCTTCCAGAAATATATTAGAAACATCAGATTTTACCAGCACTGATCATGTCAGGTAGTGATTGTCCAAACCTGGCTCTGGGCCTGGATCTACAGATTTAAAAAAAAAATAGCCAAAAAAGTACTGTATAAAAGAAAATAAAGCCGTGGTCCAAGATTTTCATGAGTATCAGCCAATAAAGTTGATGATGGTGGCAGATAAAAAGGGATTGCCCGGCACTAATTCTAAATGTTAGGTACAGTACTTAAAAGGCAAGTAATAAAGACCCTGGGTACGGGTTTGTGACAATTACAGTAATTTAGCCTGGGGTATAAAAGTGGAATTTCAATCAATGTCAGGTGGATGAACTAAAGAGAACATGTGTTTTAAACCTTGCTCAAATACTGTAGCATCACTATCTATTATGCTCCATTATGATTAGTATAAAGACAGGTAAAATGAATTAGTAGATGCCAGTTAACACAGGAGGCAGCTGACACTGAAGCATTAAAACTTGTACCAGTAGTCACCTAGTTAGTTAGTTAGTTAGTTAGTTAGTTAGTTAGTTAGTTAGTTAGTTAGTTAGTTAGTTAGTTAGTTAGTTAGTTAGTTAGTTAGTTAGTTAGTTAGTTAGTTAGTTAGTTAGTTAGTTAGTTAGTTAGTTAGTTAGTTAGTTAGTTAGTTAGTTAGTTATTTTATTTACCCACGGTGAACTTATCAGGATTTACATGCAAGGTATAATTACAAGGACACTAACTAATTACAAAAGTTTACAAATATTAACAAATTACTACTAAATACAACTAATTATAAAAATAAAAATACCTGCTTTCCATAAGTGCCGTGCAATACTATTAACTAAAATATCAATTATTTAAAATACCCACTGCAGCCCGATTTAAACTCGCTTAGATTGTTCGTCTTGCGTAGCTCAGTAGGAAGGCTATTCCAAAGCACCGCACCACTATAACCAAAGCTATTCTTTAGATAGTTAGTCCGTGGCTTTGGAACAGCCAGTTTGCCTTCAGTGTCTCTCAATAAATAGTTCGTGACGCTGCTGCGGTCTGTGAACATGGGACGCAAATAATCAGGAGCGAGCCCATTAATTGATTTGTAGACCATAACAGCTTTTTCAAACCTGCGCTGGGTATCGAGTTTCTTCCAGCCAAGCCTCTCTAGTAGAGAATCAGCAGCAGTCTCATAGTTAGAGGATGTTAACACTCTAGCTGCACGATTTTGCAATTTTTTAAGCTTATTAGCATAGGTTTTGTTACAATTATCCCAAACGACGCAACAATAGTTAAAAAGTGGTTGTACTAGCGAATTGAAAATATACTGCAGCGTCGTAAATGGGACAAAAGGTCGTACACGTTTTATAGCTCCAATCCCTGACGCAATCTTTTTTATTAGCCCACTAATATGTACACTCCAAGACAGATTCTCATCAATTTGTACACCTAAAGATTTTACATGGGAAACCTGATTGACAGGGACCCCATCAATTTGCAACGATGGTGATGAGTTAAACGAAGATAACCTTTGCCTAGAACCGATCAACATAAATTCCGTCTTGGATTGATTTAGAGTAATTAAGCTTGTTTGCAGTAAGCCACTCATTTACGCCAACAAGATACTGGTTCAGATTCTGATCAATCTCAAGAACGTTATTACTTGCTAACGTCAAATGAGTGTCATCTGCATACATACGTGCCTGGGAATGATTGAGGCAATTGGGTAGGTCATTTATATAAATTAAAAACAGCAATAGCCCTATAAAATAGTCCCCTGTGGGATACCACAGGACAATGAACGGTTCGGTGATAGAGAACCGTTCACGAAGCATTTTTGGTTACGACCATTTAGGTAAGATTTGAACCATTCACTCGCAATACCTCGTATACCATATGCATTTAATTTTGATAATAAAATTCCTTGATCTACGGTGTCAAACGCTTTTTTGAGGTCTAAGAAGACTTCTGCGTTCACGTTACCATGGTCAATGTTGAACGCCCAGTCATTAGTGACTTCAAGAAGAGCAGTGACTGTGGAATGTAGACTTCGGAATCCTGATTGACTATTTGAAAGTAATTTGTTTTCCGTAAGAAAAACATTGATTTGATCGTAAATAATCCTCTCAAAAACTTTTTCCACAACAGGAATAATAGATATTGGCCGATAGTTATTGAGATCCTTACGTTCCCCCTGTTTAAATAATGGTATAACCTTTGAACATTTCCAATCATCGGGAAATATACCCGTGATAATGGAGCGGTCAAAAATTATACTGAGAGAATCTGAAATCAAATCAGGGCATTCACGAAGAAGTCTAGCTGATATTTTATCTAATCCAGTTGCTTTGGATTTGCTAAGCTTAGATAAGAGAGAAAGGACTATTGACGAACTTGTTTCCTTTAGTTTAAAAATAGCTCCATTTTCGTTACTTGAAAGGTAATCTGAATGAGGACGGTTGTTTTCGCTGCAAGGTATTTTGTTGGCAAGCTTTGGCCCAATACTAGCAAAATGATCGTTAAATGCCTCTGATAATTTTTGAGAGCCGCTTATAGAAGAGCCGTTCAAGTCAATTTCTTTTATGAGCGAGCTATATTGTTTTCTTGAAGTCAGTTCATTAATTATATTCCAAGTCTTTTTCGAATTGCTTTTATTTTCGTGAAAAGCATTCGTATAATACATTTCTTTTGCATGTTTGATTTCAGTGGTTACACTATTGCGAGTCCTCTTAGGCGAGCCAAGCTCCTGGGTCATTAGAGCGAGTCGCCTTTATCTTCAGAACATTTTTATCATGCATGCGTTGTTTTAAATGGAGAGTAATCCAGGGCGATTTAGATGCCCTAATACGCTTTGTACACAGAGGGGCATGCCTTTCCACAACACTATTAAATGTGTTTTTCCAGACATGCCACATGTCATTTGGGTTATCGTATGCCTTAATATCATCCCAATTCTGTAGCCAGATATCATTTCTGAAACTGGCAGAATTAAAATTCTTAAACTTTCTATAGGTTACAGTAGAGTGAACCTTAGTAAATAAACCAGTTGAGAGTTTACGAAAAGCATAAATTAGACTATGATCACTGATATGTTGAATTATTATCCAACAAAGTTGACCCTAGATTGCAGTTAAAATCACCCATTAAATAGTATTCGACATGTTCGGCATCCAGTCTACCCACCAATGATTCAAAATGGTTGAATTTATCAACGGGCGAATCTGGAGGTCTATACAAAGTTAGCATATACCTCGCAGGTGAATAGTGCTTTTCGCGCAATCTGATTGGTTCCTCTAGCTTGGGATATCCTTCACTATTCACCTGCGGGCAAAACAAAGATGGCGGCCAGTTTTGCTTTGTATACCGAGACAGGAGATTTTGTTAATAAACAAGGGTGATGTAGTAGAATAACGAGAAAAGTCAACAAAATTAAGTAGAAGAGTGTCCACAGGTATGTTTTTTTACAATTTTCTAGCCATTAATATATTCAAAAGCTGTAAAAACTGTTTTGTCGACAAATAGTTGAGTACGCCGAGTTGATAGCGGCCGACGGCCGTGTCTTGTTTATACTCTTGTATAAAAATACCGAAAAATATAAGAATGTTAAACTTGTTATTTCATTTATGAGGTATATGCTAAAACAATTATTCACCTCAGTGTCGGTGAATAGTGTGGATATTCACCTCGCCGAAGCGGCTCGGTGAATATCCAGCACTATTCACCTCCACTTCGGTGAATAATTGTTAATTATAACGAGAAAAGGCTTTGATCTAGGTTTACGAATTTCGATGCACAAATTTTCTAGTTGCTCAATTGACATGTCAAAGCGTGGTGAAAAATTGATATTAGATCGAACATAAAAACAAACACCACCACCAAATCTACCATTGGCGCTTCTATCTCGACGTACAATTTCATAACCAGTTATGTGCACCTCATTATCGTTAATAGTAGATAGAATCCAGCCTTGTCTCGTTAATTGCCAAAACATCGATTGGGCTATCTACGAAGCAAAACTCTGAGCTCATCAATGTGCTTAATTAGACTTAATTTATTATTGAGTCGGTTTTCTTTGATGTACCGCGGGCTGTATATAGCATATACAGCCCTTGAATACTAATTAGATAAGAAATGAAGAAAAAAACTAGGAAAATCTTTGTCCAAGGTAGAAAAAAAGACAAAACTTTGTTGGAAAACCTCCTCAATAATAAATTAAGTCAGATAAATCCCTCGAACGTCGGGCTGTATGCGATATACAGCCCTCGGACGCTTCGCGTCCTCGGGGCTGTATATAGCATACAGCCCTCGTTCTCGGGCTTTATCTCTTACTAGTCACATTAAGTGAGGCCATTTTAAAGCCCCGCATAGAAGGTAATGCGTCGGACTAATTGATAGACTCATTGTAGCCCTGCATAGAAGATATTGATGGAACAGATTCATCGATATTGATAGGCCTAGCGTCCTCATGTCAATTATTAAAGTTGTAACTAAAGTCTATAAAGTTACGTCCTAATTTTTCGCTTCCCCAGCGATTTAAATGTAAACCTCGTTTATTCAAATGAGAATTATTAATGTTTGCATTCTTTAGAAATGGAATGTTATTGAGAGAGCAATAATTGTCTAGAATAGAGTTAACTTTCTTTACCTTCGTCGCGAGAATAGAGTTGTCGGTTCTTACCAATAATGCTGAAACACCGACCGATGTAGTTGGGGAATCCTCTTTAATTTGGGTCACCAGATTTAAGATGGAATCGCCAATGACTTGCGGTGATAGATTCTTCACGTCATTCGTGCCAACATGTAATATAACTTTGTCAGGAGTTTTGCGAGTGATAGGTTTAATGAAGTCCTCCATGTCAGTGACGGTAGCTCCTGGGAATGGTTTCACGACATAGTGGGCTTTAGTATCAATACCGCTTAACTTAGCCCCGACGACGTTTTTGACTAACGAGTCACCGGCTATTACCACCGTCACCTTGGCCCTTCTCTTGTTCTCGGTTGTACGATGATTTTGCGTCGTATTTTCAGTAAAGTCGTGGGACATTTCAGCAGCTCCAGAGGCAGCTCCAGAGGCAGCTGCAGAGGCAGTTTCTGTTTCTGTAGAGTTGTGGGACATTTCAGCAGCTCCAGAGGCAGTCTCGGCCGCGGGTATTTTTCGGCTAGGCGTTGTTGACAAAGGGTCTTTTGTGATATGTGCTATCAAGTTTTTCTTGGCCTTCTTTTTCTTTCGTTGCTTTTTCCCATTTGTTTTTATTGTTTTTATGTCTCCTGGATTTTCCAAATTATCAGCACCATCTTTTGACTGAAGGAATATCCGCTCTGTCTTTGGGTAGATTTGCGAGATGTTTACTGAGTATTTCAACTGTGTTAATTAGCGTTGAATTGTCTGTTTGTAGGCGGCTAATTTGAATTTGATCGCTTGACTTCTCAGACATAATTTCTGCTTGGAATACAGCTTTTTTAAGGTATCTTCAAAGCTAGGTAATCTACATTGTTCAAAACACTTCGCCTATAGTGGCTAGTTCACTATTCTCTGTATTTTTACTTTCCTTCTGTCTCGCAAAGCCGGACTAGTTTCAGGTGATGTTAAAAAGCTAATATGACTGCTGACCAAAAAGATTTCATGCTCATCCTCGATTTGCAAACCACCAACTATGCATTCTTTGTTTTTTCCTATTTCTCTTCTTTATACTATTCATAACGTTTTTGAACGTTATTGGTTGTAGGAATGTTGTTATTGAACTGGTTGTTTTAGTCTTCTACGCAATTTGCTACACGCTTGAGGCCCTTGTTCGGTGGTTTGTAACTCGAAGGCGCAAAAAGATCGATGGACTGACTGCTGTTGTCACTGGAGCTGGTCACGGAATTGGAAAACTCATTGCTACTGGTCTCGCAAAGAAAGGTCAGAGTTTATACGAAATTTTGTTCTTTCTTGACTTTCTTGAAATTTTTAGAATATTAATTATCGAATGAATTGATGAATGAATGAATTAGTTATTAAATTGAATTAATAATTAATTAATTGTCTACTTTCACTTTTGTTCCAGTATTGAAACGTTGACGTTGTAAAACTTTATTCTCTGCATTTTCCCAAATACATATATCTTAATTAATACTGCAATTTTCCCAATAAAGTTTTAAAATCATTAAATATTTAAAATGGTAAAATGTTCCATTAAAAATATGTTTTAAAACTTTCAAAATTTTGCTAAAATTTCACGGGAAATGTCATTTTTAATAGACCCAAATTTTAAAAATTTTCTGGAGGGCATGTCCCTGGATCCCCCTAGAACTGTACACCACAAGTAAAACTGAATATGTTAAAAAAATGGGCCTTTGATAAAATCCTGTATTAAACCTAATGCCTTAAGTCAACAAATAATTTTATGATGTTTTGGTTAGATCAATATGATCAATATGATGTCTTGGATTGTACTGTATGAGCATTAGGTTTTTTTTTACCTCTAGTGGATCTAGTTAAAAGGTATACTTATTGTCATTATAGCAAATCTGAACTCGTAAATACATAATCGAATTAAGAAACTGTAACAATTTTTTTAAATTTGGTCTGGGATTAAGGTCACAATGGCACACCCCAAAAATTGCCAAGGTAACCTACTGTATAATCACACAGTCACTGAGGAAATAAACAAAAGAATAGACACGTGTGCAAACTAAGATAAATTATTATTCCATAAATTTTGGGGGATTAAACAATATTAATAGAGGATTAATTCAGCTTTGCAACAATCTTGACAGTGTTGCTCATGTAGACCACAGTTAATTGCATATTAATTAAGTGGGCATTATTGATTTACCCCCAGGAATGTTGCGCGTTGAGAGAGCCTGCTCGCAGTATAGTATTACCACCCACCTTAAACATTGTCACGCAACAATGATTTTGTTGTAAGTTGAAAAAAATTGTTGAAAAAAGTAGACACCAGTTTTACTTGCTGCAGCATGCTGTTTCAACTTGCAACAAAATTATCGTTTTGCCACAATATGTTTGAAGTGGGTTTAATACGTGCAACAACGCTTTTCAACTTGCAATGCAACAATGTTGCAGCAATTTGTTGCTCGTATTACTTCACCTTAAAGAAAGGGTGATGTGAACACTGTTAACAGAAGGAAGTCTCTCTTGACTTCTATTGACTGTGATCTGAACAACACTGTCAAGACTATGACAAATTGTAGGTATACATGTAGTGCACGTTTTGGTAGACGTTCGTCAAGCTCAATTACTCAAAAAAAGATTTCTGAGACCTCAGATAGGGTTCGAACCTGCAATCTTCTAATGACCAGTTAGATGCTCTAACCATTTAGCCACTGAGGCTCAGATGAAGAGCTAAGATTGAAAATTTACAGTTATATGTGCTCTTAAGTGGTAGTGTTTGCATATGAGATGTAGTTAACGTGATATGATAAATTGTACGTATACATGTAGTGCATGTGGTATTGCGAGCTTGGTGCAAATGTAACAAACGTTTGGTAGACGTTTGTCAAAAAAGATTTCGGAGACCCCAAACAGGGTTCGAACCTGCAACCTTCTGTCAAGACTGTTGCAAAGTGAATTCATTCTCTATATTTAATCTTGTTTTTGCCTCCAAAAGTTATGGGATAATAATTTGTTTTTGCGCATGTGTCCATTCTTTTGTTTATTTCCTTGGTGACCATGTATTAAATTACAAAGCAAATGCATGACATTTCGGGTTTTTAGTGATTAAATCACTAAGACCTGCGCTAAACGTCCCACAATAGACGAATTTAATTCAGACGAATTTAATTCAAATTAAGTTCGTCGGTAATGCGACGTAAATGCAACGTGAAGTTAAAGGTCGAATTTCAGTCGAATTTAATTTTTTTTAATTGGACTCGTGGAGCCTGAAAACGACTTCTTGAAAACGTGGCGCCAGATAGTCACAGATAGAAGTAAATGGTTTATTCGACGCGACGATAATTCGTCGTTTAACTCGAACACGCATTATCCTCGCATTATCCGTCTGACTCAGACGAATTTAATTGCCCAAACGTATTTTCGTGTGTCGAATTTAATCGAGTTATACGTCGCAGTTTCGTCGAATATAACCCAAACAATTAAATTCGTCTGAATTAAATTTGTCTATTGTGCGACGTTTAGCGCAGGCCTAAAAACCATCAATGTCATGAATTTACTTATACTCGATAGTAAATTCGGGTTTTGTTTGCTATTCTCCAGGGGCCGGTTGTTCAAAAGCCGATTAACTTAACCCAGGATTAGCGCTAACCCAGGGTTAAAAATCCTTAACCCTGGGTTAACTAATCCTGGGTTAATTTGGCGTTGCTCAAACGTGGATTAGTGGTGTGATTAGTTAACCCAGGGTTAAAAAAATTAACCCACGGTTAAAAAGAGCGCGAAAAACAAAATGGCGGAAAAAAATTTAGACAAAAACGAAAGAAAGCGAAAATTGAATTTTTCTACGTCAGAAATCAATAAAATAACTGAACTAGTGGAAGAAAACCTTCAAGTAATTCAGTCAAAGTTGACAAATTCAATAACAAACAAAACGAAGCAAGAAACATGGGCGAAAATTGCCAAGCAAGTTAACGCAATCGGGGTTGCTCACCGCTCCGTGCAGGACATAAAAGAGAAATGGAAAAATTTACAGACCATGGCAAAGAAGGAGTTTGCGCGGCAAAGAGGAAGCTTTGGACTGACAGGGGGTGGTCCACCGTGTAAAAAACCAAAAGAAGCCACGGAGAAGATAATGCGACTCTTCGAAAACGCTCCGTCTTTCACCGGACTACATGGTTTTGAAACAAACGGTAAGTTAAAATACAATTTTTGGGCGAGTTTAGGCAGGTTTGTTGCTTTAACCAGTCTCCCGATTTTACGGTAAATTGATGCGCATGACAACAAGAAATCATTTCATAACAATATGGCTGACTTCATAATTTATGGAAAGACATATTTACGGCAGTTTATAGCAGAGAAAGATAAGTATTTTTGTTTTATACTTTGATAAAGGAAATCGAAAGCTCGCGGTTTCTTTTGCATGATGTATTTAGACGAAATATAAGGCGAAACATAGTCCGAATACTGAAAAGTCGATTGTGCATTCTGTCAAGTTTTAATATTTTTATTTAGCGATAACTATTTGTTTAATAGTCTCGTAATTTCATGCACAGTGAAGTCAATTTTAATATGGTCATTGTTTTGTTTTTTTGCGTAGGGGAATCCGTGACGTTGGAAGAACAGAGCAGTTTTCAACCAGTGCCAGAGAAAGCTCAAAGCTTTGCACTTGACAGCGATGACGACCTAAATATGACCCCACCACCTTCCTATACACCAGTTACCCCTATTAATGTGGAGCAGAATACTAGACCTTCACCTACACCCCTACCTGCAGGCACCCTGACCAAACCCGAACCGAAAAAGAAGAAGGTTACCCAGCAAGTTGTGCTGGAAATGCAGCTGGAAGTCCTCAAATTGCAGAAAGAAATGATGCTACTCAAGAATGAGAAACTAAGGCTTCAGGTAGCACAATTAAAAGAACAAGCAAACAGCTGTACTTTAATGTCTTCAATAGAAAATTTATAATTTTTAAATGACAAATTTACATTATTTATAACAGGGCGGCATGGCCCACCTGGATAGTTGGAGCTTTTCCAGTGTGCCCCCAGTATTTGGATGAGAAATGTGCCCTAAGAAGCCCTCGCAATCTTTGAAAGTGGACCCTTCAGTCTTATTTTCCTGGTGCCCTTTCAGAGAGCCATGCCGTCCCTGATTTAATATATTATAATCTTGTTGAGCATTTACAGCCTGAATGGGATCTGATGCCCCTTTAATAGAGTTTTGCATACTTCTCAATTATGTTGGACCAATAAACTGTGAGTATTGAATGAAGAACCGTATGTGATTGGTCCAACATAATTAAGAAATAGCCCTTTCAGGCTGTAATATTTAAAAATTATTAAATTAACCATGATATGAAGAATTGATGCACCATTACAGGAATTTTTTCCTAATTAAGAACATTACATGTATTTGTATTTCAATATATTACAACATTCTTGTTTGAATGGGGCCACAAAAATTTTTATTAGAGGTTTCTGGGTAGACTTCTATCATTCAATTTTGAAAGGTTAGTCGCATAATAAATCAAACATGTATAAAATATAGCAAGACCTTTTAGATCAACCCCTTGTTTTGGGGGCCCCAATGTTATATGGTAGATTACTATAGAATGTGGTGAATTAGGACAATTTTCCCCATGTTTCCCAATTCTACCCACTCTGTCGTAATGTACTAATTATTTTACATACATAGTCATTGACATACTGTTTAGTAAACTACTGCATAAATTGTTGTGTGGTGTATATGCTATTTCAATTAGAAAAAGTTGTTTGTGATATGTGCCCTGATTTGTCTTCCTGTGTCATGACCAACATGTGCTTCAACCTCCAGCTCCTCCAGATCAATATCCTCATCTTCCTCCGGCTCATTAAACATGATTGCAATATTCTGCAGGATCGCACAAGCACCAATCAACAAGCAGACTTTCTCTGGTTTCATCCTAATCTCCGAGTGTAGTAGGTGGAACCTTCTCTTCCATCGCCCAAATACTTGCTCGATCAGCACACGCGTTTTCCTTAATGACCGATTAAATGCCCTTTCTTTTGCTGTGGTGGGATCTGAGTAGGGTGTCATAAGGTAGGGTTTTAAGGCGTAACCACTATCTCCCAATAAGATTCCATCTTCCAGTGATGTGTGGTGCTGCTCTAAATACTCTTGTATCTGGGATGTTCGGAATATGTGACTGTCATGGACACTTCCTGGCCATCGCGCAACTACATTTATGAACTTTCCTAGTTTTATTAAGAAATGAGATGTATTTTAAATCTATAGCAAATATAACTATAATTGACACAGTACATATATAATAATTTACCTCGGTCATCGCAAATTGCTTGAACATTAATGGAATGGTAGCGTTTCCTATTCACATAGAAATTCTCGTCTAGATGTGGTGCCTGGATTCGAATATGCGTGCCATCGATACAACCAATAACACCGGGGAAACGGGCCATCTCGTAAAACCCATTCTTCATTGCCTCTTTCTCTTGATTTGAGGGCCAACGGATAAACTGCTCTCGTTTGTTTGAAAGAGCCGCACATACATCTCGTACGACTCGCGATACGGTGAACTTGTCAACACCAAATGTGTCTCCGATAACCTGTAGGAAGCTACCGCTCGCAAGAAACCGTAGCGCGATGAGGACTTGGACGTCGGGAATTAATGCAAAATTTCGGTCAGTATGGCGAACAAGGTCATCGTATAGTAAATTTGTTATATAATTTATTGCTTGGCTACCAAATCTGTACCGAATTCGCAATTCTGTATCAGTTAAACCTTGAATGTTCAAGTTATTGTGACGATATCGCCGTTCTCTGCGCGGAAAATTCCGTATTGGTACAACAAACTGTAAAACATCCGCCATGATATTTTGTACTTAACCCAGGATTAAAAAGTTAACCCACCTAGCTAGGTGGGTTAAAATTTTCATCAATTTTAACCCTGGGTTAAGACTAATCGAGCTTTGTGCAACGCAAGTTAACCCAGGTTTAAAATTTAACCCTGGGTTAGGGATTTTTAATCCTGGATTAACGCTAATCGGCTTTTGAACAACCGGCCCCAGGAGTGAAAGCGGTATTGTTGGATATCGATAAACAGAGCATCGATTCCGTTGCCCAAGATATTATAAAGCAAAAGCGTCATGCGTTCTCATTCAGGTGCGATGTCACAAAAAAGGAAGAAGTATATGAAACTGCCAGAAAAATAATACGTGAAGTTGGTGATGTTGATATTCTGGTCAATAATGCTGGGGTTGTTAGTGGCCAGAAATTTCTGCACTGTTCTGATGACGATATTACAAGAACAATGGATGCTAATGTGATGGCGAACTTTTGGGTTAGTTGTATTGATGTTAAATATTAAACAATTTTTCGATTTTGCTTACGTATGATATTTAACACTTATTGACTGGGACCGAGAGAAACAGCATGTTTTGTAGACCCGACAGCGTGGAAACATTGACGGTCGAGGGACCACAAAACATACTGTTTGCCGAAGGTTCGAGTCAATAAGTATTTTATTATATACCAAGTGGTTATATTTTCCCTTTATTTATCTCATTTTGTTCATGCAAGATATATGAAGAATGTGTTTTCCTCAACCGGGATCCTGGTTTGAGAGGAACAATTTTCGCCATATACTGTACATGTAAATCCTGTCCCGCCTAACCGGGACGATATGACGGATCTCGTTTCGAGTATCTATTTTGATTCTTAAGCTGTTTATTCCATACAAATGAGTGATAACGGCTAGTAGGAGGACAGCAGCTCTTTATAATACCTCAAATTCTATTTATCTCGATATTATTCTGTGGTTTTTAAAACTTTCTAGCTGTGTTGTGATACGTCCCAGTCGCAATTGTCCCGCCTGAAAACATTCTCATATAAACCCGGGATGAAAATATAGTCCTAGTAAAATGGGCCTATGGGCCTAGTAAAAATTTTCGTTGAAAAGATTTGAACAATAATGTCGTCCTGGAATATTGTCCATGACCACGCTGACAAGACGCTGATGGGCCCTGAGATAATCCCCACATATACATGAGAGACCGCTGACCAAATATCTAATAAATAGATAGCGCGCGCAAACCAGTCAAGCTCAGACCACGCTGACAAGACTTTGATGAGCGCTGAGATAATCCGGATCCCCACATCAGTATACATGAGCGACCACTGACCAAATATCTAATAAATAGATAGCGTCCTCGTGGGCGGAGCATATATTGTTTAGTTCGCCTTGGGAGTTGAAATATTTCCAACTTTCAAAGCCCGCTCCGCTCGTGCGGGCAAAGCGTACGTAATGGAAAACAGCCTTTACGCCCGCTTTACTCGCGCGGGCTGGACGGGCATTGTTCAGTTCGCTTTGGAAGTTGAAAATTTTCAACTTTCAAATCCCGCTCCGCTATTTTTCTTCAGTGCTGATAACGAAGAAACTTCACGATTCACATATATATATATATATATATATATATATATATATATATATATATATATATATATACGTGTGGGTTTTGGTCTACGAAACGCAAAGAGTGCTCGATAACATATAGTTAGAGCAAATATAGATTTTCGCTTACCTCAAAAGTCTGCAACAGGCTGTTTCACACACACACATATAATATATATATATATATATATATATATATATATATATATATATATATATATATAAATGATATTTAGAACATGATACATATATATATATATATATATATATATATATATATATATTTAACAGTTATACCATGAGCTCGAGTTGTATATGAGCTCATAGCCAACGAGGCGCTTCGCCGAGTTGGCTATTAGTTCGTATACAACGAGAGTGAATGGTATAACTGTTTTATTATATAGCCAAGCACTGTACAAGAGACAAAATTACAGCGAAATGTTTGAAACAACAAACTTCCGGCATAGGCAACTAATACTTCCGCCATGCGTAATGATGCATTCACATGGAGTTTCTCGCTGAGCTGTTCGGTAAACAGCTTCGAAATGTTGTATAAATGTTGCTCGTGAGGCAAAAAGTGTGTTAAGCAGATCAACAAAAAAGATTAAAAGATACCTTTATGAAGTCAAAAGGTGGGTCAGTTGTTTGTCTTGAAAAAGGTTTTGATTTCATGCATAAAATAATGAAACTGAAACACCTTCGGCAGTGGAACTATAAAATTACTTAGTTGGTTGTTTTTGAAAAAGAACATGCTTTTTACTACTCCAAATATATATCTAAATAAAAAAAGTCTCTTTACTGGTGACTCCTACAAAATGTGTGTTTGTAAACTTAATTTTAACGGTGAGTTTCTTTGTTTGGCAACAAATTAATATCAACCCATTAATTTAGTCGGGTTTTTGAAGTAAAAAGACGTAATTTTTAGGTGAATTTTACCGTTTAACATGCTAAATTGTGTATTTGGTAATGTATTTTTATACAATGTTGTTTTTTTATATATTGGTTTGACGGTGTTGATGTTTTTCTGTATAAAAATCCGTCAATTTCAACTCTTTTCGGCAGTTTAAAAATACATGCCGCCATCTTGTTTTACCTCTACTAGCAAGATATGAGCTGATAGCCTGGTAGTAGGGAACCAATCAGATTACGCAAAAGCTCATATCCGATAGCATGTAATATAATAAATATATATATATATATATATATAAATTAAATGTTAATGCCTTAACCGCCAGTATCTCGTTTGTTGTACTTTCCATCTTTCGACTATATTTGTTGTTAAACAGTGAAAACTAAACGGGCATTCATCTGTTGTTTGTTTTAAGGTGAAATAATACGAGCAACAAATCGCTGCGTTACAAGTTGAATAGCGTTGTTGCACTTATTACCACCCACAAACATTGTCACGCAACAATGATTTTGTTGCAACTTGAATCAGCACGTTGTAGCAAGTAGAACTGGAGAGTTTTTCAACAAATGTTTCAAGTTGCAACAAAATCGTTGTTTGTTTTTTAGGTAGGTGGTAATACGTGCAATAACGCTTTTAAAGTTGCGTTGCAAGTTTAAGAAAAATGTTGCCCGTATTACCTCACCTTCACGCTCGAGGTTAAGGGCTGTTTCCATTGAGGCTGTTTTTCATTACGTCCGCTTTGTCCGCGTGGGCGGAGCGTGCATTCAGTTCGCTTTGGAAGTTGAATATTCCGCCCGTGCCGGCAAAGCGCACGTAATGAAAAATGGCCTTCACGCTTTACGTATATGTGCAAGGTATTTTCGACTACTTGATCATTATGGAAAATATCAGACCTTGGTCTTTTACGTGCAAACCTCGCTCTACGGGCTCGGTCCGTACTGTCAGGACCTCGCTCTGCTATATCTCCGTAATGACCGTACTCTCGGTTAATAAGAAGTTTTTATTTTTTGTACCAATAACTGAAATTTATTTTAATTAGTGAACTGTAAAACTTGTAGATTTGTTGTTTTTCTTCAGTACCGATAATAAAGAAACTTCACGATTTACATGTATATGAATAGTAATTTTAATGCCTTAACAATGTTTCGTTTGTTCTACTTGCCATCTTTTGACTATATTTGTTGTTGGACAGTCCAAACTAAACTAGCGCCCATCTGTTGTTTGCTTTCAGTTTTTCCGACGGTCCTGGCACATAATTACTTTTATATTCTGTTCCCCCGGTTAATCTGACCGTGCTGACGTCAGATTGCTTTTTCCAGTCGTTTGTTGTACTTGCTATCTTTTGACTATATTTGTTGTTGGACAGTGAAAACTAAACTAGCACCCATCTGTTGTTTGCTTTACGGCTTTTCCGACTGTCCTGGAAAATAATCATTGTACTTAATATTCTGTTCCCGGATTTATTTGACTTTTGTGACGTCAGGACTGCTTTTGACAATCAACTTTAGGATTGGGTACAAGTTCTAAGACCTCAATGCGTCATATGTTCCACTACGTAAGATGGCGGCGACTGGTAGGACATTTTTGACTACTGGTCATAGGGGATGCCCTATCTAGTTTATATAGAGATCAGTGGTGGGGATGTATACAGATAGATAACTGTAAATTTTTAAAGAGGAGTACACTTCTCTTGTTCTTCATGGGAAATATGGGATTACACATTCCTATAAAGAACAATTGAAACCGACTGAATTAGCATATAACCGCCGATAGTCGCCTTAAGTTTAGTGTTTGTTTGTTTGTTTGTTTGTTTGTTTGTTTGTTTGTTTGTTTGTTTGTTTGTTTGTTTGTTTGTTTGTTTGTTTGTTTGTTTGTTTGTTTGTTTGTTTGTTATTTTGAATGATTGTTAAATGTCTCTCGATGGCGACCTGTTGTTCATTAGCTCCCTGTTAAGTCTAGAAAGTAAGAGTTAATTACCGAGAACTGAGGCATTAAGTCACATACTTCCCGAGGCACGTACTAATTTAGTTCAATTTGTCTTTATCTGTATACTTCCTGGGCTTTATACAGATAAAGACCGTGCATTTATATTGAGCAATTCAGTTCAGTTGAATTCAGTTTGTATGGGAGTTCTCAAACTCATTAATAATTCATGAATCAAAAACAAAAGAAATAAATGTTTAATCAGTGCTTTGAAATCGGAGGAAAGGTACTAGTACTTTGAAATAATGCAAAATACGTTTTCAAAGTCTTGGGACTTTGAAATAAGGCAAATATTTATATTACGTTTCAGGGGTATCTTCGGAGTTTTGAGTTTGAGAAGTCAGTTCAAATACTCGACGTCGGATTTTACCGGGATTACAAAGCCCCTCGTGCATTAAAAGGCTCGCCGTTGGCTCGCCTTTCCAAAAAGCACTCGGACTTTGAAATCCCGGTAAAGTCCTCCGTTTCGTATTTGAACTATTACTTAAAAAGGGGTAATTTTTACCCCGCAATTCCGGGGTAATCTTTTCCTCCGAAATGTGGGGTGAAAAGGTAAAAATTGAGTAGCCTCAGTCCTCTATTTCATACGCTTTTTTATGAGCCTTAACTTTCCCAATGAAAGGCTCACTTGCAAAGCTATTCAAACAAGTAAACAACTGAGAAACAGTGAAATGTCTTTCAAATATTCAAAAACATCGATAAAATGGCAATAAAAGCCTCGTTCAAAAGAGACAAAAACTGATCATCTGGAGACAACTCGGCCAAACCTCGGTTTCGCAATTATTAAACATGACTGTTCTCGGACGTCCTTTAACTCCTTCAGTTTAAAGTTTCCAATTATTTTTAATACACCTTGATTCGCTGACAGTCCGACTACTCTGACATCTATGTTTGAGACGAAACATCGATAAAATGGCAAGAAAAGCTTCGTTCAAGAGACAACTCACCATGAGAGTGAAATCTTGGTTTCGCAAAACCTGTTGGGTCAAGTTTGTCGACACAAAAAATAACAGAGCCGAAATTTAGACTCGGCTACCACAGGTAGCCCGAGTAATAATAATAAAAATAAAGTGACACGATATCTCTTTTGGCTTGGTTTGTTGCATACAGCTCTGTTTCGTACAGGATGAACCTGCACTCATCAGTGCAACACCAAAAGTGATTTACAAAGCATATTTACAGAATTAAAACCATCAATATAAACCTAATTTACATTAAAATAGCTTATTAATTGGTACTGATTAAAAATGCCTACCTTGTTTTAAATTTTGGATTGAAAGTTTTATTACGTTCTAGTTTATTTGAATCTCTCATTTTACTTATCTCAGTAGGAATTTGTCTTCATGCCTGCACTTACTAATCAGTTCGTTTCGTTTGTTCAAAATCGCGTTTCCTGTCTTACATAGAATATGGAATTTTTCTGCTATACATAAATTACACTCTTTGTTACGGTTGAATAATGCGGTGCACGGCATAGGATTTTCGATTTGATTACATAGCTTAAGTTGTTGTCCTTTAGATTCCAGATATACTTGCTTAGTTCCGTTGAATTTCGTTTCTGTTCCGTTTTCAATGATGCTTTGTGGTTTGCGAGTATTGATTTGAATGAAAGTTGTAGCCGTTATTCCGACGTATGTCTCTTCTTTAGCTCTGCATGTCACCGTGGCTTGGTACACAACATCTTTCGCTAGGCATTCTCCTTCGAGAGGGCATATTGTACTGTTATTGTACATATCATACTGTAAACCGGTGCTGTTCTATTGAATATTTCCTCATTTGAAGATATTTTGGATAGCCGTTTATTTACTCCCAAAGGGATATTCTTCAGCACTGCTGGCGGATGGTTTGACTTGAAATTAACGTACTGCAATTTGTTATTTGGTTTCATATATGGCATATACTGACCTGAATTTAAGTCCAGTGTTAATCAAGGAAATTCACCACTTTCTTGTTTACTTCTATAGTGATTCTCAAGTCGTTTTCGTGGAAGATTTTGCAAATATCTTCTTTTGCTTTCTCCGTTTTCTTTGGCGTTGCTGTGGAGATCCCGAGGCCATCGTCTCTGTATAATCCTATCGATTTCCCATATCTTGGTTGCAGTAAAGATAATATGTAACACACTACCAGCTCGCAAGTTTCCGCTCCATCTAGGCTGCCCATTGTAACGTCGAATCCACTGTCATTATCTTTTTTCTTCCAGGGTCCTTCCCCATTAAAAACGAAAGTACGCTTTGGATGTACAATGATGTCTATTTCGTGGTCCTGAATTTCGGTATATTGCTTTGCATAGCTGATTGCTTTATGTAAAAGACTCTCGGTAATTGACGGGCAAAAGTCAACTCTATCAAAGTTGATAAAACTTGCATTCTGCTTGTTCGGAAAATTTCGGTACCATTCTCAAACTCATTAATCGAGCGTGTGACATAGACTCGTCGTTTTCGATATTGTTGCTCTTGTTATCGCTTTTGGAATATCCTAAAACTCACTTCCAGATTGCTCATCGTGCGACTCATACATAATTCAGTCCTCAGGTTATTGAATTCACAAAATTTTTGTGATCTTCTTTCATTCTTTAGTTGCAAACAAATTGGCTGGCAAACCGTAATCGACCGCGATTGATTGCGGAAAATAATCGGCCGGCACGTGACGCGTAACTTGTGCCATATAATAATAAAGTAAATTTACCATTGCTATGCGTTTTACAATAAAAATTTACGCTGAAAGATGTTGTGTTATGATGGCTTATATATCAACCAGATTGACATGGATTAAACTAGTATTAAAATGACTTCTTGTTTATTACTTTAGGAGAGCAAAAACATTAACATAGGGAACCCAATGAACTATTATATTTAGAGAGTGTCAACACAAGGAACCCAAACATAATAAATACAACTAGAGGGCAGTCAGAGACTACATAGACTGCATATACCTCCGCCAGCAGGTTATTAGAAAAGTTTAAAAAGAAAACGAGCCATCCCGCTAACCAGGCTAGCTCACGAGACCAACACATGCGGCATTTATGAATAAAAAGCTTGATTGCACTCGCACCAAAATTATGCAAAAATATTTGAATAAAATAAGCGTAATAAGCGTAATGAACGCAGTACTCGGAGAATCTTGCAGTCAGATTTTTATTAATTTCTCATCCACGTTTTCACTAAATTCAACCAAGCTTTAATGGATTGGTCGTTGGTCTATGCCCGACGCTTCTGCAAACTTTCATGAAAATCGGTGCAATACTGTTTGATACAATTGTATATCCTGGCGACAGACAAACAAACGGGCAGACAGACAGACAAGGCAAGGCAAGGCAAGGCAAGGCAAGGCAAGGCAAGGCAAGGCAAGGCAAGGCAAGGCAAGGCAAGGCAAGGCAAGGCAAGGCAAGGCAAGGCAAGGCAAGGCAAGGCAAGGCAAGGCAAGGCAAGGCAAGGCAAGGCAAGGCAAGGCAAGGCAAGGCAAGGCAAACAAACAAACAAACAAACAAACAAACAAACAAACAAACAAACAAACAAACAAACAAACAAACAAACAAACAAACAAACAAACAAACAAACAAACAAACAAACAAACAAACAAACAAACAAACAAACAAACAAACAAACAGTCCGCAGAAACGGGAAAAAACATAACCTGGCGGAGGATAATATAACAACAAAAGAAACTATAACCAAAACTACAAGTACAGTATAACATGCATGATGTAACAGGGGTGGTAGGGATGTTACTGTTTATACAAAAACAAATCGGGGGTACATGGGTATAACGAAAATGCATATAGAGGGGGTTGTTGCGTTCATGTATTTCTAGTAGACCAAGAAACTTATTTCTCTCCCCCTCAATAAAAGTTGTGAGTAGAGAAGTTTCCCACCGCTTTGTATATGTACTCCGCAAACAGGCTTACTTGCTAATGCTGACGTATTTCCGCTGGCAAGCTTGTTCTTAGAAGTGGAAATGAAAGTAAATACTTCCGATAAATTGTACAGAAACTTCTCGTTGCCGTGGTCAAAGTTGCTTTTGACAGTGACATTCGGCTTTTAAAGTGTGAGAAAGGAAGGGAAAACGAGGATATCATTCAAGACATAAGACAAGATGTCACTTGTAAGAAAAGAGTATCAGCTACGACGTCCTCCATCGGCTTCACGACCTGCTTTTACCTCTTCGCCGCCTTCAAAAGTAGGTGTTAACTCTCCAAAGGCTTCACGATCTGATTTTAACTCTTCATCGCCTTCACAACTTGGTTTTGTCTCTCCAAAGTCTCCACGACCTGATTTTAACTCTTCGCCGCCTTCACGACTTGGTTTTATCCCTCCAAAGGCTTCACGACTTTGTGTTAACTCTCCATTGGCTTCACGACCTGACTTTAACTCTTCACCGCCTTCACGACTTGATTTTAACTCTTCACCGCCTTCACAACTTGATTTTAAATCTTCACCGCCTTCACGACTTGATTTTGTCTCTCCAAAGGCTTCACGACTTGATTTTAGCTCTTCACCGCCTTCACAACTTGATTTTATCCCTCCAAAGGCTTCACGACCTGATTTTAACTCTTCACCGCCTTCACAACTTGATTTTATCTCTCCAACGGCTTCACGACCTGATTTTAACTCTTCACCGCCTTCACGTCTTGGTTTTATCTCTCCGAATAAGGCTTCACGACCTGATATTAACTCTTCACCGCCTTCACGTCTTGGTTTTATCCCTCCGAATAAGGCTTCACGACCTGATTTTAGCTCTTCACCGCCTTCACAACTTGATTTTATCCCTCCAAAGGCTTCACGACCTGATTTTAACTCTTCACCGCATTCGCGTCTTGGTGTTAACTCTACAACGGCTTCACGACCAGATTTTAACTCTTCACCGCCTTCACGACTTGGTTTTATCCCTCCAAAGGCTTCACGACCTGATTTTAGCTCTTCACCGCCTTCACAACTTGATTTTATCCCTCCAAAGGCTTCACAACCTGATTTTAACTCTTCACCGCCTTCGCGTCTTGGTTTTATCCCTCCAAAGGCTTCACGACCTGATTTTAACTCTTCACCGCTTTCACAACTTGGTGTTAACTCTCCAACGGCTTCACGACCTGATTTTAACTCTTCACCGCCTTCACGACTTGGCTTTATCCCTCCAAAGGCTTCACGACCTGATTTTAACTCTTCACCGCCTTCACGACTTGGTTTTATCCCTCCAAAGGCTTCACGACTTGATTTTAGCTCTTCACCGCCTTCACAACTTGATTTTATCCCTCCAAAGGCTTCACGACCTGATTTTAACTCTTCACCGCCTTCGCGTCTTGGTCTTAACTCTCCAACGGCTTCACGACCTGATTTTAACTCTTCACCGCCTTCACGTCTTGGTTTTATCCCTCCGAATAAGGCTTCACGACCTGATTTTAGCTCTTCACCGCCTTCACAACTTGATTTTATCCCTCCAAAGGCTTCACGACCTGATTTTAACTCTTCACCGCCTTCGCGTCTTGGTGTTAACTCTACAACGGCTTCACGACCTGATTTTAACTCTTCACCGCCTTCACGACTTGGTTTTATCCCTCCAAAGGCGTCACGACCTGATTTAAACTCTTCACCGCCTTCCCGACTTGATTTTAACTCTCCAAAGGCTTCACGACCTGATTTTAGCTCTTCACCGCCTTCACGACTTGGTTTTATCCCTCCAAAGGCTTCACGACCTGATTTTAACTCTTTACCGCCTTCGCGTCTTGGTGTTAACTCTCCAACGGCTTCACGACCTGATTTTAACTCTTCACCGCCTTCACAACTTGGTTTTATCCCTCCAAAGGCGTCACGACCTGATTTTAACTCTTCACTGCCTTCACAACTTGGTTTTATCCCTCCAAAGGCTTCACGATCTGATTTTAACTCTTCACCGCCTTCACAACTTGGTTTTATCCCTCCAAAGGCTTCACGATCTGATTTTAACTCTTCACCGCCTTCACAACTTGGTTTTATCTCTCCAACGGCTTCACGACCTTCTGTTCGCCTACAAATACCAAATTATTCATCAGTGGTTTCCCCTGGTAACGCTCTGGTCAGAGACCTTCAAGTGAATGACAAATCTTTAAATAGTTCAACAGCAGGAAAACTGTTTTCTTTTTTAGTTTGTCACATTGAAAATTGTCGACTGGAAATGTCCGATGCTGTTAAACGTTTAAACAAATTCACTAGTGAACATGTGACCCAAAGAGAAGCTGTGAATTTATTTAAATCCTATCGCGAAAGATTTGAAGTGAATACAGTGGATGGGCAGCAGTTTATTGAAGCCATAACCACAGTTAAATTGTGCGACGCTTATCAAGATGGAAAATGCAGGGTTATTAGGTGCAGTCAACTTCATATTTGCCGGTTTTTTCTGCAAGGGAACTGCAAGTTTGGTGATGATTGCAAAAACACCCATTCTTTCGACAGCCAACAGGCAAGGTCATTGCTACAGGACCACAAACTAAACAATCTACCTTCAGATGCCTTGCGAACTCTATTCAAGAAGATGCTGAACGAAAAGATTGTTACACATGCTGCGAAAACTTTAGGTCCTGAGTGTTGTACGTTCTACAACAGTAGTGGATGCAAGAATGGAGACAAATGTCAATTTTTACATGTCTGTGAGCACTATGTGGACGGTGACTGCAAATTTGGCGATCAAAAATGTAAGAGGCTTCACAACTTCGATACTTCTCATTCCAGAAAAGTGCTTGCACAACATGGCCTGGGGCACCTTCGTAATGAACGGAAAATCCTTTCAGTTCTACATACCAGTCTGCCATACAAATCAACCAAATGTGATGTGCGACAGGGGTAAGTTTAAATAATTTTATCTTTTTGGATTGTTTATGCCATAGTCAATCGAGATATGGTCTGAAAACTCGGCAAACTTCAAAGCGCCTATAATGAGCTGTGATTTGATGTTGAACCGTACCTTACACCGTGCACATCCTTTGTTTTAGGTTTATTAATATTTAAATAGCACTGTGATTGAACTGAAACGTTGCTATTGGACAATTCGTTCATTATACTAAAATGCAATGTGTTCAGTGACCGTACACCGTGCACAAAAATGCATAAAGGCGAACAAAAAGATAGACCAAAGACTTTAGCTGAGTTTCCAGACCATATATCTCGATTGACTATGTTTATGCCATAATGGTCTGGAAACTCAGCTAAAGTCTTTGTTTTATTTTTTTGTTCACATTTATGCAAACTTATGCACGCGGTGAGAACAATATACAGTAGTTTTAGTGTCATGAAGCAATGAAGCAATCATCTCATAGCAATTAACGTTTGGGTTCAATCACTCAACCATGTTATTTAAATATTAGTAAGCAAAAAACCATGGAAGGGGAACGGGACAGGCAACTTAACAAAACCGGAAACGAAGTTTGCACAACGTGCTATGGTAATTACACGCTTGTAAAAGACTAATGCACTTGACAGGTGGTCCCACATAGCCAAAATCAGACAGTACCAGGGCGTCTATAAAGATAGGGCGGTGAAACGCCAATCTGACGTACTGAAACATGTGTGATGCACTTTAGGCATGGGGCGAGCGCGGCCAACTGCAAATTTTGATCAAAACAAAAATCCATGCGAAATTCAAGGACGTTGATTAAATCTCTTATAATGCTGCAACTATTGACTCGATTGTTGGTGTAAGTTTTTTGTTTTGTTATCCATACGTTGTACTGTTCATATAACATGGTGGAAGGCATTCTTAAGTATAAAACGACTAAAATTTCCAATGTTGAAGCCGAAGCCATTTATGGCTTCCTTGTCTAATTTTGCTCCACGCGTAGAACATTTTAATTATTTCCTAACTCAAAAACGAGCCAGAACTTAGCTTTTTTAAAGACATGTCTGGAAGGCATTAAACTTTATTCCTCTCAAATTTCATCGCGTAATTTTTTGAGCTTTTTTAGCAATAGCGTGTTGATTGCAGCCTAAAAATTTGGTTACAGTTGAGAAATTTTCCTGGCTCGAATGTTCTGAAAATGTACGTATTTGAAAGGTAGTTAAGCGTCTTGTGGTCACTTTTATATTTTTAATCGACAAACGAATACATGTTCTTCTTACCGTATGATCATCCTTCACCAGAAACCAAAATATAAAGAAGAAATGTGAATTCTCTTCCAGCAAACTTTCGTTTCGTTCATCATGGCGGCTTTCGCAGTTCCAACTCGCATTCGTTTTGTGAAATATTTAATAACTTGCCCTGGCACCAGAACTTAGCAAATCCAAGGACGGTTACTCCATTAATAGATCTATCTTTGGTATAAATATTGTTACTTAATTTTTTGAGCTTTTTTTGCTGCATGCGAACAAACACGTCGCAAAGGGAAAAAATATATTTGGCAGACATTGCTAAAGACGCGCGAGGACTGGGGCAGGTAAATAATCTCCTTTAATGTGAGGTATCATCGGTTTCAAATTATGAAGCTTAACCATCCAATAAAACCATCCCACAAGCGGGATGTTAAACTTGAACACATAAAGGTAAAAACTCTATAGGGGTGTTGTGGTCGGGGTATGAGAGGTGGGACATTTTTCCGGAGGGTTGTGGTTAGGTTTAGGGTTTCCGGGGTGTGTGATTAGGTTTAGGGTTTCCGGGGGGGGGGGGTATGGGGGTGAGGTTTCGTTTAAAAAGGTTGTCTAATCAGATGGTGGTTTTAGTAGTTGGTTAAGCTTCATAATTTGAAGGAAATGATAGCTCTTAATGTTCGAATATTCGGGGGGTCCCGCGCATCACACATACTTCAGGGCACACGGCTCGTTTCCCCGCCCTATCTTATAGACGCCCTGGACAGTACTGAACTTAAGTAACATTACACTACTGCCTAAATTCAGTAATAGCTGAACGTAGCCATGTGGGACCGCCCGTTAGGTGCTTCAGCCACTTATAATTGTATAATTATCATATCAACTTGGGCAAACTTTGTTTCCGGTTTTGGAACATCGTTTTAAGTTTCCTATCCAGTTCCTCGTCTATTATCTATGAAAAAACAAAAGGTTTGTGCACGGAAAGGACTGTCTCAACATAAAGCCACAGCTCATTATAGGTTCTTTAAGGTTTGCCAAGCCTCCAGATCATATCGTGATTGTGTAATAAAAGTAGCGTGCTGCGTAGGCAGTGTTGAAACAACAATCGAAATATAGTAAGGTTAGATACACTGCCGAAATAGAGATCGTAGGAGTCTAACGTTTCGGGCGAAGGCCCTTCGTCAGGGGAAACGTAAAGAGTGTAAACAAACAACGAGCTTATAAGAAGGATGATCATGTGACCAAAAATAAGTCAATCAGATTGCTATTCCTACTGTCGATGAGCAAAAAAGGAGGGGGTGTAAAAAGGATGAGCGAGAGTAAAAAATAGATAAATTAATTAAGTGAAAAAACTGTCTATGTCCACCATTCCTAGACAAAAATAGTATCTTCAGAAGTGTTAAATAAAAGAAAAAAGAAAAATAATTGAAAAAATAGAAAAAGTGAAAACAAAATAATGTGAAAACACTGTTTATGTCCGCCCTTAATTCTAGTTATGCTTGTTGTCAAGAGCCACAGCGACTGTCATGTGGTATAACAAATTTTTGCTATTTAGTAGTTCTATTCACTGTTGGATTAACCCAAATTAGTCACTAGAATTGAAGTGCATGGAAACACAGCCTTTGTTTTATATTTTTGTTTACATTTGTGTACTTTCACAGTTACTGAAAGCATTCTATTTTCTGTATAATGAAGCAGTCATCCATCCAATAGCAACGTTTGAGTTTAATGATATTTAAATATTAATATACCTAAAACAAAGGATTTGTGCACCTTCAGGCCCCCTCAACACGAATCGTAGCTCGATTGTTAGCTGTTTTGAAGTTTGCCGGGCTTCCAGACTATGTATACATCTATTGACTATAACTAACCTTATCGCAGCAGGCGCTACAAGTTCCTGCACGATGCATTACAGAGTGTATGTACAGTACAGTACAGTACAGTACAGTACAGTACAGTACAGTACAGTACAGTACAGTACAGTACAGTACAGTACAGTACAGTACAGTACAGTACAGTACAGTACAGTACGGTGCGGTGCGGTACGGTGTACGGTATGGTATAGACTGAAAGCCAGCCGCCGATCTCATCTCGATCTTACTCCTGAGGTTAGCCTGAGAAAACAGCCGCCTCTTCTCGCTCGCCCCCCTCGCGAAAGAGACGTCTGAGCAACGAGCCACGAAATGCCATACTGATGACGTAAATCTACCGAGATTCGGGTAGTAGCGCTGATTGGTTACTTTGTAATCATAGGATAATTAATTCAAAACTCGGCTCGACCCAACCTCGTACCCAGGGTCTTCTCTGCTTTCAAAATGGCGAGAGGAGAAGACGCTTGCAAAGGCTGGTCACGTGATTCCAAAAATACTCCGAGATTCTTGGAGTATTTGGTCACGTGGATAATTTGAGCTTGGGTTGATTCGGTTCTTATAAACGTAGAAGGTTGCTGCAAGTCCTGTCACGTTAAATTCGAGCGGTAAATTGGATATATTTCAAAATTTACGACATTTGCTGGATATTTCATATTTGTTGCCGTCCATCGTCAGAAACTCAGAAAGAAAGCGAAGGCGACGAACGATCATAAACAGTTAAACAGAAACCCGCTTTCAATAGAACTACTGCGGTACAGGTACCGCTACATTTACATACACTTTAAAATATTCGAATGCTGTTGATTGTTGGAAGTTTATTTACCGTCTATAGTATAGCACATTTATGTTTCTTGTCCACCCGTTTGGGATTTATGGAAATTTAATTGTTGTATCTGTCGGTATATACTCAAATGGCATATTCGAATCTGTTGTCCTCGTTGACTTTGAGGTTGTACTTTAATACAAATATTCGATCAACTACAATTCTACGATCGATGAACATTATAGATAGTTTTTCTAAAGAGAGTTTGAGTTGCATTTCCCTATCGAAATTGAACGATTTTGCCAGACATCGAACGCCACCTTCTGTCGAGACTTCAAACTGTCGTATTTTGTTTGAATGAGATTTGAAATCTTCGTTGCTACGTTACGACAGTTTGAAGTCTCGACAGGCAGTGGCGTTTTGTGGTAGAGCAGCTAAAAGTTGGGACAAGTTCAACGTTGACTGGGTGCCAACTCTTAATCCTGGGCACACAAAGAAGAATGCTGTTCGCGAGGATCTTGAAGCCGCAGAAATGCGAGATAAGAGGGCAAAGGAACTAGGGCTTAGCCGACAGAGAAGAGAGCAAAGGTTGAAAGAACTTAAAGCTGAAAAGGCACTAAAGCTTCAAATGCTAAAAGAGGCGTGTGAACAGATTGTTGATGTTGATGTTAATGAAGCTAGTGAAGGAGAAAACTATTCCCATACGACCAGTACTAGCACCCAAACCGAGGAATTTGATTATCTTTCCCGCGAGGGAAATCAGTGTCCGAAGCCACATGATGAACATGAATTTACCAAAAATAATGAAAAAGTTAGTTTTTATACTGGCTTACCTTCCTTTGAGATTTTGAAAACGACCTTCGACCATGTTGCACCACAGGAAACCCAGGCGAACTATTTGGCTTATTTTAAATAAATTGTTGTAAAAAGTAAACTATACACAATAAAAATCAATAAAGACTATTGAAAGTTAAATAAATGAAAATACATACCACCTCGCCGCCATTGAAAGTCGCCTGTCGCATGCGATAACCCGCAACGCCTGTGTCCTCCCCAGCCTGTGCCCGCCCTCGCCCTACCAAAAGAAAGGAAAGGACGGAAACAAGACATCTAAAATTACACATGTCGCCATGAATTCTTCTCGATTTTTCTGATTTAAACGCACTTCTTTCAAACCTAACTGACACTAGGCACAAGAATGATAATGTAGAGTTCTCCAAACGAAAACACGAGAATCGCAGAGCTAGAATTCGCTCTTAGATCCGTCGAAGAAACGGTAAAATACGGCTTTGAGTATCCGTGGAACCAATTGTTTGTGCAGTTCCGGAAGTCGTTATGTCAGTCGGAAATTGTTGCCCAATTATCAACCAACTTTCGAAGCCATTTGTTTTCGTGACGATATATTGAATCATGCGTTGGCTGACAGCGAGAATATTGTTCTTGGAAAAGAGGATTCTATCACCCGAAACATCTTATGCGTATTAAACAATTTCCGCCTGACATAACGACTTCCGGAACTGCACAGACAATCGGTTCCACGGACACTCAAAGCCGTATTTTACCGTTTCTTCGACGGATTTGAGAGCGAATTTTAGCTCTGCGATTCTCGTGTTTTCGTTTGGAGAACTCTACATTATCATTCTTGTGCCTAGTGTCAGTTAGGTTTGAAAGAATTGTGTTTAAAGCAGAAAAATCGAGAAGAATTTATGGCGACATGTGTAATTTTAGACGTCGTGTTTCCTTCCTTTCCTTTCTTTAGGTAGGGCGAGGGCGGGCACAGGCTGGGGCGGGCATGCAGGCGTTGCGGATTATCGCTTGCATGCGACAGGCGACTTTCAATGGCGGCGAGGTGGTATGTATTTTCATTTATTTAACTTAGTTTTCTTTTTACAACAATTTATTTAAAATAAGCCAAATAGTTCGCCTGGGTTTTCTGTGGTTGCACCATATATTTCGTGCAAATCGCAGCATTTAACACTTTTTCAAGGATTTTTTATGACATTAATAATGAAGCTTAGACTAAACATGGCATTTCAAGATTTGGCATACCGTTTTGGCATTTCAGTGTCGACTGTTTCTCAAATATTTACAAGGTGGATGGTTGCATTGGATATCCAACTTTCACCGCTAATTCGATGGCCGGAGCGTGAAGACTTATGGCAAACAATGGCTCAATGTTTTCGATTTTCTTTCGGAAAGAAAACGACTGTCATTATTGATTGCTTTGAGGTGTTCGTTGTAAGGTCATCAAATCTTGTTGCCCAGACGTTTTCATCCTACAAAAACCATAACACTGTAAAGATTTTGATAGGAATTACACCACAAGGTACAATCCCATTTGTGTCAATAGTTTGAGGAGGCAGAACCTCAGATTGACAAAAAACTGTGGCGTTTTGAGAAATCTTCTCCCTGGAGACCTCGTTTTGGCCGACCGTGGTTTTACTATACATGAGTCAATGTCCCACCGTGTTGATCTGGCTATCCCTAAAGGAATAGAACAACTTGATCCAGTTGATGTTGAGAAGACCAGGGTATTGCAAACGTTCGGATCCATGTGGAAAGAGTCAATGGCCTTCTCAGAAGAAAGTACACCATGCTTTCTGGTACATTACCAACGGACTTCTTAATGTGCAACAAAAATGAATCTGGAGCTCCATCAACACCAATGAGTGATAGGTTTATTAGGGCAGAACAAACAGTAATTATTCTATGTCCCGCAATCGTCCCTTTTGACTAAAATTAGATTTTGAGAAACATTTGCCTGTGGGATTTACACGACTCACTCTATCATGAGAAAGTAAAGAAGATAAATAATTGGATATGTGAATGGTGTACAGTAAGTCTTGCATGAGACCTAGTTAAACGACTTTTGCTGGGCAGGACATTTATTATTTTATGGCTAATGCCAGACAATTTTATTCAGCAGAGGAAAGAGGCAGGTTAGGCTGGCATCAGCAGAAATGTGTTAACAAAAACTTGTTTGATAAAAAGTTATTTTTATCTTTGGTAACGTTTTGCCCTATTTTAGTATTTTTATACCGTCAACTGTAATACATTCATTATGTAATAACTTAAATACAATATAATAATAATGTAAATGATTTCTTAGCTAATGATAGATTCAGGGCCACATAGGTGAACGGTTTTTAACTAATAGTGTTATCCTGTTGAAATTAAGCCCATTGTTCTTATTATCACTACTATTAATATAACCACAGCTTTCAATGGGGGAAAAATGTCAGCCTCGATTGTGAAAAGGTTGTCATGTACTAACCTGAACCCTTTTAATCCTGAAGGCTGAAGCTTCCGTTTATTCAGCTAATTAATATTATATATCCATCAAAGGGAGAGCTCTAGTGGGAAAAGCATTTAAATAATTTGCAAGCCCACTCCCCGAGGGGCATAAAAATAGAATAATACTCATGCACTTCTTCCTTGAGCATCTTTTTTCTTCTCGTGCATCAGCATTGATAGCAGAGTTCTGATGAAAACAAGACACAAGAGGAAAACAATTAGTCCTCTTAATATTGTTGTAATGGCCCTGTATTTAAATGAAACTAAGGTGCAGGGCCATTACGGCCATATTGAGAGGATTACATTTTTTATACTATATCATAATTATAGTAATTTTGCTAAAATGTACTGTCTTGTAATTAATATTAATTATGGAATAAATTATGTTTGATAACATTTGCTAATTTGTCTTACACTTGTTATAAAAACATCTTAAATTTGTAACAAAAAAACTGATAGACATAAAGTAAAACATTGTTTTTAACAGATGTGTTGTACAGGAAATAGGTAAATCATGTTCTTCTTCAGACAACTCAATAGAGATGAGCACGCATCTTTGGAATGTCAAATGTTACCTTCTCTGGATCTAGTCCATATGCCAGACATGTAGAAAATGCAATTGCAGATATGCCACAGTCGCTGGTATTTTGTTGTTGCTGGACATTTGTTAGCAGCATGCCTTGGTAAGTTGGTCCCAGTAAGTTCCCCACCAATTGTTGTACTTCCTCTGAAACTTTCCCAGTACTTAACTGTCAAATAACTTTACAAAACCTGGTGCACAGCCAATTGAACTTACACACACCCAACGATTGTTATTTATATGCAGAATTTGAATGAAGTCGCCGGTCATGATTGAAAAGCGCATTGAAGGGCCCAAGGTTGGTCGTCGAGATCCATTTATCCTTGGGTTTACATCCCTTATGAGCACTTGAGCTTGGTGGATGATTATACCATCTAGCCAACCAGTTTGGGAAGATATGATATTGTATTCGGCATCACTATAAGTTTACCAATTGTCTTGTATCTCTCTGTCTTGTATTATCATCTACGTCCGTTGTCGCAGTGTTTGTCATGTCAACATTTGCTTGTGAAGATTTTGGTATTCTTTTCTTGCAAAATGGGCAACTCAGGTGCTTTTTGCATCCGCTTAAAATTGAGACATACTAGGTGAAAGAAACCATCTGTGCAAGTTGGATTGTGGCATTCAACCAGTTTGTCACTACTTTTTGGTTTGCTTTGGCATATATACAAACAACTTCCATTCCGATAGGAATGGATTCGCTTTTGATGGACATTCCCTTATTCCTGGGTGGATTCTTAGGTCTTTGAACTAGTGTTCTGCAATGAGGACAGTACCAGGTCTTAGGTGGGATTTCAATCTCCAAGCAAGAAGAATGAAATTTGCTAATTGCACATGTGGGATTGCAGCAAGTCAGGGTTGTTTCATCAGCTGCTTTACGGCAACAACAAGTAATATCTTTATCACCTGGGTCAAATGAGATAGGTTGATGCTTCCTTGTATACCAATGACCAAAGTATCTCTGGCAACACACATGTTCTGCAAAAAAGTTTGAGTTTGGGTAGTACCAAGTTCCAGTGCTCTTCATCTTGAGTAATCCGTTGCAAAAAAACAAAACAAAAACAAGATTGCCCATTCGTAGAAAATGCACAAACAAAAAAGTCACAGTAGCTTTTCTTTGTAGTAAATAGTTGCTGTTGGACTTGATAATAATACTGGTGAGTGGTTTAATTTAATATGATCCATCACTATCTTTATTTAGACTGGAAGACTTTTTTAAAACACAGCGGTCAAAGTCGCAGTCTTTGATGCAGTATGGACATTTAGGGGGCGATTACATGGACTGGGCTGGCCCAGTTAACAGGGATAGCCCGCTTTATATATCAAACGCATGTTGTTTTAACATTTCGATTACATGGCAAGCGGGCTAGCCCGGTTTGCCGCGGGATCCCAAAATGTCCATGTAATCGTTTCCATCCCGGAAACCGGGCTGAAAAACTGTTGAACTCGCTTCGATACGCGTTCGTTTGCGTGACTGTGAATAGATATAGTGCTGAAAGGAACTGAAATAGAACATCAAAACGTTGTTTGTGTGTTTCGTGATTATAGCGAAGATTTATTAAATTAATTAGTCTTCACGAAGACGATTTCGTGGACTATAACAATCTTTTTATTAAGGATGGGCTTACAAATTAAATAATAAACTAATTATATATATATATATATATATATATATATATATATATATATATATATATATATATAACTGAAGTAAAACTAACGTAGCTTTGCCCTTATTTACTTGATAATTGTGAATTTCGGCCTGAAATCATCCCGGCTTACCGGGCTAGCCCGCGCCATGTAATCACCACCTTAACGGCTTAACCTCTCCACAACCATTACCATGGCAATCACATGTGCATCAAAAGTCTGGAGTTGCATGCAACCTGGGATGATCCTCATTGACTGTGAGGCCACAGGGAAATAGTATCACAAATAGACAGGAAATTGACTTCTCACAAGTGTTAATACAGAATTTTGGATTTTTTTTTAATACTTAACGCGCAGCATAGCGAGATATATATCAAACAGAAGCTATTGAAAAATGCTACTTAGAGTAGAAATTTCTAGTTTATATTTTTAAAATGGAGGAACGTCTGTCATTTGATTCATTACATTCACGCGTACCTGCCTGGGAGCCCGATAGGTTGAAAGGGTTAAATAAGTAAGGTATAAATTCAAATGTGAAGTTCCTGAAACTTTTCTGTTTTGGCTAGAAAGCCGCAAGCGTTTCAAAAGCTTCATCATTGTAAGATCATCAGTGATGCATTCGAAGTCAACAATATTACTGATTTTATCCCCAAGCCCGGGCGTAGCGTTGAAGGCCCGGAGCCCGGTGAGGGTGCTAATCTCGACACGCGTGGAGTCATTTTACACGCGTGGACAATCGTGATATCTGAACAGATTTCTGTGATCTGAATATATATTTATTTCTTTGCATGGTACGTTCACTTGCGCGGTAAGGATTGTGGGGCACTGGGAACAATAAAATCTGTTCCTGAAAAAACCCCACTTCAACAACATAACTTTGTTCTTGAAAAGGCTTTTTTGATACGTATATCCCGTTAAAAAGGACAGAAACAAATCAACATTTACGTATAAAGCAGAACAACTTCCTTAGTAGAAGAAAACCCGTCACACCGAAACTCGAAAGGAGGAAAAAGCACCAGCGAAATAACCAACGAAGAAAAAGGCCGAAATGGTTAAGCTTAATACGGTATTAAATCACGAAAGTAATGCTGTTCGAGTTTCTCTGTTTTTAATAATCTGTCACTGTTACAGTAATTTTTTTTTCAATTTCGTGTGTCGTTCAAGTATTTTAAACGTATCCGTTATGTTTTCGCTTGCCCGTCGTTTGGCTGGCGTGTTATATATTTCTCTTTTAAATATTTTTCTTATATATGATACCGGTTCTACAGTATGGTAAAACTTACCGTAGCTTGTTTGTAATTTGGCATAAAAATCGGTGAAGAAGCAATTTTTCGTCTGTTAAACATATATAAATGCTGCATGTTGAAATATTACGGATGTAAAGACTGCATGAAAACAGTTTTTTCCAGGTGAAAACAGTTTTAACACATATAAATAAGTTTTGTGGAAACACCACGTAAAATATTTCTTTGCTAATATTTCTTTTTTTTACGTGGTGTTTCCACAAAACTTATTTATATTACATTATCGCCATGAAAACTTTCAAAGAATTAGTTTTAACACAGTTTTTAACAGTTTTGAGACGAAACTTGTTTTTGCTATTTTATAAATGAGTTTGAAATGCCAATGTCCAATGCCTTTGAAAAATGCAAATTTTTTAGATACTCTGGCAATATTCTTTGTAAACATGGAAAGAAAATATAACCCTAATATTTTGCTTATATTTTGACGTTTCCTTCAGTAGCCCGGTGGTAAGATCGTCAGTTCGCACACAAAATGGTCGAATTGAAACCGTAGTGGCGACCTGCGCTTTTCTTCATCTCAATTTTTTTTCTGAGTATTGTCTTGAAAATTTTCTTTGTTATTTATTACCTTTTTCTTTTAAAATTAGAGTTAAACAACTTTTTTTATTTCAAATATTATACTTTAACAAGACACCTGAGTCAGGTGTTCACTTGGGCTACTGGAAAGTGCAGAGGTCTCTATAACGTGCGAGCAAAGAAGTGGGAGTGGGCAGAGGAAGATCAGATCGAAGGCTGAATGTGGTGCAGGACTATCCTGAATTGTCAATTTAAAGTGTCTAGAATTCAAGATCATCCTGATGCCTAATGGCCTAGGGGACTTCTCTGTCCCACATGCAGGATGTTAAACTCAAGTCATGCCAGTATATGATAATGGTACAGTAGTAGCTAGATTAACTGTTTTCAGATCATCATTCAGATTGTATGATAAATCATCCTACCAGTTCAGAAACTTAAAATATATTTAGTTGCCCTGCATTGTAGTCTTTCAACCTTACTGATTTTAGTTATTGTCTGAGGTGCCCAAACTTCACATGTTTGAGTCAAGTACAGATGCACTAGCAAATATGCAATAGGTGACTATAGTAAAATATACCCACACTCTACATCTATGCAATATCTTCGTACAACATGAATCCTGATTCCATGTTTTTGCTTTAGAGCATGTTGGGAAGGCTCTTCAACTTTGCAGTGCTAGTACTGTAGTTGAATGTCAGACACTCTAATTTCTCTATACATTTTGCTACCATCCGCATATAACACACACTTCACCTTGTTTAGCCATGAGAAAAATATACTGTATATCGTTGTCGGTTGTACGGTTGCCACTTGGATGCAACAGCTTCAGCTAGATTTACCTTTGACGAAATTGTTGGTAGGTTTTCCAAGTAAATTGCTTATATAGGTGATCAGTGCTTGATACAAAGTTCCACAGAATAGTAAATATAAAGGAACATGACTGTCGATGAATTTTCGAAGTGACCGAACACTCGAAGTGTAGGCTCCATATATGGGAGGTATTGCGCAATTTTGTGTGGCGAAGAAAATAATAACAAACGGAGTCGAAAGATAGACTTGGCTACCACAGGTAGCCCGAGTAATTAAAGGTTTAAAACTATATTTTGAATTGTTCCAACGGCTATTTCCAGACTCCTAATGAAAAATAGCGCGAAGGTGTTTTCCTATAAATCAGAGGGTTTAATGCAAAGGATATTCACAAAAATTCGTGTAAAAGAGGGCGAGGGGTTGTTGTGTTAACATATTTCTAGTATATTTATTAATTATAATTATAAGTATACACATTCACGCAATGAATCAAATGAAAGACGTTTTCCCCATTTTAAAAATATTTTCCATTTAATTTCTACCCCAAATAGCATTTTTCAATCGCTTCTGTTTGATATATATCTCGATGTTGCGCGTTAAGTATTTAAAAAAAATCTAAAATTCTGTATTAGCACTTGTGAGAAGTCAATTTCCTGTCTATTTGTATAATATTATTTCGAAGAACCGTTCGCGCATTTTTGACATTTTAACAAGTTTCACATAACGGAGAAACTTGAACTATACATCGAATGAAAGCTTATTCAACATCTGATAACATACCCACACAATATATTTTAACAATGAGTAGTTCTGAAATTACTAGCCATCTTGTTCCACAACAGACAAGATGCCGCGCGCAATATGCCATGCCACTTGTAGCCTGCGAAGCAGGCTATTTAATGCAGGGCTGGGATATTTTGGACGCCAATCGATGCCTATGGACTTTCATATTAACGACATTTGAATAGTTCCGTGGGGGAAAGCGGTGCAATGAGTATATCAAGTGGCATAGCGTGCGAAGCAGCTCTTGGGAGGCGCGGGCGCGGAGTGGGCGGAGTTGAAAGAGAGCCTGACACTGAATATATATATATATATATTCAAACAAACAGAAGCTATTGAAAAATTTTATTTGGGGTAGAAATTTCTAGTGTTTAGCTAAACGGGAACTATTTTTAAAATGGGGAAACGTCGGTCATTGATTCATTGTGTGAATGTGTTCATGTGGCTCATTCATGTATAAACACATTCGCACAATAAATCAAGTGACCGACGTTTCCCCATTTTAAAAATATTTCCCGTTTAGCTAAAAACTAGAAATTTCTACTCCACATATCATTTTCCAATAGCTTCTGTTTGATGTATATCTCATTTGTTATATCATTTAAAAAATTCTAAAATTCTCTATTAAACACTTCTGAGAAGTTAATTTCCTGTTTATTTGTCATATTTTATATTTCGAACAGCGGTTCGCAGATTTTGGACATTTTAACGTGTTTTACTAAACGGAGAAACTTGAACTATATATACATCAAATGAAAGCTCATTCGACATGTAATAACATACGTACACAATATATTTTAGTGATGAGTAGTTCTGAAATTACTAGCCATCTTGTTCACAACTGACAAGATGCCGCGTGCAATATACCATTTCACACTCACCTCTTTCCCCCTCGGAATCATTCAAAAGTCGTCAACATGAAAGCCCATCGGCATTGGAGTTCAAAATATCATAGCCCTGCATTGAATAATAGTTTCGGCCTTCGCTCGAAACGTTAGACTCCCACGTTCTCTGTTTCGGCAGTATATCTAACCTTACTATATTTCGATTGCTGTTTCTATACTGCCTACGCAGCACGCTACTTTTATTACACCAAGTTGAGAGCGTCTGATGCGATATTTTGCAGAAACACCAGGCCTAAGTTACTAATTACAAGGGATTAGCCAGTGGGAATTCGCATAAATCCAACACGTTACTGCTTCATGCCCAGTGGGAATTCGCATAAATCCAAAAAGTTACTGCTTCATGCAGTAGCAGGCTCTCTTTCAACTCCGTCCACTCCTCCGCCGCGCCTCCCAGAGAGCCTGCTCGCAGGCTATGCCACTTGATATACTCACCGCTTTCCCCCTCGGAACTATTCAAAAGTCGTCATTATGAAAGTCCATAGGCATCGATCGGGGTCCCGCACAGCCCTGCATTAAATAGCTACCAAGTTGAGAGTATTCTGTAGTCTGAAAACTAGCCGCCGTATAGGAATTCAGATTGTTTATTATATTCTGTTATCCCAAATTATCCCAAATTATCCCAAATGTCAACCAATCAGATTCACAACCAAGGTTTCTTGGTTAATGAGTGACGTCAGTGGACGGCATCACCTATAGGTGGTTTTCACGTGACGTCACAGGCCAAGCGGCGGCCATATTTGTGTACCTGGCAGGCTAGTAATTATATGGAAATCATATACCATAACTGTCTTTTTAACAGTGTTGTTTTAAAACGAGAGCTTTTTCAGCAGAAATTCCGAGATGCCCGAATCTTCATTTTCTCTTTCGGAATATGCTAAGAAGCTTGACGAAAATGTAAAACGGCGTTATTTAGAGAAAATTACCTCAATTGGAGTTGATCCCGTACTGATCGAAGGCAAGCACTTCGAACCCGACTGTTTACCACCTGTGGAAGCGACTGACCTTCTTTTCTACCTGGTATTATTGGAGACAAGCTTCTACACTAATCAGCAATTTAAGGCCTTCCGAAGCTTGCAAGCCTAAAACCAAATGGTTTCGGGTTTTATTGCAAACGTCATATTTATCGCCAACAAATTCGTTGTTTTAGCCAAAGTGTGACACTCGCAAAGAATGAACGATTATTTGATTCCGCTATGGATAATAACAGAAAAACAGGGTACGATTGTTGCTGCTCATTCTATGGGATGTATGGCTGGTCTTGGTGAATCCTGTTCACACGTCGCCAGTGTTCTTTTTTATTTGGAAGCTTGGACTAAAATAAATGGGAAACTGTCTTGCACGCAAGTAAAATGTTTATGGATCAGTTTACCAACGTATGTCAAAGAAATTAAATACGAGAAAGTTCGGGATATAAACTTCAAATCTGACAAGAAAATGAAAGATGATTTAGATAAAACTATCGATTGCTTACCAGTGGTACCACGGGTACCTTTACTATTGAAAAATGCTATTTGGAGTAGAAATTGCTATGGAAATATTCTTAAAATGGGGAAACGTCGGTCATTTGATTAATTGCGTGAATGTGTTTATATGGATCAGTCATATAAACACATTCACGCAATGAATCGAATGACCGACGTTTCCCCATTTTAAAAATATTTCACGTTTAGCTAAAAGCTAGAAATATCTACTCCAAATAGCATTTTTTAGTAGCTTCTGTTTGATATATATATATATATATATATATATATATATATATATATATATATATATATATATATATATATCTATCTATCTATATATATATATATATATCATTTGTTATATCATTTAAAAAATTCTAAAATTCTCTATTAACACTTGTGAGAAGTCAACTTCATGTTTATTTGTCCCCGAGCCCAGGCGTAGGACCGAAGGCCCGGAGCCCGGTGAGGGTGCTAATCTCGACACGCGTGGAGTCATTTTACACGCGCGGAGAAACGTGATATGCGAACGAATTTCTGTGATCGGAATAGTAATCTATTCTAACTACACTCCTGCTCTCATAGGCTTACGGGAGGAGAGTTATGGGAAATGTGAGCCCTGTCGCCGGATTACGTCTCCCAGGCTGGTAAACCTTGCAGAGTTCTCAGCAGGCCATACCCCACCCATACCCTAATATCACCCGTAACTTATTCCCAAAACTAACCCCCCAAAACCCACATCTCAAATCTTACACGTCAGACAGGAACTAATTAACTGAATACAGGAGACCCGGTTCCCCAAAAAGTTTACATCGTTCTGAAAAGAAAGGCATAAAACCAACTAAGTTGTCACATCAATGAAAACAAGCTCCGGTAAAGTAATGGCAACGAGTTTATTAGACGTGTCAGCGGCAGAGGGGACTTTACCCATCTGGGTATAATGGTCTACCATGACCGTAGAACACCACCCAATATGCCTTGCACCATACGTGGGGAAGGTCTGGGGCCGACAATAGTAGTAGGCGAACCCTGCCAATCGCACCATCGGACACTCGGTCTCGGGTGGTTTTTACTATAAAACAACTGCGCGTTGTGGATTCTTTGACGCTTTGTCGCGGGAAGATCCTAAGGAAAGGAAAACTGGGTAAGCCCAAAGCAAAAACCCGACCCGAAACCACTGAAAGATCGCCCACTCCACTGCCGGCCCCAGGCAACCCCGAGGGGCATAAAAGGCATTAGTCCCCCGCACCTGGGTCCAACAATGGACAGGCAAAGCATGTGGTAGTGAACAAAAATCCCAGAAAAGAAAAAATGCTGTATAGGGTATCTCAAATTACCGGGGTTGAACGTCCGAGACGCCAATGTAAGAATGGCCCCAACCAAAACGCTATACGTTTCCGTACACAATTGAAAACGGCCGTAAGCAAAGCATACAAGCCTCACCATTCAACTTCTAATATTCAAAACAATTAAAAATGCATGGCCACCACCAAGGCAGAATAATGGCTCTCACTGTACAACTTTATTCACAACGATTGAATACAACGCATGCAATTAACGTAAAACCAGTCGTAAACAAATACAGTCAACAATCATGAAACATAAACCAGTTGTATACACTAAGCTGGGGCAAAATACGAAAAAATTCGCGCCCAGGTAGACAAATACGTGGTGTGTGAACGGTGAGTTAGCTAGTTTAAACCCAAAGTCAAACTGCCGAAGTCTAGACTGTAAAGAAGGAATTAACACTGTAGAAGCAAGACTTCACGCCTAATTAAGCCCGTGGCGTGGAAATCCAAAATTTAACACTCGGGACGCTGGGCCTCGATTAACCCACACAATAACGGCTAAATATACAAACACAATAGCCGCGAATCAGCACTTTAAACACCGTGAAAGTTGCACCACAACCCAACGTTAAGCCGGTGAAATTCTGCCACTCAAACATGCACTTGAAAACCGGCACCGACGCAAATGAAACAACTGTCAAGAGGACCGTTTCAAAGGACCTCAACCCCGGCTATACGTTAGACCTTTGGCCCAGCCGTTCCAACACACCTGAAGATTGGTCCCAACCAATATAGTAATCTCGAGGAAATCATCCCCGTCTGGGGCCTTAACCCACACGGTAGGCCAGTGGATTCTAACCGTATTAAACACACTTGAAAATTGGCCCCGACCTAAACGATAACATCTGTGAAATAATCGCAGTCTCAAACCCCAAGCGAACTTGGGCTTCAACCCATACGTTAGGCCGGAAGCGCTTAGCCGTTCAACACACTTGAATAGCGACCAATCACTTTACTTTAATAACGCCGAGTTGTGAATCACCGATCTTGATAGAATTAAGTGGCCTCAACCATGGTCAGGATAGAATCAATTGAAAATATCCTCAAGGAAATAGCTCCAAAACGCCGAAGCGAAACTAGAGCACATCACAAACATCTACGTATTATCAAACGAGATGACGCAACAGAACCGCGAGAGCGAAAGTAGGTAAACGATGCGCTCGGTCGCCCATGTGCACTTAGTGAAATAAGGCAAAACGAAGAGACGGCATGTTTACCCGCCTAACACGGCCCTTAACTATACTCTAGCCGCTATTTCCGATAAGGAGAACTACGATGAGCGACTATCAGCAACAAAGCTGAACTATGGTCCAAACCGGGACAAAACCGACCAAATCGGCTTAAAACACTGGAATTATAACAAAAACATACCTCAATAGGTTGGGCCGGAATAGGTGGGTGCTCATTAGCGTCGGCCTGCTCGGCGTTGCCTTCTTGAAGCACTTGTTCTTCGGAGGTTGTTGCTCATTCTGGTTTATCACCACTGGAGTTGGATTTTCAACTTGCGGTGGCAAGATGATGGGAACAACAATAGGTTCGACCATACCGGAGTTACATCTAGCGTCTCGTTTAACAAACTGACCCTAAACTATTGAACTCTCAGTGTTTTATACCTATGTTCCGCATGACTGCATTTAGAATATTTATTTATTTGTATATATGTGTGGACGGACCATGCGCGGTTAAGATTGTGGGGCACTGGGGGCAATATAGTTCTTGAAAATCATCGCTCAAAAGTAGCTAAATTCCACGCGAAAACGTGTTTGTATGCCTTCTAACCGCAAGTAAATTGGACGCTTACCTCTCATGTGTAAAATATCAAGACAGATTATAATACATACGGAAAAAAAATTCAAAATAGCGGCCGCTATAATGATTTGAACATGTTCGGTGTTTCGCTTTTTGTAGGGAAACTTATAAGCTATTTGGTCGGATAAACTGTACGTATGTTGTGGCAAGGTGAATTATCTTTCTGCCAATATATTTTATAATTTATACAGTGGATTATTTCTTGAGAAAACGTTCGGAGAACAAACTTTGTCAGAATTTTCAGCCAGAATTTTTGCCAAGTCAGCATAATATCGTCCTGGCAAACGTACCGGCAAAGCGGGATGGAGTGTTCACATGAGAAAAATTGTCTTGCATTTGCCTCCCGGTGAACGTCCCGTCCCGGTAAACGTCCCGTCCCAGCAAACGTCCCGTCCCGGCAAACGTCTCGTCCTGCCTCCCATGTAAACCCCCTATAAGAGAAAAAAGTCGCTCTAACTGCAGGCACTATAGCTTCAAAATACTCTATTCTCATTCAAATTGACATGAGCACACATAAATGGCGATGTTCGCTGACAAGGTTGGGCCTTGGTTGACCCTGCATAGGCGTGAAATGTTGAAAATGTTATCGTTTGGGTGTCACCGCTGACTACCCACGGCGGGCGCGCAGTTATGATTTCTGGCGATGTTTCTGGCGATGTTTACTTAACGGAGAAACTTGAACTATACATCAAATGAAAGCTCATTCAACATGTGATAACATACGTATACAATATATTTTAGTGGAGTACTGAAATTACTAGCCATCTTGTTCCACAACTGACAAGATGCCGTGTGCAAATATTATGCCATGCCACTTCACACTCACCTCTTTTCTCCTCGGAATCATTCAAAAGTCGTCAACATGAAAGCCCATCGGCATCGGAGTTCAAAATGTCACAGCCCTGCATTAAATAACTATATAAAAGCCATAAAAATGTCAAGTTGAGAGCGTCTGATGCGATATTTTGCAGAAACACCAGGCCCAGGCCTAAGTTAGTAATTAAAAGGGATTAGCCAATGGGATTTCTGCGTACATTCTGTACGCATAAATCCAAAAAGTTACTGCTTCAGTAGCCGTCTCTCTTTTAACTCCGCTCACTCCTCGCCCGCGTCTCCCAGAGAGCCTGCGAAGCAGCCGCCGTATATTTGACAAGATGGAAGGAATTTATATTTGTATTCTATAATTATATAATTATCCCAAATTAGAAACATGTCAACAATATCAGAAATAGTGACGTCACTGGACGGCATTATCGCCTATTTGAATTCAGACGCCTCTGTCAGGAGTGATCATGAGAACAAGAATAGATGAGATCGGCGGCTGGCTTTCAGTCTAGGTATATGGTATGGTTCGGTTCGATTCGATTCGGTACGATATGGTACACTATACAGTATACGGTATATACAGTATACAGTATACAGTATACAGTATGCAGTATGCAGTATGCAGTATGCAGTATGCAGTATGCAGTATGCAGTATGCAGTATGCAGTATGCAGTATACAGTACAGTACAGTACAGTACAGTACAGTACAGTACAATACAGTACAGTACAGTACAGTACAGTACAGTACAGTACAGTACAGTACAGTACAGTACAGTACAGTACAGTACAGTACAGTACAGTACAGTGCAGTACAGTACAGTACAGTACATATGGAATTGTAAGTTACCTTAGTCACCGCTGACCTATAACAATTGCAATTTACTACTTTTTCTTGTACATATTTGGATACGTTATGTAAGATCTATTTTGCTCTTAATTTATTCAGATTTAAACGAAATCGCCAAAGAACAAGTTCCAGCAGTGAAACAGTATCTTCTATTCCACCTCACTGGACTCCTGTTGATTCTTCTGAAGAATTTAAAGTTGTTGACCTGAGTGAAGTTCTTCATCATAATGAGTTTATGAAGGTGAAGATACTGTTTTTGGCAAGGATGCCTAACCACACTGTCAAGTCCATTAAACGAGTCCAAAATCTTGGCTTATGGGAAGATTATGAAAGGTACAAGTAATTACTTCCTTTCTCTTGTTTGTTTGTTTGTTTGTTTGTTTGTTTGTTTGTTTGTTTGTTTGTTTGTTTGTTTGTTTGTTTGTTTGTTTGTTTGTTTGTTTGTTTGTTTGTTTGTTTGTTTGTTTGTTTGTTTGTTTGTTTGTTTGTTCGTTCGTTCGTTCGTTCGTTCGTTCGTTCGTTCGTCCGTCCGTCCGTCCGTCCGTCCGTCCGTCCGTCCGCCCGCCCGCCCGCCCGCCCGCCCGCCCGTCGGTCGGTCGGTCGGTCGGTCGGTCGGTCGGTCGGTCGGTCGGTCGGTCGGTCGGTCGGTCTGTCTGTCTGTCTGTCTGTCTGTCTGTCTGTCTGTCTGTCTGTCTGTCTGTCTGTCTGTCTGTCTGTCTGTCTGTCTGTCTGTCTGTCTGTCTCCTGCGAAAATATCTCACAAAGTACTGCACGTGTATTCATGAAAGTTTGTAGAAAGATTGATTATAAATCAAGTAAATAAAAAAACAACAACTGGGGTCTCAATAGGGCCATTTTAATGGGAGAAAACAAGTCGCGATTTTGCCAGGTTGAAAGCTAGTCCAAAATAATTCGCGACTTATTAGAAATTTACCATTGCGACGTAACTAGGACGCGCTTTAATTAAGTCGCGACTTGTTTTCTCCCGCTTAAATCGCCCTTTAAATAACCCATGCACTGGTGGAGGAATGAAGTCTCTAAGTGCCCTCTTGTTAATTCTCTTTTGAACTTAGGCAAAAGTCAAAAATTACGAAGAAGAATTTTGGCAACCCACCTAAAGAACAATGGCTCTTCCATGGCACAAATAGAGATACAGTTGATCCTATATGTCAACAAGGGTTTGACTGGCGATTGAGTGGTTCCAAACATGGTGCAATGTATGGAAAAGGAAGTTACTTTGCTACTGATCCATCATACTCGCACACTTATAGCGCTCGTAGCAGTGGTACGGGTTTCAGAATGTTTTTGGCGAAAGTTGTTGTGGGTTGTTACACTGTGGGTAGCTATGCAACTCAGCGCCCACCATCAAAAGATAGTTCTGATCCTTTGAGCCCATTATATGATTCCTGTGTGAATAATGTTAATAATCCTACTGTGTTTGTGGTATTTGAACGTAGCCAGGCGTATCCATATTACATCATCGACTATGGCAAGCGAATGTGATGAAAACTGATGTTTTATGACTAATAGTCTAATCACTAATAGTCTAATGACTATTATAATAATTTTATCGGTATATAATAATTTTAACTCGCTGATCTGAGTCTATCAGTTTTAACAGTTCTAAATCACTATTGGTTTGTTGTTTACGGAATTGTATAATATTCTCTTGTTAATATTTTGGAGCAAAGATTGTTTTGACAAATTTTGCGTTTTTCGGCGGCCAAGTTACATGCATGTAAATTATATGAGTAATGTAAATATTAGTTGCAACGAAATGTTTACCTTATAAGGTCTTTTATTTTCTTAAAATGGGTCTGAGTCGGGCCAAAAACATATTTATGCCCGCGAACATCAACTCTAGTGCTATAATAGTCTCTTCTAAACGACCTTGAACTAGGATGAGAATTTTTGTAATGTCTTAGGATCAGCAGTGGTTGAAGTTACAGTTTATTTTTATTTAGATATATTGTTTTAAACTTTGCATGTTTAGTAATATTTAAAACATGAGCAGGAGTGTTTTATCAGATATAAAACACTCGGCTTCGCCTCGTGTTCTATATCTGATGAAACACGAGTGTTTTGAATGGCTTTAAAAACGATCACCATTTGGTAAGTTCGTTGGCGTCGTAATTTTGAAAAATAATGTTGTCTAAGGCGAGAAAATCAAAGCTAAAGTTTATGTAAATCAGGCGAATGTTTCATTACATACGAAACCACGATACGGTTATGATTTTTCTTTGTGTTTTCCTCATGAATTATTATTAACGAGTTTTTTAAATGTATTTAAACTTACGCAATCACACAAAACGTGCACGCTTAAACACCGTTTAATTAAATGTTGACGCAAACAAACACGTCACAACACGTCTGGCATAATGCGGCTTGTAGCCCAACAAAGTTGTGACATTTCACTAGTTCCCAGGCGTAAAATATCGAAAACAACCTCGGTCTACCATCTGAGTTTGCATGGCTCAATGCATGGTGAGAGCGTCCGGCTGGCATTCGGAAGGTTGTGGGTTCCAGTCCCGTCTGGAGCTCAGAGTTTTCTCAGAGTTAAACTTACGACATTGTGTACTTTTAGTTTATTATTATTCATTGAAAATTTAATTTATTTCTGTTAAAATACTGGAGATTACTCACACTTGGGGTCGCTCATCCCTGAAACACTGCAACTTTACAATCGCCTTACAATATTGAACAAGACACCTGGGTCAGGTGTGCACTCGGGCTACTGGAAAGTGCAGAGGTCTCTATAACACATGAGCAAAGAGGTGGGAGTGGGCCGAGGAAGATCAGATTGAAGGCTGAATGTGGTGCAGGACTATCCTGAATTGTCAATTTAAAGTGTCTAGAATTCAGGATTATCCTGAAGCCTAGGGGACTTCTCCGTCCCACATGCAGGATGTTGAACTAAAAAGCATAGAACAAAAAAACAAAACAGTAGAGGTGTTGTGGTCAGGGTCTAGAGGCAGAACTTTCTTGTGGTTAGATTTGGGGTTACTGGGGGGTGTCGTTAGGTTTAGGGTCAGGCTTAGAGGTGGGGGTCAGGTTTGGGTTTAATTTTCTTTACTATTCAGGATTATCTGGAATTCTAGACCATTTCACAATTCAGGATAATCATGTAAACAAATACAATAGATATAAGTGATTAAGGTCAGTAGCAGTAAGGTTTAGAAGAGAGTATGTTACAGGTTGGGATGAAGAACATTTTAAACATTGATTTCAAAAAAAAAAGTTATTGATGTCAGAAACATTAATTAATGATTACAGCATTAATGTAGTGATTAGGAAGTTGAGTTTTAAACCAATTAACTGAGGTGGATTAGACTACTCCAATAGTACAGCACTTAGAAACTGAACTGTTTCTAGTGATTCTGACTGAATTATTGAGTTGCACAAAACTATTAATAGGAATATTAGTGACCTGTATAACATTTAAAATAGATAAGATCTTTCAGACATGCCAGATGCCAGTATGATAATGGTATAGTAGTAGATTAACTGTTTTCAGATGATCATTTGACAGATTGTATGATAAATCATCCAGCCAGTTCAAAAACTTAAAATATATTTAGTTGCCCTGCATTGTAGTCTTTCAACCTTACTGATTTTAGTTATTGTTTGAGGTGTCCAAACTTCACATGTATGTAGGCCAGGTACAGATGCTGCCACTAGCAAATATGCAATAGGTGACTAGTAAAATATACCTGCACCCTACGTGTTGAGACAGCTCTTTGACTCTGCAGCACTGGTACTGTAGGTGAATGTCAGACAATGTAATTTCTCTATAGAGTTTGGTACCATCAGCATATACTAACACACACTTGGTGGCTGATGTTATAATGGCCGATACATGTCATTAAAGTATTACTGTATGTAATTGTATGTGAGGAACATGACTGGTTCAAAATTATTTTTCTGATGAATATCTTTTTACTCAATCTATGCATCAAAATTTATATCAAAATGAACATCACAATATGGAGTACATACTTGTGACAAAATTACATTATAAATCTTAATGGATTAATAAAGCTACAATAACTGTCCATTGCCAATCTCAAACTCAAAGACAAGGAACAGTCAGTAAAAACACAAATGGTACATAAAACAATACATGTGTATACAAGCTTCCTACTCAGCATAACAAATATATTTAAAATATTAACTAGCTATTAAGCACATAATTAATAATGCAAAAAATATAAAGATACTGTACTGTCAATGTCAACAAACTGTTTCCTCAAAGTCTGTCATCTTCATGAATGTTCCTTAATGTGTTCTCACATCTTAGATTTTGTTTGCAATAGTTTTCATGAGGTTTTAACAGGTCCTAAGTTCAGTTCAGACCAATCAGCCAAGATCATTGAACAACGTACAGACAACTGTTTAATACATGTAGTATTGCTGAAGCCATGTAGAAAACCTATGAACATTGCAATTGCTCGACCAAAGGCATTAGAAAGGCCAATATAAAGATCCAGAATGTTAGCGTTAACTCTGTACCGGCGGTATTAAATATTTATGGAATGTAGAGACCCGCTATAAAGTCATGAGAAAAATATACTGTAGTCTGTATATCGTTGTCGGTTGTAGTCCAGTTCCAGACCCAATGTCGGTTGCCACTTGGATGCGACAGCTTCGGCGGGGCTCGAAAACGTTTTGTGAACAACTGACTTCAAACACTTCCATGCCAAGCAAGCAGCTGGCAAAAACACTTCACTTTGAAATACTCGATCGAAATGCCACTCTGTATGAAAATCCGCCATGATGAAACATCAGCATTTGAGCTGTGACGTCATGCCTGCAGTTTCGCAAAGCCTCTTGGGGCAATATCGAACTTAGATGGAGATTTGCCTAACCATTGATAACGGAAGGGAAACTGGATAGGAAACTTAAAACGATGTTAATAAACCGGAAACGATGTTTGCACAAATTTCTGTGGTAATTATACACTTATAAGCGGACAATGTAACCTAACTAAAGTCCGACATGGCCACGATCAGCTATTGCTGAAATTAAACAGTGTAATATTACTTTAGTTCAGCCGGTAGTGTGTGATCATGTTAGCCATGTGAGACTACCCGTTAGGTACAATTAGCCGCTCAATAAGTGTATAATTACCATAGCAAGTTGTGCAAACATCGTTTCCGGATTTTAAGTTTCCTATCCAGTTCCCCTTCCATTATCTATGGACTAACATGAGATTTGAAAGTGGGACCTAGCAACTTTCCTCACGCACAACACAGCAGACCCTTTTATAAGTATGGAAAAAGTAATTTTCCCCCTATGACGTCAATTTCTTTTCCATTTTTCTTTTGAATTTTTTCAATTTTGTTTATTGTCAGTTTTTGTATATTTTCAATAGAATTTAAAAAGCTGAAAATGAAGTCATGCATGGCGGAAAATGATGTACTCTTCGCTTATATAGACCTTATTCAAAAATGGCTGCCAAATTAAAATTCTTTATATACATGCATACTAGAAATACATGAACGCAACAACCACTCGCACGCTTGTATTAAATGCTTTTTTGAAACAAAGCCCACCCACCCACCCACCCACCCAACCACCCGCCCACCCTGATTAAAATAAGCACTGATGTAGCCAATATAAAAACAAACAGATATATAAACAAATGATAATCCTCAAGATAATTCTACATATCAAAGCAAAACTTAGATTTCATTATTAAATTCTGGTTGTACAAAATATGTTTTTAGGAGGTTTCCAAAAGGATTATTTTAACAAGGTTTAAATGGCTTCCCTATACATATACATGCATGTTTTGCAAAGGCAGAATTAAAAGTCAACAGCTCAAAAATTACATTTAAAATAGAGTCCGAGATAAAAACAATTCGCTAGAATCAGATTCTAGAAAGAAGTATTAAACAGACAACGTTTCATTCGAAAATTTGGAAATACAGCCAAAAAAATCGCCGAAGCCCATGAGTATTTACATGTAATAATACATTTAAGCTTTATATAAAGGTAGTGTTTTACTTTTAAATTAGCTTTAGTTAAGCTGATTTATGGTTTGGACGACCAAAGGGAAAGCATGAAAACGTGAAGCTGTATATTGTCCCCGAGCCGGGCGACGCGCCGAAGGCCCGGAGCCCCGTGAGGTTGCTAATCTCGACACGCGTGAAGTCCATGCCATTTTACACGCGTGTAGAGAAAGCGAGGGAGCCGAAATCTGGGAAATAGTTTATTTATTTAATCATTTATTTATTTATATATATATATATATATATATATATATATATATATATATATATATATATATATATATATATATGTTTGGTACGGTGTCACGCGGTAAGAATAGTTGGACACTGGTGACTAGCGACAAGAAAACTAAAAATCTGTCAGTATTTTGCTTTCGTTTAACGAAATGGAGCCTGCTCTACTTAAATAATAAAAGAGAACAACGAAGGAAAGGATACAAACAGCCGGTTTAATATATGTTGAAGCGAAACCAGAGGTCCTGAAGAAACCAAACGCCGTATGGTAAACAAAACCTCGTTCTGAATTGCAGAATTTCAAGTTTATAACGGTAGGGGATTTGTATTTTGTCCTTATGTCCTAAAACAATATACATGCAGCTTCACGTTTTCGTGCTCTCCCTTTGCTCGTCCAAATTAACCATCAGTCAGCTTAACTAAAACTAACTTAAAACACTATCTTAGGCTTATATCACGCTTATATTAACCGTGATGGACGTGGGCTTTGTCGGTTTTCTTGGCTGTGATTCCAAATTTTCGACTAAAGCGTTGTCTGTTTAATACTTCTTTCTGGAATCCGATTCTACTGAATTGTTTTTATCTCAGACTCTATTATAAATGTAATTTTTGAGCTGTCAACTTTTAATTCTGCCTTTGCAAAATGTACATGCATAGAGAAGCCATTTGAAGGCTTGCTAGAAATAATCCCTTTTGAAACCTCCTAAAAACAATATATTTTTTACAACCAGAATTTAATAATGAAATCTAAGTTTTGCTTTGATATGTTCAACTTTCATTAAATGATTTAAATCAGTTTTGTCATCCTATCGACCTATCCATAAATTGTATAATTTGATATCCCAAGGATTTAATATCATTTGTTTTTATATTTGTTTGTTTTTATATTGGCTGTATAATCAGGAGTGCTTTTTTTAATCAGGGGGTAGGTGGGTGGGGGGTGTTTCAAAAAAGCATGTAAAAGTGGGCGAGGGGTTGTTGCATTCATGTATTTCTAGTTTAGGTTAATAAGGGAAAACATGAAAACAACAAGAATCCTACCGTATTTTGACCACGGAGTTACTACAAACACTGCAATTCAGGTCGAGTTTTTGTTTACCATACGGCGTTTGGTTTCTTCAAGTTCTCTGGTTTCTCTTCAAGATATATTAAACGAGTTGTTTGTATCCTTCTTTTTTTCGTGCTCCATTTCGTTTCGTAAACAAAAATACTAAAATACTATTTGTTTAAGAGTTTATAGTTTTCTTCGTCGCTAGTCACCAGTGCCCAACAATTCTAACTGCGTGACACCGTACCAAACATATATTTAACAATTAGACGAGCCCGAGTTTTCTATGAGCGAATAGTCAACGAGGCGAAGCCGAGTTGACTATCGCTCATAGAAAACGAGGGCGAGTTGTCTAATTGTTTTAGTATAAATTTACCAACAAACGTTAAATAAATTCTCGACCATAACATATTCTTTGAGGCTCGTTTAATACATTTTTTGCCTGCCAACAACAAACGTTCAACAGTCATTTTGGACATCACCTTGGCCCGTACAGTAACTGATGGAAAAGTAAAGTTTTCTTGCATAATTTAGCATGGATTTTCATGTGCAATATTGAAACAATATATATCCACTCATTTGATTTGTAAAAGTGACAAAAAGTTGAAAGAAACATTAATTTAGCATATAGTTTAGCCTACATCACGAAATCTTGTCAACAGCAAGCGTAATTCTGAAATGTGTTTTGTTTGCAGTTATTTCGTTTTAAACGAACACAGATAAACAATTTAACGATCTTACCATTAATAATTTCCATCTAACCATTTTGTAGCCGTTTTTGTTTTCTGTACATTACCAGAAATTTGGGACAAGATGGTGGCGCGCGTGCGTATTAAGGACCATAATAATGGAGATTCTCCACAGTAAATAATAAGGAGAACACATAATAATTCAAATTTTGCTTAAACGGTGACATATTTCTTCTTTGCCCGACTCCATTTGACTTCAACATGGACTAAGGAACAGTTATAACTAAAAAACGTTTGCTTACTTCGACGACAAAGTACTTCCCTAGCTTATCTTATTTTTGCACTGAAAGCGCCACTATCCATAGTGTTAGCCATAGTGATCTTTGCAAATAGGTTCTAAAAATTGGCCAAATTGACCAACAGCTTTACGGGCGATGCGAAGTGCCCAACTCGCGTTGCATTCGGCATGAGTCAGTCTACTTCGAGAGCACATAAAGGTCCTCATTTGTCTCTAGCATAGTACTTCCAAAAGCGTTTGAACTTGTTTGATTTCACAGTCCTTATCGTGCACGATTTAGGCGAATTCTAAAGAACTCAATGACCTGAATAATGAGAAACACTAGAATACAATAGAATCAGACTCATTAGAAGTTCTAGAATACATAATTATATTATAAGGCGAATATAGCCGCTGACCGAGAGCAGCGGCACAAATGACCCAAATTTCTGGTAATGAGAACGTATTGCTTCGCCTAAATGTTCAATTTCTTCTTTCATTTGCCCACTCCGTTATAACTTCGGCGCCATTGTTGCTTAACAGAACAACCGCTGGCTCTAATGATCATTGTTCATGCTATACTACGCATTTTGTCTTTGGTCAATTTTTTTAAATGAATGACTTTCATTGGTTTATCCCAGAGGTTTATATTATACACTTGTTGACTGGCGCCGAGGGAAACATCGAGTTTTACGGACCCGAAGGCTTCAATGTCACCCGAGGGCTTCAACCCAAGGGTGACATTGAAGCCTGAGGGACCGTAAAACTCGATGTTTCTCGAGGCAAAAGTCAACAAGCGTTTTGTTATATACCAAAGACTTTTAAAATACAAAATATCAAGTTGACTCGAAACTTACAAAAGGCAAAAAGACTTACCAAAACACTTTGACTTTGTCTTCGTAATTTCAATTCAACTAAACAAATACACCAGACTCAACAAGGACAAAGAACAGCTTTAAATTTATCCAGGTTTTCTTCAGACCTTATTTGAAGAGATGTACAGATATTCTTTCCTTTGGAAAATGGACTATTTCGTACCAAACAAGCTCGAAACAGCTCTTGTTTTCAAAATGTTCCGAAAAGTCCAAAGTTCTTGATCTGATGCAATAATCATTGTGTATTCACGTGAACAACGCATGATTAAAGCTGACGTCAGAGGGAAACATTGAGTTTGTTGAACAACACGTGACCATGATTTGACCAATAGGATTTCATCTTTGGCAAACGAAAGTCTTTGGTATATGACAACACCAATTATAAACTCCTGCAATAGCCAATGAAATTCGAGGTTTTGCATTATAAACTTTTAAATTATACTAAATATATATATAAACTATTTCCCAGATTTCGTCTCCCTCGCTTTTTCTACACGCGGGTAAAATGGACTCCACGCGTGTCGAGATTAGCATCCTCACCGGGCTCCAGGCCTTCGGCCCTCCCCCGGCTCGGGGGTAAATTAGCCCGTATGAACTCGTTTTCATGTAGAAAATTCAAAGGAATTTTTACTTTAAAGCGAGGTCATAAGGACTATTTTATATGCACATTAAAGAATTTTAATTGGGCGGCCATTTTTGAATAAGGTCTATTAAAACGGTCTATATGACCATTTCTTATTTATTTTTATTGCTACATCTCAAATTCGTTAACAATGGACCTTATGCATTAAAGCAAAGCATGCTGGGAGTTTAGTTACACAAATAAATTTTAGAAGATGGCGACCACTTCCTTCGAATAGGAGCGGTGAAGCATTTAGTTAAATTTGGAGATGATTTTTTTCTTCTGAAGATTTAATAAAGGTTTTTATCTATTCTAAGTGGTTTGCTTTGTGTTTTGGGGGAATTGTGGATGTGGAACTGCCATATTTTTCAAAATATTCATCATTGCGACGAAGAGATAATTTCGTTCGACGAAGAAGGCTCTTATAACTATTTGAGATTTTACACATCTGAAAGGTAGGTACTTACATAGATTTCTTTTGAGGTAACTAAGTCCACAGTCATTCGCTATTCCTAACTGCTAGAACTGCAATCGGCTTCTATCTGACTCTTCTGGGTTCAAAAATCCTCTTTCAACTACCACATCCCTTCATTTCTAAACCAATTTAAAACATTGAAGTCTTTGGCGCGAAAACAACCGGTTTGATCAACTTAATTTTTTCGCTTTTTCCTCTGTTTCGTAAACGTCGAAGTATTTTCAGCTCTGTGTGCGATTTTTTGCTTTGTTTCCTTCTTCGATAATCTATAGTCAGCGACGAACACTTCTGACTACTTGTAAACACGAAGTGTGCTCAACCTGGATTGAATTTTCGTCTGGCTTTTTATTCATTTTGTTGGAAATGGAGAAAGAAGAATGTGGACGGGAGTGGACAATTTACCACTATTCACCCATGCATGAGTTTATATTGAAACAACATTGATAACAGACATCACTGGTATATAGACATGGAAAACCAATAATGCTCACTTGTAAGCACATGCAAGAAGTCTGGCTACCAAGAAACTGGTAACACAAGTAAAAGTTAAAGTCAATATTATGAAAGGCAAACTGAATGCTATTTTCTTGTAAAAGGCACTGTCCATAGAAACTGAAGTCACTGGATAGATGTACCAACAACAGGAATGCTTCCAGATTGACAGATTATGACTCGAGCCACACCAATCAGAAGCCCCCATTTGTGGGTGACCAAGGTTTTCCCAAACACCGGGGTCTGTCCACAAGCATTTCCTCCACCTTTGTACCCAGACTACTAAGCAACGCTTAATTAATTGCTATGCAGGTTACCTCCCCTACTGCTACACCACATGGATTTAAACTTTCAGAAGGGTCAAATAAAAAGCAATCTGGACTTGCAAATAGCCATGGTGTTTCTAAATAATTATTTACTAAAAATCCACACTGGGTGCATGCATTAATAGATTTGCCTTCACCTATTACTTTTTCTACATATATCAACACTGCGATTTGTTCATTGTCTTCCCCCTAAAGACATGATGCAGGACCCATGGCTGACAAATTTATTGTTCTTAAAGAACTGCTTGTTGAGTATAGACTTTGGGTAGAAGCTTTGTTGTCTGTTTATCACGAGGCCAAAATTTGAAGCAGTTAAACATACATGTAGTCTTCTTTCCTTAAACTCAAGACTGCTTTTGGACACTATTTCAATGTCCTTCAATTTTCTTTTGAGACATATAGTTTCTCTTTAACAAATGGGACAAATTCAGGGTTTGGTAAATATTTAGTGCTGTCAGTGAAAGTACAGTGTTGTATGTTTTGCAAAATTGTATTCCTAATTTGAACATTAAACAGCTGACTAGCTTTTAATCTGCTTTCGGCCAGTAAATTTCTTTTTTGATGGCATACCCTTGAAAAAAACCACTGCAGTCACATGGTTGACATTTATTTGATTCAAGCAGTCCTTCAAAATATTTAGATGTCCCAGCTTTGGTCAAACCATCTTTTATTTTTTTTATGTCTGAATCATTGACTTGTCTTAGTGCTGTGCTATTGCTTAACTAAATTTAATGATCAAATAGTACTGCGGTTTTAAGTTCTTCTTTGTTGGGGACATGCCATTGTTGTAGCAGCTGAGTGCATGTTGCTGTAAATAAATCATCAGGGGACCTCTGTTGCCTCAAGCTGTATGAACTCAAGCAGTTGAAATATTAAAGCAGCTACATGTTTCCAGCAACCACCTAGACCTGCCTTGCATGAACGAACAAGTTGCCAGTGAGTGAAACCTTCACTGTTTCCTGGAGTAATTAAGTGAACATATTAAACATATTGTGTTTTCTTCATGGAAGCATTCCTGTTGTTGGTACATCTATCCAGTGACTTCAGTTTCTATGGACAGTGCCTTTTACAAGAAAATAGCATTCAGTTTGCCTATCATAATATTGACTTTAACTTTTACTTGTGTTACCAGTTTCTTGGTAGCCAGACTTCTTGCATGTGCTTACAAGTGAGCATTATTGGTTTTCCATGTCTATATACCAGTGATGTCTGTTATCAATGTTGTTTCAATATAAACTCATGCATGGGTGAATAGTGGTAAATTGTCCACTCCCGTCCACATTCTTCTTTCTCCATTTCCAACAAAATGAATAAAAAGCCAGACGAAAATTCAATCCAGGTTGAGCACACTTCGTGTTTACAAGTAGTCAGAAGTGTTCGTCGCTGACTATAGATTATCGAAGAAGAAAACAAAGCAAAAAATCGCACACAGAGCTGTAAATACTTCGACGTTTACGAAACAGAGGAAAAAGAGAAAAAATTAAGTTGATCAAACCGGTTGTTTTCGCGCCAAAGACTTCAATGTTTTAAATTGGTTTAGAAATAGAACTCTTGAGTCTTGATCAAATCGTGCGTGAAGAGATGTGGTAGTTGAAAGAGGATTTTTGAACCCAGAAGAGTCAGATAGAAGCCGATTGCAGTTCTAGCAGTTAGGAATAGCGAATGACTGTGGACTTAGTTACCTCAAAAGAAATCTATGTAAGTACCTACCTTTCAGATGTGTAAAATCTCAAATAGTTATCAGAGCCTTCTTCATCGAACGAAATTATCTCTTCGTCGCAATGATGAATATTTTGAAAAATATGGCAGTTCCACATCCACAATTCCCCCAAAGCACAAAGCAAACCACTTAGAATAGATAAAAACCTTTATTAAATCTTCAGAAGAAAAAAATCATCTCCAAATTTAACTAAATGCTTCACCGCTCCTATTCGAAGGAAGTGTAACTATTTGTGTAACTAAACTCCCAGCATGCTTTGCTTTAATGCATAAGGTCCATTCACGAGGAGAAACACAAACGAAATCAGTACCATCGGTGGTCTGGATATCGAAGGAAACCAAAAACTGCAAAAGATGTTACTCTATCATTTTAAGTGTTCTTTCAATTTTCTCTTAAAATACTGATTTGTTTCAGATACTATATCGGACACTCGACAAAGTGTTTCATCAGGATATCGAAAAACCTCGAAGTTTAAGAAAAAACCTTGGTTTTGCCTTGTTTCAACACCCGTCTCGGTGTCCGATATTAATAATTCACGAAGTAAACACACAGAAAACTAATATCATGTTCGTGACGCACAACCATGAACAATATATCAGACAAGAGTTATTGAAAAATGCCGTTTGAGGTAAAAATTTTAAGATTCTAGCTAAACGAAAAGTACTTCTGAACTTCTAAATGAACTTCTGCTATTTTGATTGGTTTCACAAGAAAGATGGTGGAGAATATCAATGAATAGTTTGACGTCATGTTTTTACAGAGCGTTTAATACATCTGTTTGTATAGTCATAATAAACAACTGTATTTATTGACCTCAAATGTACGGTCTATACTAGTGAAATATCGCTTCTGCTTCATTCGCTTGATCCATACTGGTAAAAACGTCGGTCCGATATTTCACTAATACCGACGGACTCACGCTTTGTCAATAAGTAGTGAATACTACTTATCTATCAGTAAACATTCACCAAAGCTTCTGTTTAGAGATCAGATCTTAATTACCCATAGAAATTTATAAAAAATAGGTACGCAATGCGTACATGCGGATACTGGTATTTATTTGGCCTACAGATAATGATTAAACAACGTAAATTGTTCACTAAAACATACTGAAAATGCTTGATAACCTTGCGACATATCAGCATATGCTCTCACGTATCATCTAGAATCGACAATAATTATTAATTTTTAAATGCCCTTAATCACTTAACAATATTGCTTAATTCTAGCCCTTACTTAAACTCCAACCCAATCCCTAACCCAAGCCCGGCCCCAACCCTAATCTTAACTCTAATCTTAAAATGACAATTTTGTAGGTAAATTGGGAAAAACAGGAAACCCGATCGCTAATCGCATTGTTAAAAGAATGTGATAATATATCGCTTTCGTTCTAATCTTTACTACGTTAGACTCTGGTAACACATGAATTGATTTGTCTCAACAATAATCAACGCACTTTTTGAATAAGTATTTTATACGCCTACATGTAACTCAAGCAGTACCAAGTACAGTTGATTTCTTTCTGCGTATATATATATATATATATATATATATATATATATATATATACAGACAATCAGACATATAGCTAAGACATCTTGGCCAAGGGCCTAACATGTCAACAGTACACTTGAAACATTAGTTAAAACATGAAACTCGGTCCCTATAATCGCATTAAAAAATATGATACTTATATCGCTTTAATTTCGCTCGAGTGTAATGTTAGAACTCAACACAATAAGCGTGTGATCATGCCACACGTATATTCGAATTAAAACATTAGAGCCGGCGCAAAGAACAGCCTGGAAATCTCTGCTTGTGAATTATAGTTAAACATCTCGGCCCAGCGCTTATCATAACGTTATAAATTGACTGCACCCTTCAACATGTACCCTTACGTCTCACCTATAGAAATAACAATAATCGTTCATTTCTAACGATTAACCCCAATCCCCTATACTAAAATGTTTGAACACACGGTAAGGGTAGGTAAATCGGCAAAAACAGGAAACGCGGACGCTACTCGCATTGTTAAAGAATATGATATTTTTACGTTTTATATGTCTGTTTTAGACTCTGGTAATATATGCATTGATGCGTCTCAATAAATCAATGTTCAACGCGTTTTTTTAATAAGTATTGAATAGTTAAAAGGGCTTTCAGATTTCAGAAAGATCATTAATCCGAAGCCAAACAAGCGCTGACACGGTTTCTTCGTCCTTGGAAAGCTTGTCGTTTAGGCGACAAAGTCGAAACGCGTTCCAGAATTATTAGAGTATAAACACTTTGTATGGTTTGATTACGTGTTGCTGAGATGAACACGAGAAAGTATTGCATGTAAATATGCAGTCAACGCGCGCTTGTATTTGTAGTATAAAACAACAGTACATACATACATGTACATAAAAATGTATTAAAATGCTGAAATACATATGGTTACGAAACCAGACAATCAGCAAAAATTCTCAAAACCGTTCAAATTAAATTTATAACGACAGACCAGTAGTCCACTGTCAGCTGTCGACTTGTCATATATTTCTTGGCGTCTTGTGATAGCGCGCAAATGTTCATTACCTGAAACAAAACTCAACTTTCTATCTTCCATTCATTGTTCTGGTACACGTTCATAAATCCTTCGGACATACAAATATGACTTCTGAAGTATGCTGATTCGGATCCGCTATTGGTCGTTTGGGTTGATCACGTGATTGACGAAAACATTCGTACACACAAACACAAACACAAACACAAACAAACACACAACCGCGCTCATGACATAGCGGATATGGTTTAGCAACCAGTATCCGCAAAAAAGACTCAATCATATCGCGATATATAGAATTCCAGAGTGTTTTTCATAAAAGGGCTCTGGGAACGAGATTGTATAATCTTTTCTTGGAATTGCCGGGTCCTAGCTGGAAATGAAACGCCCTCTTCCGCTTTACTTCCGGGTGATTTGCTGCTTGTCTTGAGTTAATGGATTAGTTTCTCTTAGTATTTTAACATGAAAGTTGGATAGAAAACGGAAGAGAACGTCCTACTTATTTGAGGTTACGCTGAAAAAATGTTTTCGCGACCACGGTGTGGGCGCTTTGAGACTGAAGGGGGAAGCAACGTGCACGAATTTCGCCCAGCCTTTTATGGCGTCGAAGTCGAAGAAGATTTCCTGGGTAGAACAACAGCGATAAAGCTATTTTCTTTTTTGCTCTGCCATGCTACAGATTGTCGACTGGAACTGTCTGTTGCTGTTAACCGCTTAAAGAAGTTCACTGGGAGAATCGTCGAGTCGAAAGAAGCTTTGGACTTCATTAAATCTTTTCGTGAAATGTTCGAAGTGAAAACGGTGGATCGAAAGATGTTCATCGAAGCGAGAACTACACTTAGATTGTGTAATGCTTTTCAAGAGAATAACTGCAGGTTTCCTTCGTGTGAACAGCTTCATATTTGCCGATATTTTCTACGAGGTAGTTGTACGTTTGGAGATAATTGCAAGAAGCCCCATTCGTTTGATAATCCAGTGACAAAGGATTTGCTATGGCGCCACAACCTAGACAATCTGCCTCCCGATGCCTTACGAACTCTATTCAAGAAGATGCTGAACGAAAAGATTGTTAGACATGCTTCGACTACCTCAGGACCGGAGTGTTGTAAGTTCTACAACAAAGGCGAATGCAAGAATGGAGACAAATGTCAATTTTTACACGTTTGTGTTCACTATGTGGACGGCGACTGCAAGTTTGGCGATAGCAACTGCAAGAGGCTTCACAACTTCCGGGATTCTCATTCCAGAAAAGTGCTTGCACAGCATGGGTTAAAGCACCTTCGCGGTAACGAATGGGAAATTCTTTCAGTTTTAAGAAGTAGTGCTGAGACAAATTTAGAAGAGCCAAGTTCGAGAAAACGTAGGCATGAATACGACGTATATAGTATTCCGCCCAGTGATTCGTCGCCTGAAAAGAAAATGAAAGTGAAAGTACTAAGTCTAAGACAACAAAGTTCGAGTGAAGCTGACCCGTCGACCTCGACGACTGCAAAAGTAACTGACGAAAAGTTAGAAATTTGTGGTTTTAATTTGCGAGGTAAATGCCAATACGGTGAGAAGTGTAAGGCACGACACACAAGCCTGCCTTTCGAATGGCAGTACTCGTATTCTAGCTCAAGCTCTGGGTCGTGGGGCAGTTTCGCTCCGCAAGAAAACTGCAGAATTGAAAAGTCTTTCTGTAATTGTGAAGAGGATTCTGGAAATGCCACATCAAAGGGTCGATCCTTGCCAGTTTCAATTGATTTTCAAACCATGAATGGGAAGATTCAAGACCATAGCCAGCAACAACTTAGTGGTAAGAATCTAATATTTAGTTCTATTAATTATACCCACGCAAATAATCGCCCAATCAAATGTTTACATTAACGTCACGTGTCAGCCCAATATTTTGCGATGTAGGACAACTAGGTATTGGACAGGAACCTTTGGATAGGTTTGTACAGCGTATATTTACTTGTAAATGGCAGATTATTTGTTTGGTAAAATAAAACACTTTTGCATTCATCCTTACCCATTATGGAAAATATTTAGCTCTTGAATTTTAATATTCAGGGCTCAATCTCGGTCTTGCCTATTGAATTCTCAACTTAAACATTTTGCCACGTTGGGCATAGGTGAATGCAATAAGTTATGTTTCACACTGCAATTTTTGGTTGAGCTTTAAAGACACAGAAAGTTGTATTGAAAAGTTTGATTATTAGAAGGTGTATATACCTACGGTACAGTTATTAGTATATTATTAATTATATTTAAGATGTTGTTATGGGTATTACTTTTAAAAGTTTGGCCTTTATATTTTCTAGCTATTATCCATTTTCCACTGGACAGTGTTTAAATTTTGATTGGTTGTTGGAGTACGGACAATTGGCCATTTCCTAAAAGAGTAATTGTGTTGGGTTAGGAATGCTAGGGTATTTGGGATCATTTGGAGGGACAGATTTCATGCTTGGTAGCATAAGCACAATGAAACTGTCCCTCCAAAACAGCAGCGCTCAATATGCTCTTTACCAGTCGATCAACTTTTTTTGAAAATGGCCAATTTATCATATATATACCTATATATATATATATATATGTAGCACTGAATTCTGACGTCACACATTGGTTATACACGAGTAATATATTTACATTGAAATTTTGATTTTTCGTATATTTTAATTCTGTGGATTTCTGGTAAAAGATTTCAAAAGTAGCAATTAAGTCTGGAAAATTTGCATAAACCTAATTGCTACGCCGATTTAGTGAGCTTAGTGCAACTTAGAGATTGTGGCAATGCCAGACTATGGTTGCGCACCCGTAAGAAAATGAAAGACCTTGGAAAGGTCATGAAAAGGTCTTGAAAAGGTCTATAAATTTGTCTTGAAAAGGTTTTGTAAAGATCTACAAACAGCCCGAGCTAAAAGTCTTGCAATGGTCTGAAATGTGAGCTAAAATTGACAGCTCTGAGAACCTTTTCCAAACCTTTTGTAAATTGGTTTATTTCCATTGAAAAGGTCTAAAATCGTCTTGAAAGGTCTAAAAGCCTTGAAATATTTTGAAACAATATTTAAATAGAGCTACTGTATATCCCTGAAACACGCAAAGTCGTGAAACATAGGTAGGACGCAATATTAATGATTTACATTAGTGGCGATACCTGTTGATATACTGTACTTGGAAAGGATTAACAGTCATTCTGGGATGACTCAGGCAGTCAGCTACAAAATGTCGAAATTAAGATTCCTTACTAATAGAATTGTAGAATAGATGTTGGATATGAAAGAAACAAGCATAGAGAAAACAATTTAATTGACCTCGATTGGGATTCGAACCCGCAACGCCGCTTAAACCGAACGATCGAGTCGAACGGCATAGAGCATGGCGGATTAGTAACCAAAGCCAGGGGTTCGAGTTAGCTGTTGTCAGCAAGCAGAGTTTTCTCTGTACTTGTCCAGTAACGTATAAGTTTGTCAACTGATCCGAGATTTGGAGTATATAGCAGTTATTCTAATATTCTAGCTGCTTTGTACTATAGTGCAGTTCTTTGTTACCGCAAATATTAAAGCCAGGCGCGTAAAGCCAGGCAAACTAAACCAAGTCACACACTCATCAGAACGTATACTATTAAAATCAGTATTCACAATTTACTAGAAATACATGAACGCAACAACCCCTCGCCCGCTTTATATGCATTTTTTAACCACTCCCCCCCCCCCCTAATTTCTGTTTTTTTGTTGTATTATTATATTATTAATTAATGACACACAGATCAGAAAACATCCCAGAAAATTAGTTAGCAAGGTTCATTTGTAGTCATGTATTGACACACAGAAAGAACATGCAAAGTCAATATTAAAAAAACCAACAAAAACGAGATGAACCAAATGACATACTTTCATTCAAAAATAGATATAAACAGTGGCCAAGAAAAGACACCATGCCAACGTCCTAGCGTTCAAAGACAACTCTAGGCAATATATTATTTATATTAATTTTCATTTTCAAGATTTCTTCCGTCTTAATAACTCAGCTAAACTGGTAAATACGAATCTCCTACTGTTAAACTTTCTTCTGCACAAACACTGCCAATTCAGTCCACTCTTTTCGGATTGTTTTTCTCGTTCGCGGTTTCTTACTTTTTTCGTTGTACATGTTGACACATAAATATGACAAGGCATCATTCAGTTCTCTTCATGATCTAAAAAGCCGTTTGTTTCAAAATTTCTTCATCGTTCCCTCTCGAGTTATGTAGAATACACCAGAGCAAAATTCTTTACCGTCTTTGAACAGTTTCAGGACACATCTTTCTTCTTTCAGTTACATTTCGGTCAGCATCGTTTTCGGTCTTTATCGTATTACTTTTTAGGCTTTTTTCAGTGGTTTTAAGTCGTATTTATGGTTGTCTTTTTAGTCTCGCTGCCACATCTCTTGTTAGCCTTCTTTGGTCTTTTTCCATAGTAATATTAATGTACATTTTAATAGCTGAAACCATTTTTTTCTGGCAAAGATTTCTTTCGTCATGATCGTTGAAAAACTATTTCGTAATCCAACCGAACTTATAAATTATAATTTGCTGACGTAAATTTAAATAATTTGAATAATTTTAACAGGTTAAATATAAATAAGTTTTGTGGAAACACCACGTAAACTATTTCTTTGCTTTAAACTCTTTAAACTCTTTAAACTCTTTAAACTCTTTCTTTGCGTAAACTATTTCTTTTCTTTTCTTCTTTTCTTTTTTTTCAAAACTTATTTATATTACTTTATCGCCATGAAAACGTTCAAAGAATTAATTTAACAGGTTAGTTACCAGTACCCTGCTATTCGAACTGCGCAAGTTGTGGATTTGATAACATATATTTAACAAATAGAAAATCGCTTGCGTGTCTCTGTACTGTGATACAAACACGAATGACGTGATTTCAACCGGAAAAAATGCCTAGTGGAAACACGAGGCGAAGCCGAGTGTTTTCACACATTTTTTCCGGTTGAAATTGCGTCATTCGTGTTTCTATCACAGTACAGAGTCACAAAAGCGATTTTCTATTTGTTTTATAAAATAACTAACCGTTTTACGAGGTAAAAAACCAAGGAGAAGCCACCAAAGTGACCGAGATTCAGCTGACGAATGATGGCGTAATCAAATAAATACGCCAGTGATTACGCGAGATTTAACCAAACAGAGCATGCGTTGTACAATATAAAATGTAAATGACGTCAAACGTGTCTCTGTACTCTGAGTGAAAATGGCTCTCGTCCAATCAGAGCGTGCGTAGCATACCTGTTATTTTATAAATATATATATACAAACAGGTTTCAGAATTACTTTCAGCTTTTCATCTCGCGTGTAAAGTGGACTCCGCGCACGTCGAGATTAGCACCCTCACCGGGCTCCGGGCCTTCGGCCCTCCGCCCGGCTCGGGGATAATATGACAATCAGACAAAGCTCAAAGAAACTCTATTAAACGTTTAACGGCAATGCCAATTAAAATTCACACAGATTGTTAATAGGACTACGAAAAAGCGAGTAATACAACGCGACTACAATTTGAAATAGATATAGACTCGCCTCTGAGTGGCGCCGATTGTACGCCGATTCATTGTTTATTGTGCTTCTTTGTAAACGTTTAAGAGAATGTTACCAGCACACTTTTCCTTCTTTCTTCTTTCTTTAGTTTAAGACATTCGCCTGACAGCTTCAACTGAATCAGAAGCAACGCGCAATTTAATACCCTATGTATTTCCGAATCAACAGCTTTAGGCACAAGATTCAAATGCAGGCGCCAAGATGGGGTCAGTGACAGTAGTCACTTGACCGAGATTGAATTTAGCCGCAAGCATCTGACGGAATTTGGAAAAGTTTAATAGTCGCACATAAATGACATAATAATATATTTTATTTAGTTTTAGGACTGAGTATAGGTATTATTGGGTTTGGCTATTATTGGGTTTGATGTGCGAACTGCTACTGCTACAAGTCTACAACGTCCTCCTTATTCGATGATAATAATTGTATTTGCAAATTGCAAGAGTGGTTATAAGTTATCTCCTTCGGCAACAACAAACTATTTTTGCTATTTCCTGTCAAACTTCAAGGCTATTTTTTTCTAATTTAAATGTGCACGCAATCCGATCGGACAACTGTAAATATATTTCAAAACGGCACAATTTAGCATTTGGACTAAAGCTCATTCTTTACCGTTTAACCTACACCAATTTAAATTACGGTAGTTTAAGTTTTTGAATTTAGTTAGCCTATAGCGAGAGCAATATATTGACGCATTGCGCAATAGCAATATATTGACGCATTGCGCAATAGCAATATATTGACGCATTGCGCAATAGCAATATATTGACGCATTGCGCAATATAATATTATATATATATATATATATATATATATATATATATATATTATTGAGCAAAACTGGCAACAAAAACGCAAGTGAATTTGTGTCACAGCGCACATTTTGTGCGCAATCTACAGTGGAAATCATATTCTGATCAGTTACAGTGAATGACGTCAATTGCTAGACCTTATGGCATATATCTAGGCCTTTAAGGCAAAATACTTTGCCGAATCTATCCAATGGATCTACTCAAGACCTTTCAAGACTTTTCAAGACTTTTGTTCAAGACATTTCTAGACAATCACGGCACAAAGGTCTTGCAAGACCTTTGACAGATCTAGCAAAGGTCTCCAAGACCTATCATTAGACCATTTCAAGACCTTTTCAGATCCTTCGTTTTCGTACGGGCATTGTGTACATGTAATTGTATAATAGCTAGGGGCTGACCCAGAATATTACAGAATAGACATGGTATTGAACCATACCATATGTTACTAATTTTGGGCATTCATGTACTGTTTCGAGGACTTTCAAGTATATTTTAAAATTTGAGCATATTGTCAAGTATTTTGATCGATTTTTATAAGGTATTTGGTGTACCACTACCCCCTTGCCAACCCCAATAGGTTATAATACAAACCTCGGTCTTGATACTGTATTTTTTTATATTCTGCTCAACCTTACAGTTCAATATTGGTAAGTGTTCACAAACATTACAATTTCCAATGGAACATGTCAATTATATTAATACATAAATTAGTAACAAATTAATTGTACAATATGTAACTGTGCAGGATTAACACAAATATTTTATATAACAGAAGTGAGATACTGCAAATGATTTATCAATTATCAGGCAGTGATGTTAAACCGATTTCAATGATAATAAGTCAAAAATGTTGACATATGGCCAAAGTTGCAACAATTTGGTCTTTTGGGCAATATCATATTTTTACAAGGTTCGACTGGTTGTGCCTATAGTCAACATTTTGTCTCTTGGATTACTCTTTCTTTACTCACTACATGTAATACTGCTTTTGAATTTAACTATTCACAACAGTTATAATTAGTCTTTTGCATATTATCCAAAATTTCTTGTACTTTACCTCAATCATATACCATGCATGCTTGCCTTTCCAACTTGCATGATTTTCTCTAGGAAAAAGGGGGTAATATACTTGTTCAACCCTGGAAGTACCACTTCATTAGGTTGGAGTAAGATTAGTATTTGCATTTTATAATCTCAAGTGTATCTTAATACGGAAGTGTATCTACTGTGTATGCATGCTCTACCTCAGATGCACTAATAATTAATTTCATTTTTACAGACTGCAGTGATGGTAAGAGTACTGGCAGTAATATCCGACTTCGCCGTCTCTCAACAATTTCATCAGTTCTTGCAGCCACTGGCCATATTTTTCGAACTAGATGGAAATGGTATTGGAAGGATGAGCATGACAAATGGCAATCATTTGACGATGGAAAAAACAATACAAGCAGTGAGAAGATAGAACTAGACTTTCAATCAGGTATGTTTTATCAAGTATCAGTAATATTGTGGTAAACTACGCCATCTGACCTTATACTTATTTGTATAATTGGACATAAGGGCTATTTTGTGGACTTATAAGCAGTGGAGGTGTGTTATAACCAGAAAGAAACAAGTGTTTTGAGGAAATAGTTTTTATGAAAAATTTCAATCTCCAATGTTTATGTCATATTAAGTGGCACAAACATGAGATGGGTTAATCTGAACTCGGAGGCCAGGGGCTACTTACTGGGGATGGGGCGGCTTATAACAGTATAGTTCAAGTTTCCATAGTTATGTAAAACTTTTTAAAATGTCCAAAATGTTCGTAACATATAGAATTTCATGGGGTTATTTATTTAACAAGCATTATATGTCAAACAAAAGCAATGGATCGTTTCCACTCACGTGATCGGTCGCGCCGTAAGGGTGGTAAAACAATACGAAATCTTTGAATAAGAATAGAGTTAAATTCCCATAGGATAAAGATTGTGCACCAATATGACGCCATTTCAATGTTCCTGTGCACCAATATGGCCGCCGTGACGTCAGATGAAAACCAAGAATTGAGAAATGCTATTTGGGGTAGGAAGTTCAGGTTTCTTGAGCTAAATGGGAAGTACATTAAAATGGGAAAACATCTGCCATTTTGGTTTAGGGCTTGCTTATATGGTCTCGGTATATCGTGATGTCCCGGTGTACCGGATCTCAGCTTGTAGATAATTTACTGTTGTTTTCCAAGTTACGTTTATATTGTTGGAGCAACCCGGATCCCGGTCAGGCGGCGCAAATTTTTTTCTCCATATAAACGCAATATCCCGGTAGAGACGTTTACGGAACTGCAATGCTTGTAACTTTTAATGATATGGTCAGAATTTTATCCAAACGGTCAGGTCTAGAGAAAAAAACCGCGAAATAAAAGTGAAATAACTTTTAACATAGTAGAATTAGGATGAGTTTTTGCTTTTTAGCTACATTTCCTTAAATTCCCGCGCTTTTTGACCCGGCATGAAATTCATCCCAGACAACCAGGACGAGCACTTTAGTTACTCCATATAAACCCGGGATGAAATTTATCTTGGGCAACCAGCCGGGACCTTTCGTACACCGAGATTATATAAACAGGCCCTTAGTTCGCAAGAAAGATGGTGGCAAATAGCTATGAGCCTAACACTTTCACAACATTTGTATTCGTATAATAAACTACTTATTGACCTCGCTTGTTCGGTCTGTACTAGTGAAATATCGCACCTGCGGAATTTTCTGCGCGGACCTCCACTCGCTGCGATAATTCACTACTGCAGACCTCACGCTCGGTCAATAAGTAGTTATGCAAATCTATAATTTTGTCAAACATTTAGTTTATTTAGCCGGATCGTTGGTTAGTGAGATAAAGAATGTAGTGAAAGTGACTCATTCAGGTTTTGTCATTGTTACGTTTTTGCTTTTTTTTTAAGAGGGCGTTGAAAAGAAACACAAGTTTTCCACTGATTTAAACAATTACACCCTTCACTTTGTCGATCAAAACCAGTTTTATCAACAGAACGACAAGCATGGAACAAAGCGCGATGTCCGACGAAGACCAGCACAGTTTTTGGATGCCGATGCAATGAAACAAATGCGGCAAGAGTAAGTTAATATTTCTTTAAGCCAAAAATACCACTAAATTGCTGTTAGCTACTCTGCAAAATAGCAAATACTGATTGCCGTACGTTCAATAGCAACTATACGTTTCCAGGTTATTCTATTTTCCCTTAAAGTCGGAAAAGTTCAATCTAAAACCGAAGAAATAATTGAGACCAGTCACTCGGTTCCACTTTTACAAACTGTAACCGCGTCGAAACCGCGTCGAAATAAAGAGTGGTACTAATTCCTGAGCCGGGCGACGGGCCGAAGGCCCGGAGCCCGGTGAGAGTGCTAATCTCTACACGCGTGGAACCCACTTACACGCGAGTTTGAAAAGCGATGCATGCGAGATGATTTGAACAGAAATGTTTATCCCGAGCCCGGGCGTAGGGCCGACGGCCCGGAGCCCGGTGAGGGTGCTAATCTCGACATGCGTGTAGTCCAATTTACGCGCTTGTAGAAAAAGCGAGGGAGACGAAATCTGGGAAATAGTCTATTTATTTATTTATGTATATATTTGATACGGTGTCACGCGGTAAGAATAGTTTGACACTGGTGACTAGCGACTCAGAAAACTATAAACTCTCAAACAAGTAGTATTTTCAGTTTCGTTTATTTAAACGAAACGAAGTGGAGCACGAAGAAAAGAAGGATACAAACTACCCGTTTAATATATCTTGAAGAGAAACCAAAGAACTTGAAGAAACCAAACGCCGTATGGTAAACAAAAACTCGATCTGAATTGCAGCATTTTTGGTCACTCCGTGAGTCTGTGGTCAAATCATGTTAACAGTAGGATTCTTGTTGTTTTTAAGTTTTCCTTTCACCTAAACGATATACAGCTTCACGTTTTCGTGCTTTCCCTTTGCTCGCCAAAAGCATAAATCACCTTAATTAAAGCTAACTTGAAACACTACCTTAGACTCTATGTGGACGTGATGTTTTTCATTGGCATTGCATGCACCTTTTATCATTAAATACTCATGGGCTTTGCGATTTTTTGGCTGTATTTCCAGATTTACTACTGAAACGTTGTCTGTTTAATACGTCTTTCTAGAATCTAATTCTACCGAATTGTTTTTATCTCGGACTCTATTATAAATGTAATTTTTGAACTGTTGACTTTTAATTCTGCCTTTGCAAAACATGTATGCTTAGGGAAGCCATTTAAAGCTTGTTAAAAATAATCCCTTTTGAAACCTCCTAAAACATATTTTGTACAACCAGAATTTTATAATGAAATCTAAGTTTTGCTTTGATAAATTATAGAATTATCTTCAGGATTATCATTTGTTTTTATTTATAGTGGCTGTATATCAGGTGTGCTTACTTTAATCAGGGTAGATGGTGGGTGTTTCAAAAAAGCATTTAATAAAAGCAGGCGAGGGGTTGTTGCATTCATGTATTTCTAGTATATATATATATATAGTTAAAAGCTTCTAGGACAGCGTCGGCCACGGTTGAAATCCAAATATTACCAGGGTTAAGTCACGTTGGCCTGAAAAACAGAGAAAAATCTTCTCGACGTTTCGAGCGAAGGCCCTTCGTCAGGAGAAATTAGTAAACAACTCACATGTGGTCACGCGTATTTATAGCACAGCTACAATGGGAATCACGTGAACACATGTAAGCCAATAAAAACAAAGTAAACAAATAAATTAATATGTAATTTTAGCCTGCGTGCAGGTGCTGACCCAATTTGTGGGTCAGGTACCTGCAAATAGGCAAAGAAACAGGTTATAAATTACTATTTAAATCATCAGAAAAAGGTTAAGGAAAAGGTGTGGAATATGGTGGTGGAGTGAGCTAAATGAAAGAGAATCGCTCATTGAGGCCGTGAGGGTGAATGGTACCAAGTTTGTAAATGAGACGCATTTCTTGTTTACGACGAGTATCGTTACAACCTGCAATGAATGGCACAGATTTTCATGTTGGAAAAGGAGTGGTTGGCACTGTTGAAGTGCCTGGCAACAGGTTTGTTTGGCACATTGTATTTGACATCACGAAGGTGTTCAACAAACCTGTCACCTAAACGTCTTCCAGTTTCTCCGATGTAAAGCATGGGACATTTACTGCAAGAGATACAGTAAATGAGTACTTTAATACAGTAATTGTTTACTTTGTTTTTATTGGCTTACATGTGTTCACGTGATTCCCATTGTAGCTCTGCTATAAATACGCGTGACCACATGTGAGTTGTTTACTAATTTCTCCTGACGAAGGGCCTTCGCTCGAAACGTCGAGAAGATTTTTCTCTGTTTTTCAGGCCAACGTGACTTAACCCTGGTAATATATATATATATGTATATATATATATATATATATATATATATATATATATATATATATATATATATATATATATATATATATATATATATATATATATATATATATATATATATATATATATATATATATGGTATGTAATCGAGTGAAATGCCCAATATTACCTATAATATACCCAATTCTGTCCTGGCATTACCACCTTATTATATACGGTCGGGCTCTCGGCAACGCTCTCCGTGGCTCAGTGGTCAGAGCATTGCACTAGAATCGCAAGGTCGTGGGTTCAATTCCTGCCGGAAGGCCTGCATGTGTAGTTGCATTTTTCGCAACTGGTCCCGGTTTGGTCTTAAAATGTATATATTCTACACTCGAATTTTCCTTCACCCAAAATCCTTAGAACAAGCTATGTAATCGAGTGAAATGCCCAATATTACCTATAATATACCCAATTCTGTCGTGGCATTACCACCTTATTATATACAGAACTCGCGGTCGGGCTCTCGGCAACGCCTTCCGTGGCTCAGTGCATGGTCAGAGCATTGCACTAGAATCGCAAAGGTCGTGGGTTCAATTCCTGCCGGAAGGCCTGTGTAGTTGCATTTTTCGCAACTGGTCCCGGTTTGGTCTTAAAATGTATATATTCTACACTCGAATTTTCCTTCACCCAAAATCCTTAGAACATGCTATGTAATCGAGTGAAATGCCCAATATTACCTATAATATACCCAATTCTGTCGTGGCATTACCACCTTAGTATATACAGAACTCGCGGTCGGGCTCTTGGCAACGCCCTCCGTGGCCCAGTGGTCAGAGCGTTGCACCAGAATCGAAAAAAAAACTAATCTTGAAAACCGGCAAAAATGTTACTTTATTATTTTAAGAGTTCTTCCAAATAAGACAAACTTAATTTTCGTTTCATGTACACTTTAAATAAAGTTTATATACATACATTGCTCTCGAGGTGAAAATTAGTTACTAGAGAGATTAAGATTCACGTAAGCGGGAAACGACAAACGTGAGATGGCCGTTTAAGACGTTCGCGTAATTGAAACTAGAAAGATTAAGATTAACGTGAACAGATCCAAGATGGAGGCTAAAAAGAGGTATTTGAAGTTGTCGACAAAAAGGTTGCCTTTTGTGTTCGTTTTGGTATCTATGGTTTAAAAACATTTTGTGATCATTATCAACATTTCTATTGTTTCTCTTTTCCTTCGTAAAAGACGTGAAAGAGAAGAAATATTGGAAATTTTGACTGTAAAATCTGCCGTTTGCCGTCGTCTTGGCGGCGAAACGGCGAACGCCAAACGGCTGGAGGAGGGGAAAAAATGGTCACGTGATCTTCTCTGCCGTTTGCTGTTTTCCGTTTATGTGAATCTTAATCTCTCTGTTCTCACTTTGCAATTTATATTTTCTTCAGTTTAAACAGGAGTTATCTAAGACGACCCGTCAGTTCATCCAACAGTAAAGGTGAAGCAGTAACTTCCATACCATCTAACTGGGCTCCTGTTGATTTTTCGAAAGACTTCCAAGTTGTTGATCTCAGTGAAGTCATTCATAATGCAGAGTTTTCTAAAGTTAAAACGCAGTTTTTGGCGACAATGGCGGGACATACTGTAAAGTCCATTAAACGTGTCCAAAATATTACATTATGGGAAGATTATCAAAGGTAAAATTCTGCTTTTTTTACAGTTTTCTTTCCAATTTTTTGCTCTTTCTATACTTATTTCTACCTGTCTTTGTTCTATCCATTATCCTCCCTTTTTCTCCTTTAATTTAAAGGACAACATATTGTTCAAAACACTGTTTAAAAAATAAACTCTTGGGGAGGGGAATAATATAGACTAATCTGAATATATTTATTGCATCTTAACGGGTGTTTACATGAGGCCGGTCCGAACTCAGGCCGGACTGATTTCGGGTTGGTTGTAGTGTTTTTACAATAGTCGTTTTCATTAAGCCGGTTTTCCACTAGGCGGAATTTTCCGCGCGGAGCGGAATTTTGCTTTGAATTTTCTAATTAGTTCCACCCGAGAAATCACAAGACAAAGAAAATTTCAGCTCAGCGCGCAAAATTCCGCCTCGTGGAAAACAGGCTTTAGTCCGGTCTGAGATTTAGTTCACGCCGGCCCGATCTCAGGTTGCCTGCTGATCAAACTGAAACACTTTCACCTCTGAAACACTTTCACCTCTGAAACACTTTCACCTCTGAAACACTTTCACCTCTCAAACTTTTGAACACGAAAGAAGTGTAAAGACACTCGGCTATCGCCTCGTGCTTCTACTCACCTTCTTTCGTGTTCAAATGACGCCAAACGTACCTTTATAAGAGTACATATGCACGGAGTTTTATGTTTTATTTGGTAAATATAATGCATGATTAAAATGTCTATTATTTGTTATGAACAGAGGAGCATCGTAGGAGCATTCACTGAAAATTTCAAGAGAATCTGTTCTATATTCTTCCAGTTACACTCTCACAAAGTTTGCCATGACTAGTTCAATTCGTTTTTGGAGAAATTTGGGCTTTCGGCAACAATGCATTATGACGTACGCAAATTGACAACTATGCATAAGAACAATGGATTTTAGCATCAATGACCATTTGCGTACGTCATAAGGCATTGTTACCAAGAAACCAAAATTTCTCCAAAAACGTCGAGTTATAGCCTTGACAAACTTTGATAAGTTTGATAACCCGGGATAAGTTTTGAATTGACGTGGATGATTCGCACGTTAGTTTTACTTTAGTTTTACACTAATTAGTCTATTATTTATTTTGTAAGCCCATCGTTAATAAAAACTTGTCATAGTCCTAGCTAACCAACGAAAGCGTCTTCACGAAGACTGTAATCCCCGAGCCTGGGCGTAGGGCCGAAGGCCTGAGCCCTGTGAGGGTGCTAATCTCGACACGCGTGGAGTCCATTATATATATATATATATATATATATATATATATATATATATATATATATATGCAGGGGCGGATCTAGAAAAATATTTGACTGTTGCACGCATGGCGTGGTTCACTCCATCTAGGGGGGTAGGGGGGCATGCCCCCCCGGAAAATTTTGAAAATTAGGACCTCTAAAAACGCATTTCCCGCATTCTGAGAGCAAGTTAAAGCCATCTTGGAAGACCGTTTTGTATATATTTAAGATAACGTATTGTAATTAGATACACAATTAAACATAAATACAACCGAGAAGCGCTTAGTAATACTATACTGTACAAAGCATAAACGAGAGAAAGGGACTAGTCTAAACTCAAAATGTGACTGTCAGACTTGACTCACTGACTGCAGTAAATATTGAAACCGAACAGCGGAGAGCTGATTCCCATGAAACACTGAGTGAGGACTCATTAGAATACAGTATAATATAATATTAATTTATAGAATATTATTCATAAGCTAAGCTGCTAAGGCTTACCTCACTGGGTAGTGATTCGAGGCGCGCGATTCCTGTACAGCGTAGATCTTCACCAAGATTCTTTCCGCATCCTTTTGAAATATTACGCTCGCACTCGCGCTTGAGAGCGATAAGTTTACAGTCTGTTTCCTCTCGAGAATAACTTCCATTCAATATATTCAACAGCGGTTGTAACACGTACATCGTTAGAAGCCATTTATTCTTGAAAGAAGCCGAGTAGGTCGAATGAAGCGTACTCAATAACATCATCTGAGAAGCGAAACAGATTTCGCAATCTGTTGCAACTGTTGCACAGTCTAGTGTTTTGATTGGACAGCTACCCCTAGCTGTTGCACAAATGCTAAATATAGCCTGTTTCACGGACTATATTTAGCTCAACTGTTGCACAAACGACTTCAGACTGATCTGGTGCAACAGCGCACAGGCCTGTTGCACAAGGAGATTGGGGGGGGGGGGGGGGGGTGTGTCGGCCGGAAATATTGTATATTGCGGGTTTTCTGGGTGATGACAATCTCACCCAATTGCGGGTTAGAATTTTCGGATTTTGCTCGAAGCGAAGATTAGATAGCCTAAGACTAGAGGGCCGAGGCTGAGCTTTCGAGTTATAAACCGTTAGGTAATTTTGCAAATTGAATTATTCTTATTACCTTTTAATGTCGTTTTTCGTTTTTCCGGACATTTTGACTGTTGCATTTGCAACAGTTGCAACAGTCTAGATCCGCCCCTGATATATATATATATATATATATATATATATATATATAGTCGGGTGATAAATATTATTGCCCAGCAGATAACTTTTAAAAACACCATATCGAACAGGAATACATTGAGAAGATTGAAATACTTTAATAAAAAACTACTTTAACTAAAAAACTAATATCACTCTGATGATGTTACTCGTGTAGTGACGAAACGTTAGTTTTTTATTAAAGTATTTCAATCTTCTCAATGTATTCCTGTTCGATATGGTGTTTTTAAAAGTTATCTGCTGGGCACTAATATGTATCACCCGACTACGTTTTCCGCCTGGTACTTCCATCGCTGAAATATATATATATATATATATATATATATATATATATATATATATATATATATATATATATGTATATAGTCTGCGGTAGGATGTTCAAGTTGCGCTGAAAAAAATTGGGGGACTGGTAACAATATGAAGCAACAGATATTGATTTACTCGTCAACATTTCAGTAAAATCATTTAGTGATCACGATAGCAAAATAAACAGTCTTTTAGTATTGCGAAATCATTTATTGACGAGAATCTCTGAACGAGTATAAAGAAAGTCGCGTTTTGGATCAGTTAGTACATCTCTTTCGAAAGAACAGAAAGAAAAACTGAGGAAAAACTGTTGATTACGAGTAGAATGGAAACTAATAAAAGAGGGCAGTAAGAATAAACCAGAAGGTGTAAAAGTTCCGTACTAAGGCTAAGTCACTAAGATAAGCTTAAGTTTTTCATAAGTCAATGATAATACCTATGCATCCAATGAGGAGGACCGCGCGCAGATAATGAGAGTTACGGGAATAGAATCCGCGAACTCCCTGGTCTCTGTTGCTCACTTCCCCACTGAAGACGCCAAACATAATCTACACCAACATTTTTCTTTTCTTTATTCCCTATTTACACACATACGTTTCCTTTCCTTCACGTAGGATACCGTTTGCCTTCTTTTTTTCCCGTTCTTGTCCTACCCTCCCGAAAATCAGAAAAACAACCCCGACCCCGAAGCCAGTACATACTATGAACGGGTACCAGGCGAAGTATCGCGCATTAACCGACTGTGTTTAATACGGCAGAAAAAATAATTCTCAAGCGCGCGGCGGCCGCTGGCGTCGAGTAATGACCGGCCGACTCCGCGCTCCGCCATCCGACATAGATCGCTGTGTCATCCGCTGAAAAACCTAGTAAGCTTAACGTAGACGCCACACCCGTGCGAAAGTTGTGAGGTGTTTCTCCCGATAGCAAATCCGCAGCCCGAAGATGGTCCCGAAGGCGATTGTTCACCGCGGAACCCATAAACGGTTGATCTGACACAAACTTGTGAGCCGTTACGGTACGAAAGACATATCCTGGGTGTGGGGAGATGGCCATATCGCGACAATAATCCAAATAGTAGCGGAACCAGAACACTGGGCATATGTCACGTGAGGGAGCCGTTAAGTGTACAAAAGGCCTTGAAAGAGCTCCTGTGCCCCGTAACGTTTTCCCAAAGGTAAAATTCAATAAATAACGTTGTTCGTCGGGCAACTGAAAAACGGAGTGAGATTGCAATCTTCCCAAATCCGAGGCTCGATCGGTGGTAAAAAAGTCCACCACGAAGAAGGTAATACCGCGCACCAGTAAATATCGTTGGATGGGACTTCGAGCCGGATCCATCAACTGCGCCGACAGGTATCGAACTAACCAACGCATTTTTGCGGGTTGCATGGGCACCGCTTGACGAGAAAGAGTGACAGCGACCGCCTGCTCTCCCTGGCAGAAGGTGAGATAACGTTTTACCTGTGGCAGAGATGTCGGATTTTCTCTCTCCAGGCAGCCGTGTGTGTTAAAAAAAATGGCTCGGAGCTTGCCCACGACGTTCCTTACGGTACCGGCCGCTAGTCTCTTCGGACAAGTGCAGGAGGATCGCGGACACGAGCGACAATGAACCACCGTCTTCACCCCTGAGTCCAGGCTAATGAGAAAACGTACCACGTCGTCAGCCAAGCACGAGGAGAGCGTTCTAGGAGGACTTAAAGAGGAAAAAACAACCCGACAACCGATTTTCCAGGCTTGACTTTTGCCGTTCGTAGGGCTTTTGCGCGAAAACGCTTCGAAAACTGCGTAGACGAGTTTCAATGGCGTCGAATGAGTATGCAGCAGGCTGGGATGGGACCACTGGGGGATATTGACGCGAAACGCACGACTGGCAGAACTGAGCGTCGAAGTCGTTGACGCAGCCACATGCACGACAAGATGCGGCCAGTTTCCACCGCCTGGCGAACTGAAACAAGTGGCGGAGTGCCAGTTCACGACGGACCAATGCAACAAAGGAAAAATTAAAATTTCAGGCTGCGATTTGTTTTGCGCTTATTTTCCTTTTTATTAATGACGTTAGTCGGGCACACAACGTGGGCCTCTGAAAGTAGGCACGCACGAGAAGTCACGCTGGCTTTCGTGTCGACACTGCAAAGGCCTTGGGAAGGAGTCACCGAATGGACTAGACTTTGGCCGCCGATACCTATAGCTTGGTGGCGCATTCTTGCTGTCGGGCTGAAGACTAGGAGAAACTCTGGAAAAATGTCCGAAACGGCCACACGCATAACATACATTGCGCGAGCGTTGCGAGGAAAGGACGGGCTGCCGAAGTGGACGGACGGTACTCCAATACATCAGCTTTTGCGTGGGACGTCCGTAGCCCTGTCACATCCCTAGCTACCTTTTCTTGTACGGAGTCGCCCAATAATGACACCATTGTATTACGGAAGATTTCTGGAGCAACCGCCGATTGCCGCTTTTCCAATGCGGAGAGTATAGCGTGGTATTCCGCTGCTTTCTCATGAGAAGCTGTCCGCGCGGGGGTCCAGAGGTGTGACACGTGAGCAAGGGCGTCGGTGGGCTCAAACTGTGAAATGGGTCGCTCCAAGTACTGCCGGAGTGACCTTAACGCTGTTTCCACGGAATTTTGGGCGAACTGTTGCTCAAGTGCCTCAACCTTTTGCTGAAGGGTTTGCAAAACGTCTTCCGCTGGAAGGATCGGGTCCAAAACGAAAAGGAGGGTGTTGCTTCGCGACTACGACCCGTAGCGCAAGCAAAACGACGTGAAGGTGAAACGTTTTGTGTCACATGTATAAAATTAATAGCCGGATGGAATTCCTCCTCCACCAGCCTATCCGTCAATGGCTCTTGGGTGGAATCACGCTTTTTACCGATCCTCTCTTTTCCCATTCTTTTTCATGCCCTTTTTTTTGTCATCCCTCTATTTTGCCCTTATCCGTCCCCGTTCCTTATTCATCTTTTTCTTTTTCCCTTTTATCCTCTGACTTATTTATCATTTTATGCCTTTTTTCCTCATCTTTCTTTCTTTTTTTTTTTATTCGTGCATATTTTTTCCCCTTCCCCATCTTCCTTTTTTCTCTCCTTTCCCCCCCGGTATTTATTCACTATTTTATCACTTTTTTTTTGTTTGCTCATCTTTCTTTTTGTTTTTTCTCTTTTTGACCTCAAGGCGCTCGGATGGAATATCGCCCTTCATCCGGCCTATCGTTCAACTATCCGCGGGTGGAATCGCTCCTCATCCAGTCCTTTCTTCCAAAAACTTTTTTTATTTTTCTCCCCTTCTTCCGTCTCTGTCCACTTCTTCTTTTCCTTCCACTCTCTTTCTTTTTCCTTTCTTTTATTTCTTCCCTCTTATTCGGCCTACCCGCCAACTGTTTGGGTAAAAAATACACCTTTCTTTTGAGAAAAAGGAAAATGGCCATATGGGTGATGGATTTCCTACGACGGCATTACGCCTCCGCGAAAGGAGAGCGGCGGCTCAAGACCAGCGAGGAGGGGCGCGCAGCACTGCGGTGCTTAAAATCATAATACCTATTCCTAAATTCTAACTTTTTTAAAAACCTTTCTCCGTTTGCGTTTTGTTACCGCCTCCCTCCCCGCCAGTCCTGAGCACCGATTGAGGATCGGCATTAAGGTCACTGAGAGGACCCCCCGCAAGACCGGCACCCCGAAAACATAATTTTGAATAAAACATCAAACATTGTTTGAAGGCAACCATGTCCTAACCTGCTCTTATTGTTTTTCCCCGAATGTACATCCCTCGCGAAAATCTAATTAACCCCAATGAGGGAAATACGCCCATACCCACACAGCGCTTGTGTTCCCTTGGGAATAATCCAACGGGATTCCATCACTCAGGGATCTTTCAACCGCCCCAACTGGGTGGCCAATTAAATATCTCGCTCGGCGAAAAAATATGGTCGCGTAGGCGTAACATAGCCAGAGCTAGGAGAACCACCGATTCCTACGTTCCGAAAAAACAAAACAAACCCATATCTATTAGTGGCATCAACGTGTTAACGAACCCAACAGTTCGAGAGAAGAACTCCGAATAAATCGTACGCGCAATGAAGGGGTTGCTAAACAAGCCTGAAGCGTGACTAATTACCGAACGCCTTTCGCTAAGGTCGAAGAACTGACACGTATCTAATCTTCGCGAAGAAAACCCAAACAAACCCCCAACTGATACGGCGAACTAGTAAGTATTCAAGCACACAACCATACTGTAACAAGACAATAAACGAACCTGAACTGGCGGATTATCGATGGCTGGCGCGATGCCTGGGTGGGCGACTGGGCGACAGCCTTGTCTGGTTGAGCTTGCCCTTCAGGGATTGGATCCCCAACTGGCGCGGAATAACATCGGCAGGAGCTTGTTGTTGTGCCATAGGAGAAGAAACAAAAATTGAAGAAGTCCAAGAGGGCTGTAGGCCAACAGGGGCAAAGTCGGTCGCCTGAAAAATCTTTGGATTGTACTTTTGTCCTTTCTTCCCCGATTTTTTAGCCCAAGTTTGGTTGAATACCCATAACTGCCCCTATTTATAGCCTACCTATGTGTTCATTATCATATCAGCCCCACCCTGTCCCCAGGGACTACTCTTTCTATGTCTTCCCGCTATAAGCGCGCGATTTCATCAAGTCTGAGTCAATGAGTATACTTAATTATTTGAAGAAGGGGGTGTTACACAAATTATGCAAAAGCGGGCGAGAGTTGTTGCGTTCATGTATTTCTAGTTAATTTATTAAGTCTTCGCAATATATGATCACGAAACACATGCACGAACAACGTTTTGATGTTCTATTTAAGTTCCTTTCAGCACTATTTATCCACACAGTCAAATAAACGAACGCGTATCGAAGGAGTTCAACACTTTTTCCGACCGCTTAGCCGAGATGAAAACGATTACATGGACATCTTCATCCCGGCTAACCGGGCAAGCCCACTTGCCATCGAAATGTTAAAAAAACATGCGTTTTATAAATAAAGTAGGCTAGCCCCCTACTTGTTCTATAACCTATTTGTAACAAATATTAATATTATATTTTTTCGTAAAAAAGTTTTAATGCAATTACAACTCGTATGCAATTTCTTCCATTTTAATAAGCTATTTGAAAAATGTTTAATATATGTTGACATGCGAGAAAGCAACATGCACACGAAGCTCCGTTTAATACGTTGAGAGGAACGGCGCGTCAGGGACCTTAAGCACAGCTTACATGTAAATGGGACGTGGCTTAACTGCCGCGGAAAACAGGCGAGGAATTTTCTGCGCCGTCATAAAAACCCCCGGAAAAAAACACTAAGCAAACCGTTTTTACGACGGGAGCAGGCCGGAACAAAAATAGAGTGCGGATTAAGATAAGGAGATTAAAGTGCATTGGAGGTAAAATTTTTGTTCCTATGTTTATCGTTTGTAAATTTAAATTTAATTTTCAAATTCTTAACTGCACTTTTGTAATTTCATATCCTTCACTATACACCTGCGGGCAAAAGAAAATGGCGAACAGTTTTGCTTTGTTTACCGAAGCAGGAGATTCTGTTGATAAACAAGGCTGATGTTGTAGAATAACGAGAAACGTCGACAAAGAGTGTCCACAGGTAGGTTTCTTTCCAATTTTCTAGCCATTAATATATTCAAAAGTTGTAAAAACTGTTTTGTCGACAAACATCGAGTACGCCAAGTGCCGTTTATAATAGTGCCCAAGTTGCTAGCGGCCGTGTCTTGTATAAAATACCGAAAAATATAAGAATGTTAAACTTGTTATTTCATTTTTGAGGTATATGCTAAAACAATTATTTACCTCAGTGTCGTTGAATAGTGTGGATATTCGCCTCGCCGAAGTGGCTTGGTGAATATCCAGCACTATATATATATATTTATTATATAGATGTGTGTTTTACTAGGAAATATACAGTGTTGTATTTTCCATGTCCCCACCAGTAAAGATATCGATGACGTCATTTAGAATTTTACCATTGAATCTATATAATAAAAAGAACATTACACGGTGGCTTGAAGATATGAATTTTATCTTCTCGATATACATATATATATATATATATATATATATATATATATATATATATATATATATATATATATATATATACGTGTGGGTTTTGGTCTACGAAACGCAAAGAGTGCTCGATAACATATAGTTAGAGCAAATATAGATTTTCGCTTACCTCAAAGTTCCGCCACAGGCTGTTTCATCTAAAATTCTTTTTTTAGATGAAACAGCCTGTAGCAGACTTTTGAGGTAAGCGAATATATATATATATATATATATATATATATATATATATATATATATATATATATATATATATATAGGATATTACACGCGGCGCGAGGATATGAATTTTATCTTCGAGTGGGGAAAACAATATTTTACGAATGAGCGTAGCGAATGAGTAAAATATTGTTTTTGCCTAATATATATATATATATATATATATATATATATATATATATATATATATATATATATATATATATATTAGCTTAATTAGATTGGTAGAGGACAAAATAATATTGCCGGCGAGCATTTTTAGGCCCATTTTTATAGCGCTGGCCACGGGGGAATTTCTGAATTTCTGTTTGTGTAACTATTATTGATAAGACGGATATTAATAACCCTACTGAACGTGAAGGATTCTGGACTTACAAACTTAATAGTTTTACACCTATGGGACTTAATTTACGCTATTTCTTTTAATTTTAATTTATGTGAATAATTATTTTTTCTATATAAGTGGCTTCACTTCTCTTGTATAATTGACCTGAAGGTGGGGCTAGGCCCCGAAACGTTGTGAATTGAAGATTAAATAAAGTTCCTCTTGAAAATTTATATGCTGTATTTGGAACAATTTGCTGAATGATGGCTCTTGATATATATATATATATATATATATATATATATTGCGCAAGTTGTGGATTTGATAATATATATATATATATATATATATATATATATAGTGTACTAAGGATTTTGGGTGAAGGAAAATTCGAGTGTAGAATATATACATGTTAAATGTATTATATTCTACACTCGAATTTTCCTTCAACGAAAATGCTTAGTACACGCTATGTAATCGAGTGAAATGCCCAATTTTACTTATATATATATATATATATATATATATATATATATATATATATATATATATATATATATATATATATATATATATATATATATATATATATATATATATATATATATATATATATATATATATATATATATATATATATATATATATATATATATATATATATTTAGTATAAATTTAAAAGTTTATAATGCAAATCCTCGAATTTCATTGGCTATTGCAGGAGTTTATAATTGGTGATATAAACCTCTGGGATAAACCAATGAAAGTCATTCATTTAAAAAAATTGACCAATGACAAAATGCGTAGTATAGCACGAACAATGATCATTAGAGCCAGCGGTTGTTCTGTAAGCAACAATGGCGCCGAAGTTATAACGGAGTGGGCAAATGAAAGAAGAAATTGAACATTTAGGCGAAGCAATACGTTCTACAGAAAACAAAAACGGCTACAAAATGGTTAGAATGGAAATTATTAATGGTAAGATCGTTAAATTGTTTATCTGTGTTCGTTTAAAACGAAATAACTGCAAACAAAACACATTTCAGAATTACGCTTGCTGTTGACAAGATTTCGTGATGTAAACTATATGCTAAATTGAATGTTTCTTTCAACTTTTTGTCACTTTTACAAATCAAATGAGTGGATATATATTGTTTCAATATTGCACATGAAAATCCATGCTAAATTATGCAAGAAAACTTTACTTTTCCATCAGTTACTGTATGAGCCAAGGAGATGTCCGAAATGACTGTTGAAGGCAGTCAAAAAATGTATTAAACGAGCCTCAAAGAATATGTTATGGTCGAGAATTTATTTAACGTTTGTTGGTAAATTTATACTAAAACAATTATATAGACAACTCGCTCTCGTTTTCTATGAGCGATAGTCAACTCGGCTTCGCCTCGTTGACTATTCGCTCATAGAAAACTCGGGCTCGTTGTCTAATTGTTAAATATATAACGGCGAAACATGCATGTCTGCAGATTGAACTATATAAGCTCCTTCACTTGTGTCGTTGAGCACTCTGGCCCCATGCACTTCATGCGCATGTCTGGAAGCGCAGATATCTGAGTATTGTACCACATGTGCTTGGTGAGAGCAAGTGTATGTGTATAAAGTATACAAAGTCATCTCGTATCTAGACAGCGTTACAAGCTGCACTGATGAGCCGTTGAACGGCGAAACATGCATGACAAAATTACTGCAATCTGATTGATTAATGATTTGAAAAAAAAAAATGGCGGCTCGCTTTGTAAATACAAGCGAGTCTGACATTCACTTACTTAAAACAAAAGCAGAAAATGAAAATACACAAAAAAGCACTGCCAATTGGCTAAATGTTTGGCAGGAATGGGCTTTCTACCGAAACTATGATGTTAATATGGAAAATTATCCACCTGAAGAGCTAAATAAAACTGCAAAAGTTTTACGCGGATGTGCGAACAAAGAAGGGTCATGAATACGAGCCGGAGAGTCTAAAAGTCATGCAGGCTGCTGTGGACCGTTACCTCGGAGAAAGAAAATACCCCTACTCAATAATTCGCGATTATAAATTTGAGGAGTCAAAGAAAGTCCTCGAAGGAAAGGCTCGGGAGCTTCGCAAAGAAGGCCGCGGTAAACGGCCTAACGCTGCCAAACCTCTTACTCTACAAGAAGAAGAAATGTTATGGTAAGAAGGAAAACTTGGCAACTCCTCTCCGCATATTTTAACAAATACAATGTGGTGGTTACTCACTCAGCATTTTTGCTGCGAAGAAGACAATTGCAAGAACATCACACTATGGCTGTTGAAGACTTCTCTTTCGGCGAAGCCGACAATGGAAATGAATACATCACTTTTCACGAAAGCCCGACAAAAACTCGCCAAGGCGGTCTTCACATCACAAGACGATAGCAGCTTCCCAAAATGTTTGCAACCGGCGTAGAAAGGTGTCCAGTCGCGCTATTTCGGGAATACATCAACCACCGTCCACACGATATGCGCTACGAAGGTCCATTTTACTTGACGCCATTACGGAAAACAACACCACACAACAACGTTTGGTACAAGCGAGTGAAACTTGGCGTGAACTCCATTGCCAAAATCATGAAGTCGCTGATTGCTGATACATCCCTCGAAGAAAGTGGTAAAAAATTGACAAATTATTCCGCCAGAAAGAAACTTGTCAAGAAACTACGAGCAAGTAACGTAGTGCGATCGTCGATAATGAATGTCACGGGCCACAGAAACGAGCAGTCACTAAACGACTATGATGAAGGAAACGAAGTCGATCGAGCAACGCCATATCTCAGATTTGATAAGCAATACTAATGCTGGTCAAAGCCACCAAATAGAAACGATGTCTTCGCCACAACAAATACCAAAGCAAGCTTTCAACTATCCACATTGGGCTTCAACGTCAAGCAGTTCATTGAGTCGATACGGTCAAAGCAACGAATTCTACAACTGTGATGTCGTCTTCAATATAAACCAAGTTACTTCTCCCAAAGGTCAAAAGCGTCCATTCAGAAGAGTAATCCTTCAAAGTGATTCCGATTCCCAGGAATGAACTCCTAAAACTCCCTTGTTAATGTTGAACTTTCAATATTTTGAACTTGAACAATTGTTTGTTGACGAGTTGAAATATGGTTGAAATAAACAAGATCTGGTTTATTTAAACATCTAAAATATATACAAAAAATAGCTATAGACCTCTTGCCCAACAATAAGTGATTTAGGATTTATATGAAGTTCAAATATTTAGGCGAAATATCTAAACGAAGCAGCGATATAATACGAACCGCAAGTTCTTGATTGACAACAATACTGGGGGGTAATAGCTATAATTTTGTCATGTATATAGTAAATACGGTGGTTCGTGCAATTTTGGCACATTTTTCAAATATCACGAGTAGTGTTAATCATTAATTGCACTCCTTCCCGTGTGATTATCTGTACATATTATCAAATCCACAACTTGCGCAGTTCGGATAGTGTAATATTCTGCCCAATGTATTGTCATTAATAAGATATGGACAGCAACTCCGGCCTGGACGAACCCTGACCGGAGAGCGAAGGAGTGACCGTAGATTCGACACGGTTTGGATGTAGGTAGGGTGGGTGGGATCATCTCAGTCCCAAAACGTGTTCATCCACCATAGATAATAGAAGGGGAACTGGATAGGAAACTTACGAAACCGGAAACGATGTGTGCACAACTTGCCATGGTAATTGTACACTTATAAGCAGCTAATGCACTAACGAGTGATCCCAAATGCCAGGATCAACAATTGCTGAAATTAAACAATAGTGTAATATCACTTAAGTCAGTAGTATCTGATTTTAGCCATGTGGGACCACCCATTAGGTGCATTAGCCCCTTATAGTGTATAATTACAATAGCAAGTTGTGCAAACATCGTTTCTGGTTTCGTAAGTTTCCTATCCAGTTCCCCTTCCATTATCTATGCATCCACGGACTTCTTGCAAGTGCCAATGGAGAGAATGGTCATCCACTTATATATATTAATGAATTCCCTAGAGCATAATTTCCATATTCAAACTGACTTTGAATAGCAGGGTGCTGGTACTAACCTGTTAAATTATTCAACCTCTACTTAAAATTTAAAAGAGAACAACAAAGAAAAGAATAGTGAAAGAGTCAATTGAGATGGGCTATTAAGAAACAAACAGCCGATTTTACTAATATATCTTGAAGCGAAACCAGAGAACCTGAAGAAACCAAACGCCGTATGGCAAATAAAAACTCGATATGAATTGCAGTGTTTGTGGTCACTCAGTTGTCTCAAAATAATTTTAAAGTTAACGGTAGGGGATTTGCATTTATTTAGTATTATAAATAATTATATTTTATTTAGTATTTATATATTGTGTAAACGTCAAGGACGGTATATAGTTCAGTGTACCTTGATCTTGTCCTTATGTTGTTTTCAAGTTTTGGCTTAATCTAAAACAATTACAGCTTCATGTTTTCGTGCTTTCCCTTTGCTCGTTCAAACCATAAATCAGCTTAACTAAAGCTAACTTAAAACACTACCTTAGGCTTATGTAGACGTGATGTTTTTCATATTGACTTTGCATGCAGTTTTATTATTAAAAATACTCACGGGCTTTGTCGATTTTCATGGCTATATTTCCAAATTTTCGACTGAAACGTGGTCTGTTTATTAATACTTCTTACAGGAATCCGATTACACTGAATTGTTTTATCTCAGACTATTATAAATGCAATTTTTTAATTCTGCCTTTGCAAAACATGTATGTATAGGGAAGCCATTTAAACGCTTGCTAAAAATAATCCCTTTTGAAACCTCCTGAAAACAATATATTTTTTACAACTAGAATTTAATAATGAAATTGGTATGTTCAATTTCATTAAATCAGTTTTATTAGTCATCTTATCCATAAATTATATAATTAACTTGAGGATTATCATTTTTTTATAGCTGTTTGTTTTTATATTTATATATATCAGGAGTGCTTATTTCAATCAGGGGTGGGTGTTTGGGTGGGGCGTGTTTCAAAAAAGCATGGTGGGGGGTGTTTCATGTGTTCTCACATCTAGATAGTTTCAAGTTACACTGATGAGATGTAGTGCAGCGAAACACGTGTCTGTAGATTGAACTATATTTACGTTCCTCCACTGCGTTGTAGAGCACTCTGTGCGAGCGGTGCAGGTGTCCGGTAGCTAGCGCTAGTTGTGGCAGTTTTAGCACTCTGGCTCTATACCACCTCATGCTCTCTGCATGCGCGCGCTACTTGTACTATCCCACAAGCAGTTTTCACCAGCAATTGCTTGGGTATATATGAGTGGTGTCCTCACGTCTAGATTGTTCCAAGCTATTTAGGAACTTACTGGCATACTATAATTGCAAGTGCTGCAATATGATTGGATACTCTATACGCGATATGTATTTGTCGACAAATAGCGAGTATAGAAAATTAAGTACCAGTATCGCGCGGCCATGCAGTTAAGCAACATAGAGGCTACGAAGAGTGAAAGATTTGTTTTGCCTTGGTTTTCACACAGAAACAATGCTTATGCTCCGTTTTTTGAAATTCGGAAGAACTAAGGTACACAAGTTAGTTTCTACTAAAATACTTACATTATTTGCTTTCAAGTTTTATGAGATGATAGAAACAACTATTCACTCATACATGCTGTTAACCTTTTTAACCGTGTCTTAACTGTCCTAGCATCTTAAAGTGCCTACTTTTTTCTTTGGTATACCCTAAGCCCGATGAAGTTTGACGTCTGAATGCTGAGCTGATTTCAGAAAGAGGACACTCAATAGATAGTGGTGTAATATTCCTAACTGCCGGAAAAGGAAGTTTAGCAAGAATGGCAAACAATATTTGTTTTACAGAGATGGCTTAGCATCCCACTCTTCATACCCCATGTATTTCCTTTCATTGATTAATCATATCCGAGCTTTAATGGTGAAGTATACGCAACGAATTTAAATACTAAACCACTATTCATATACTGGTGAAGTATATACAACCAATTTAAATACTGAACCACTATTCATATACTGGTGAAGTATATACAACCATAGATAATGGAAGGGGAACTGGATAGGAAACTTAAAACGGAAACGATGTTTGCACAACTTGCTATGGTAATTATACACTTACTAGAAATACATGAACGCAACAACCCCTCGCCCGCTTTATATGCATTTTTTAACCCCCCTTCTCCCCCCCGCCCCTCCTCCCCTAATCTCTGTTTTTGTTGTATTAATGTACACAGATCAGAAAACATCCAGAAAATTAGCTAGCAAGGTTCATCTGTAGTCGTGTATTATTTCTATGGTATTGACACACCGAAAGGACATGCAATGTCAATATTAAAAAAAAACAAAAACGAGATGAACCAAATGACAGATCTTCATTCAAAAATATATATAAACAGTGGCCAAGAAAAGACACAAATCACACAATGTCAACGTCCTAGCGTTGAAAGACAATTCTAGACAATATATTATTTATATTAATTTTCATTTTCAAGATTTCTTCTGTTTTAACTCAGCTAAACTGTTAAATACGAATCTCCTACCATTAAACTTTCTTCTGGTTTTGTGACCACAAACAGTGCCAATTCAGTCTACTCTTTCCGGATTGTTTTTCTCGTTCGTGGTTTCTTACTTTTTTCGTTGTTGACACATAAATATGACAGGCATCATTCATGATCTAAGAAGCCGTTTGTTTCAAAATTTCTTCATCGTTCCCTCTCGAGTTATGTAGAATACACCAGAGCAAAATTCTTTACCGGCTTTGAACAGTTTCAGGACACATCCTTCTTCTTTCAGTTACATTTCGGTCGGCATCGTTTTCTGTCATTATCGTATTAGTTTTTAGGATTTTCCCAGTGGTTTTAAGTCGTATTTATTGTTGTCTTTTTCTCGCTGCCACATCTCTTGTTAGCCTTCTTTCCTTGGTCTTTTTTCATAGTAATATTAACTCTTTCTTGTCCGAATTGGTCTTTAGTATTTTATTCTGGCTAACGCCAGACGATTTTATTCACCTCTGGGGAAGCCCCCGGACAGGAATGAGTTATAAACTATCTCTTTAACTCTTTCTTGTCCGAATTGGTCTTTAGTATTTTATTCTGGCTAACGCCAGACGATTTTATTCACCTCTGGGGAAGCCCCCGGACAGGAATGAGTTAATGTACATTTTAGCTGAAACCATTTTTTCTGGCAAAGATTTCTTTCGTTATGATCGTTGAAAAACTATTTTGTAATCCAACCGAACTTATAAATTATAATTTGCTGACGTAATTTTAAATAATTTGAATAATTTAACGGATTAGTTACCAGTACCCTGCTATTCGAACTGCGCAAGTTGTGGATTTGATAACATATATATGGATATATATATAAACATCTCGCAGAATTTCTTTCCCACTTGCGTGTAATTTCGCGTGTACTACACGCGTGTAAAATAGACTCCACGCGTGTCGAGATTAGCACCCTCACCGGGGATAAGGGGCTAATGCACCTAACGGGTGGTCCCACATGGCCAGGATCATCTAATGCTAAAATTAAACAATAGTGAAATATCACTTCAGTTCAGCAGTGTCTGATTTTAGCCATGTCGGGGCCACCCGTTAGGTGCATTAGCCCCTAATAAGTGTATAATTACCATAGCAAGTTGTGCAAACATCGTTTCCGGTTTCGTAAGTTTCCTATCCAGTACCCCTTCCATTATCTATGATGACACATGTGACTGACAACTGTCTTGATCGTAAATATGTTACCACTGTGAAGTATGCACCACATTCAGCCTTCGATCTGTCAGATTGCTCGGCCCACTTTCACTCTGCGGAGGAAACCTCCGCACTTTGCCAGTAGACCGAATGAACGCCTGACCCAGGCGTCTTGTTTAACTTAGTTAATCTATGGGAAGGCGGGGGAAATAACACCTCTAGCGTACATGTCAGTTCACTTATTGTAGGGTTATAAGTTCAATTATTCACAAATGCCAGTGATACATGGATAATTGTCGACTTCAGCAATCGCTCGCTGAACCAAAAACTATCGTTCAAATATATGACGATGTATGTTTTACCATAAAAAGATACTCAGGGATAACTAGGTTAATGAACTTGGTGGGATTTTATCCAAAAAACAATTAACAATATAGACGAGCTGTACGTGGCGTAGGAAGCAAGTTGATCTTGGATTGGCACAGCTTCAAAAGGGCACTGTTCTCAGGGGTAGGACTTCAAAAGGACACTTGAAACACATGTTTTATCGTAAAAAGAACACTTTTCTGTTGCAAAATAGGCACTTTATGACAAATTTGGGGGGAACATGCCCCGTTTCCCCTGTTTCCTACGCCCTTGTAAAAGAGTTATGTTTCATTCAGCCGCTTTACAAAATAAAAACCCCAACTTGACACTCCATGTATACACTATATATTGGTGTCAAACAATTTCTTCGGATTGCAATGCCATATGGATTTATGCAAATCAAGTAGAGCCCAATAGTTCATAAGAAGTTCTGACAAAACAATTATCAAGCTGCCCGATTTCATTTACTCCAAATTTTAGCTAATATCAGAAAAAAGAAAGAAAAGAATTCACTGCTGCCCGAATTGGTTTTTGCTCTTTAGCATTTCATTCTGCAAGGGCCAGATGATTTAATATTCACCTTTCCTTGGTAAGGCCCTCGGACAGTGAGGAATGATTTATAAACTCTTGTCTATAACTCTTTCTGTCCGAATTGGACTTTTATTCTGGTTAATGCTAGATGATTTTGTTTATCCCTTAGTTTGGCGAAGCCAAAATTAATTCACATATTCAAATTAAATTAACACTTGGCGAGATAGCATAATTGCTCCCATTGTGAACTGTCATCATGCAACGCCAAATGAGTCTACTGATTTGTTATGCAAATTCAGCGGACCATATCATATTTTGTATTAAAAGGCAATTATTAATCGCTAATAATTGCAAAAGCAACCACAAAAGTTGCCCAACCCAACGCTAGCTACAGCAGGTTCATCGTTGTTGCATGCAGTTGTGTGAGAATTGTTATTTAAGCTTGGGAAATGTTGCCGTATTTTAACTTATAGTTTCGAAAATTAATAAAATGAAATTACTTTAGACAGTTCGTCTCTTATGTTGTCCACCTTCAGCGAGTTAAGACTTGTAGTGGCAATAGCGGGGGCGAACTCCATTCGAAACTTTGTGGACTTAGCTAATGGCTGTGCATTTTTCAAAACATATATTACCATGACACATAGACTTTTTAAGAAATATTGTGTCTTGTGATCAACGAATGCAATCGCCGCCAAATTGAAAAAAAAATACAGCCATCTGTCATCACAGATCTCGCTGAATATATCAATCAAAATCATTGCTAATCTGATATATTTAATTAAATGAATAGTCATCAGACGTCTTAATTTCAATTTTAATTGAAAAGATCGTCATGCATTCTGAATCACGAGCACTGCGGGTCCATATGACAATTTGCATTGAAAAATGCAATTGTTTATCGCAAGTATTACTGTAAATTTTATCTTAACAGTTTTGATCATAGTTTAGCTCTTTTAATTAAGACTAAAAGTTTGATTGTTTTGTTTTGTCCATACAAAGTCGATTACACAAATCGATGTACAATCTTAGTACGGTTGCAATCCAAGACGGTTACACGGTGTGGCAGTCTAAGGTTGTCACCGTACGAGCTAAAATTAAATTGTATTTACATTTGTGTAATCAAATTTTGACCAGAGTAATCAAACCATTTTCATTGAAATGGCTGATATAGAAAACTTATAGGATAAAATCCAAATGTTTGTTTCTGTTGCTTTCGCCAATACTTGCGATTAATGTATTTCAAATGCAAAAATATTACATGGATCCGCTCGTCCATCAGAATGCATGTCGACGTCAGTTCGGATGTATATACTAAATAAATATGTCTTGCATCGATTGTTGCACTTGATCAAATATATCGAAAGTTTAGAGAAAGTGTATCCAAATTTGGTTTAAATGATACATATACAATGAAGATAGTGGATCGTTTGTAATGACAAACGGTAATACAACTCACGTTTTGGTTTATCGCATTCATTGCAAAAAAGTATATAATCCAATCTGCTGCCGAACGTAGAACGTAAAGTCTAACGTTCCGAGCGAAGGCCCTTCGTAAAAGAGAAACGAAGTCCATGTTTTATATTCCTCCCTAATTTCAATTTGTGTTTCAACACTACATAGCACACTACCTTGATTTCAATGTTTGATATAATTAATATGTTGTGACAAATTCACAACTATTAGGAAAGACCACAAAGTTTTGAATTTAGTACTGAGGGTTTTTATCAATCAACCATTTCAAGGCAAAATATTTGACTGTTTATGACGTGAAATACTAGTTCATCATACAAATCAATATACAACCCCAGCAGTCATGCAGCACAAGTGTAGCCTGCTTGGAAACGTTTGTGTTTCCGCAGCAGCGGAAGTACGAACGTCTACACCAGGAAGGCTGAGCACCGTGGCAATCTCAGACCTGCCATTGCTGAGTGCCGGTTTGCATTCTGCCAATAAATTTCCTTCTATACGTGCTTATGTTTACTCGGTGTTTTGTTGCTACTAAAAATCTCGGCAGTTTCACTTTGCTCTATTCAAAATATTGGATAAATATTGGCACGATTTGCATCAAATGGGTAAATGCATATAATCACTTCCCCCGCACTTTGTTTGAGATGAAAATGCCACCATAAATTCCTCTTTGCTCTTAAGGTTATTTCCTCTGACGCACAATAAGTATTAAAGTGCTTTAAGCAACTTCTTGCACCACATAATGGGGGGAAATACACACCCCCAAAAATAAACTAGGGGTTGTTACGGGGCTAACAGCTATCGCGTCCATAAAAAGACTCATGCTTGAATACAATTTACATACACAGTCTAGCTAGCCAGTAGCCAACGACTCACCACAACGAAAGAAGCTAGAATGAAGTTTGTTTTGCTGGTGACGATCACTGCTGTAAGTAAAAGTCTATTCTTTAAAATTTTTATAGTTTACACTTACATGCAGTAAATTCATCGATACTGAAGTGTGGGTTTCTTATTATTATTTAATTAATTCATGTCTTTTAATTTTTAGGCATTGGTAGAGAGTTTTGTTGTACAAGGTGAGGAGTTGCGTATAACTATAAGTCATATAAGGCCAGTGCTAAACGTCGCATAATAGAAGAATTTAATTCAGACGCCGATTTAATTCGAATTAATTTCGTCGGTACATTGTAAAAACTGATCGGTTGAAATAACCAATTTAATTGGTTGTCTCAGATTCAAATGAATCTGAGACAATTATGCAATTAAATTGGTTATTTCAACCAATCAGTTTTTACAGTTTATAATGCGACGTAAATGCGACGTCGAGTTAAACGTCGAATTTCAGTCGAATACACGTAGAGCCTGAAAATGATTCCTTGAAAACATGGTGCCGAATTGTCACAGACAGAATAGTATCATTAAATTCGACGCGATGATAACTCGTCGTGTAACACGAACACGCATTATCGTCACATTATCCGTCGGAGTAAATCTACTGTTACTCTGATGCGAAGGCTTTGTTCAAAACGTGAGTATTTCGTTGTTATTTCTTCAATATACCACCTGCGTAGACTCTTTAACACTGTGGATTATATAATATAATATAATATAATATAATATAATATAATATAATATAATATAATATAATATAATATAATATAATATAATATAATATAATATAATATAATATAATATAATATAATATAATATAATGTAATGTAATGTAATGTAATGTAATGTAATGTAATATAATATAATATAATATAATATAATATAATATAATATAATATAATATAATATAATATAATATAATATAATATAATATAATATAATATAATATAATATAATATAATATAATATAATATAATATAATATAATATAATATAATATAATATAATATAATATAATATAATATAATATAATATAATATAATATAATATAATATAATATAATATAATATAATATAATATAATATAATATAATATAATATAATATAATATAATATAATATAATATATATTCTTATATACACTTCTGCCGCACATGCCAATTCAATTCAATTCAGTGGGCGCGACTGATACGCCAACTTATAAACGTCTAATTAACCAGTCACATCACAACTAAATCAAATCTCCCATGTTGTTTCTCCTTGTTGCATGTGTTTACATGAAGAAGATTGAAAGTTTTCGATCTGATCGAAACGCAGTGGGGTGGATTGACTTGAGATTCAAGCAAGGATCGACTTGAATGTCTCCAATCTGATTCATGTAAACACGGTTTGACTTGAAAATGACTTGATACGCATGAGTTAAGTTGGTGCGTGTCGTGCTAAATGGCAGAAATTGAGGGAAGCACAGAAAATAGTGTTACAAAACCGAAAATAATGTTATACGCATTCTCCATGTAAACATTTCCCGATCCGATTGGACTGTCAATTCGCTTCATGTAAACAGGGGGTTGAAACCGGGTTAATTAACGCTGTCAATTCGGACAGAAAATAAATAATCTTCGAGTTATCCTTAAACCTAATCTATGGTTGTCTAGTTTCTTTCCATTTAAAGGCCAAACTCCCAAGTTTCGGAAATCACATACATGCATGTGGTTTATAAATATACGTGACAATGTTGTGGAGCATTGTAACACAGAGCCATTTGCACACGCGTGTCTCGGAACATTTGGGAATCTCTAAGAAAGTCTCCTGCACAAATAGTGAACCAGTACAATCCAACCATAACGAACAAATAACCTTATTAACTGAACGACTCAGTCGTTCAGACTCGTACGGACTTATTATGATATTCGTCAGTACTGAGGTGGGTGATAATAACTTGTTGTTCCAACCAATAGGTAATCGAGTTTGACGATGACTCGACTGGTCATGCAGTCGCCTCCGCAGTCACCATTGAAGTATTTAACCATAGATAATGGAAGGGAACTGGATAGGAAACTTACGAAACCGGAAACGATGTTTGCACAACTTGCTACGGTAACTATACACTTATAAGCGGCTAATGCACCTAACGGGTTATCCCACATAGCTAAAATCAGACACTGCTGAACTTAAGTGATATTACACTATTGTGTAACTTCAGCAATGGTTGATCCTGGCCATGTGGGATCCCTCGTTAGGTGCATTAGCTGCTTGTAAGTGTATAATTAGCATAGCAAGTTGTGCAAACATCATTTCCGGTTTCGTAAGATCGTTTTAAGTTTTCTATCCAGTTCCCCTTCCATTATTTATGATTTAACGCCACGCAAATTGAAACTACTTTGTTCAGAGATAACACGTAATACTCTTTGTAACAACGTTGTAATTGCACCTCTGGACATGCTTGTAAACTGTGTGGAAATATATTTATTTATAATGCAAGACTAAGTTTGAGTTCGATTGATACCTATATATATGCGTATCCACAGTATAACAATGACTTACTATAATTGTTCGTTAAACAGTGAGTTTTTACCATGCAAATGTTCTCAATAAAAATTGTGAAACAATGGCTGCAGTTTGTATATAACTCTTGGGAGTGTTCGCTGATCAAAAAGTTCAATCCTGTGTTAGTAAACGATTTTAAAATATGACGACAATTAGACGCGTGCTGGGCAATTAGATTAGGGAGCAGAGGTGGAAAAAGTATCGGAACTTGGTCCCAGAAATTTTTTTGGTTCCAAATTTTCACAGAAATTTTTACAGAAAATTTTTAAGGTTTGATGGTTACTGAAAAAAGAATTGGACTTCATTGAAATTACACTTACTGTACGTTCTACAGCCATAAATAATGGGGGGGAACTGGATAGGAAACTTACGAAACCGGAGACGATGTTTGTACAACTTGCTATGGTAACTATACACTTATAAGGGCTAATGCACCTAACGGGTGATCCCACATAGCTAAAATCAACTGCTGAACTTAAGTGATATTACACTATTGTGTAATTTCAGCAATGGTTGATCCTGGCCATGTGGGATCCCTCGTTAGGTGCATTAGCTGCTTGTAAGTGTATAATTAGCATAGCAAGTTATGCAAACGTCGTTTCCGGTTTCGTAAGATCGTTTTAAGTTTCCTATCCAGTTCCCCTTCCATTATCTATGGTACAACTCTACTAATTAAATACCATGGAATACCTAAATCACTGCTGCAGTTCTTTCACAGAATTTGCTACAGGTTGTGGATATGCCATTCCTAATTTTCTTTTCTGACAGTACTAATTGCTAAGACCAGTATTTACTGTAATTTTGTAAATTACGTAATTATCTATACAGTCATGAACGATTTCATATAATGTCTTTTAGGTAGTTAACTTACGTACATAACGTGATAACATGTAGAAGCCAACAACGGTAACATTAACAAGATAGGCAACATTTTGTCAATTATTAACTAAACAAATCCAAGTGCACTAGTCTAACTGCCAGTAAATGACATGCTGTAGTAACTAGTGACACTCTGAGAGTGCGACTGATGAAAATATTACTAAATTGCTAGATCGAAAAATTACAACGTCAGTTGCTTTCTCTTAACACCCGATTTTATGTTTACACATATCAGATAATAACGACATATTTTGCTTTACATGAATTTATAGTAATTATGGTGGTGTTCTGTCCATGTTGTATTGGAAATTTTGCAGAACATTTTGAATCCTAAACCCAGGTTCCCAGAAAGAAAATAACTTTTTCCACCACTGTTAACGACGACGTCTTTAAACAAAATAATTATTTTTGCAAAACAAAGAGAGCGAATAATTTTTAGTCCAAAGAGTAAACTCAACACCGTCCTCCTTCATCTACAACGCCACTTAGAGCATTTTCACGTCTTCTGGACGTCGTCAACGGCCAAAAGATGAGAACTGTTGCTTGAGATTGACTTCAATACGGACACTACAATCGTTTTATAGCAATACTGGGACGTTTTGGAAGTCATGAAACTAGCTTCAAATACCAAATATAATAGCCAGTTATACGTGACTTCTTTAAATTGTAAAACTTGTCTTGCTTTTTAACCGCCGTCGTCGTTGAGGTTGACGTCGTAGATCTTAAAGTCCCTAATATAATCTCCGCGATAACTTGACAAATTCTTTGTTAAAATACCTCCAGGAAAAGCGATAAGATTAGGGAATTTGGAAAAAACACTCATTCTTGCTTATTATCGACAAAATGGTGCTTTGCGGGATATCATCATCAACGAAGTAGGTAGAAAGCCAGACACCAGACGATTTTATTTTCCGTTGTCAAGGTGGTCAGGGGAGAGCTCGCATTCACCAATGGGTTAATGGAAATTTGGAGTTTTTGAAATTTGACATAAATTGCGAAGCGGTGGCTGTGGCAAGTAAGAGAACTGAACGTTTTCATAACACTATACCTCAGGTGATTTTTATGTGCCGGTATGATTAAAATAGTCCTATGAATAGCATGATAAGTATGGTTTCTCGATTGGGTTCCAGCGTGATGGTATACGGCTAGACGCGTTTTTGGTCGTCTTATATACTGACACTCCGTTTACACGATGGCGGTACAATTTGAAAACGGAACAAAATCATGCCGGTATGCAAACACAGCAGATAACATTTCTTGTTATTTTTGTGCCGGTATCGTGTAAACGCAAGGCCTAAACGGCATGATTTTGTTCCGTTTTCAAATTGTACCGGCATCGTGTAAACGGGGTCTGAATGTTGACGACTACTGATTACATTCCGGAAACAGCCAATGAACATCTAAGATTTTGCTTGCCATATAATTAGCATAACTGAATATTCGTCTATTCTCTTTAGATTGTGCAGGTTCACTACTCAACACTATCTACTGTTCGCTCTCACACAATGAAAACATGTCATCCTATTTCGTCTGACAATTTTTCAGTTGTCTTCTTGTAACTCTAGATCTAAACTTCTCATTAGAGAAAGCCTCCTTATTTCTAAATTCAAACCAAGCATCAATGAAAACATTGCTTCTGTCCCTCGCTCTCTCTGTTCTGACTCCCATCACTTTTCCTTACTTCCGTTACACCGGACTTACTAATTCCTGCCCGGGACTGCCCGAGGCTGCCCGGGAATATAAAATGACTGACCGAGACCTAACTCGTTCCTTTATCCAGTAATTAATTATTTTTTTTATAAATAATGTTTTTGACCATATCTTTAAAAAGGGAAACAAAGACGAAGGGCCTTCGCTCGAAACGTTATACTCCTACGTTCTCTGTTTCGTCAGTATATCTAGCCTTATACTATATTTCGATTGTTGCTTCAACACTGCCTAGGTCGAGTTCAGATTTTCTTTGCTGTCCGATTTTTCGATTTGATTTTTGTTAATAAACCATGGTCATTCAAAATATGGTCTCAGCCGGAAACTCAGCTAAAGTCTAAGTTCTATCTTGTTCTCCTTTATGCATTTTTGTGCACGGTCACGGTCACTGAACCCATTGTATTTAGTATAATGAACGAATTGCCCAATAGCAAAGTTTTAGTTCAATCACTCAACCGTGCTAGCTATTTAAATATTAATAAACCTAAAACAAAGGATGTGCACGGTGTAATTAGGTACTGTTCAACATAAAATCACAGCTCATTATAGGCGCTTTCAAGTTTGCCGAGTTTCCACACCATATGTCTCAATTGACTATAGTTAAACAAGTATTAAGTGTACGTCTGAAAATATTTCAATCCGAGGGCTCCGCTCGAAACATCAGTATCTCGTTCATCGAAATTCACGGCAGTTTCCGTTTTTTTTCATTTTGCTACGTTTAAAATATTAACCCGGGTTTGTCCATAGGTAACTAAATAAATTTTAAATTAATTTAAATTTGTGTTTCGTTTTGTCAAGAGAAGAGAAGGAGCTGGCTATTATCTGTAGAATTAACGTTATACCTTTACATGTGAACAGTGAAAAACTACTATCTATATGACGTCAAATTAAATTTAGCAACCATTACAAATCTTAATTTCGTATGTAAGTAACAATCAAAATCCACTGGAAAGAGAAAATATATTCTACCTTTCAGCTTTTTCTGCTACCGTCAGCATATTTTACTCTGGGTAACGCCAGACGATTTTACTCGTTAAAAAAGTCTACAAGCGAATTAAGCTGTCCAGGGGAGACGTCGCGGAAAACCATGAATAAAGCGTTAAACAAATTATTTTGACCAAGTTTTGTTTGGTTTCAATAAGTTCTGAAGATGCACAAAAGTCCTATATCACTTTTTATTCTTTTGAGTTACTTGTAGAAGATATACAATACTTTCGTGCAGTTGTGCAAAATAAGAGAAGTGAGGAAGGCTGGAAAAGAAAAATATTTTTGATTTGTCTTTCGCCTTTTATCTGTTATATCGAACTCTAAATGGTTTTTCATCCGCTGTTAATTTGTTGTCAGAATATACATATTGTTGCAAAGAAACGCATGTAACAGAATGATTAAATTACTAAAATTCATACATGCCTTTTCCCAAACCTGTAATGATATTTGTTATGTCATAATGGTTAATATAAAATATACAATTAAATTTAAGTCAACTCAACACAACTCAACTAACTTCAGCTCAACTCAACTCAACTCAGTTCAATTCAATTCAATTCAATTCAATTCAATTCAATTCAATTCAATTCAATTCAACTCAACTCAACTCAACTCAACTCAGCTCAACGCAACTCAACTCAACTCAACTCAACTCAACTCAACTCAACTCAACTCAACTCAACTCAACTCAACTCAACTCAACTCAACTCAACTCAACTCAACTCAACTCAACTCAACTCAACTCAACTCAACTCAACTCAACTCAACTCAACTCAACTCAACTCAACTCAACTCAACTCAACTCAACTCAACTCAACTCAACTCAACTCAACTCACCCCACCTCACATCACCTCACCTCACCTCACCTCACCTCACCTCACCTCACCTCACCTCACCTCACCTCACCTCACCTCACCTCACCTCACCTCACCTCACCTCACCTCACCTCACCTCACCTCACCTCACCTTACTTCGCCTCACCTATGCCACCCCTCTTATGCCATAATACTGCAAGTTTTTAATCATAATCTTGTGATTAATGGTATCAAGTGCCTTCGACAAATGTTCAGGTCATAGCGCGGGTTTTTTAAAATATCGGACAATACAAATTTTTCGAGGTTTGAATTTGACAATAATATCATAAATGAGAGCGAAGTTAATGAAAATAACCCACAACTGCAGCGAAATGTCTGGTTCCACACGGTGTTGTTTTGGTGTCATCGCGGTCGCGAAGGTCAAAGAAATTTGACGAAAGAGAGCTTCATCTTCGCACAAGATCCGACTGATGAGGAATATGCAACAATGACACACTGCGAAGCATCCAAAAATCATCCAGGAGGAATAAAGGATACCGAGAGTTTCCAACATATGGGTCGAATGTACAGGACAAAGGAGGAAAACGACGGGTACACAGCGTTAAAGCTCTACATCAGCAAGTTAAATCCGGCATGCGAAGCTTGCCCGAAGCGTAAATGGAGGCCAACTGATGCAACCTGGTACGAAAATCGTCCTCTTGGCGTTAACAAAAAAGGCGATATGATGAAGAATATAAGTGCAGTTTCTGGTTTGTCCACGATCTACACAAACCACTCTGTAAGAGCCACTTCAATTACTCTTTGGTCTAACGTTGGATCAGAGGTCGAAAAAGCTATTTTCTTTCTGGGAACCTGGGTTTAGGACTCAAAAGTATCTGCAGAATTTCCAATACAGCATGGACAGAGCACCACTATAATTATTATACATTGTGTAGAGCAATATATGTCGTTATGTCTGATATGTGTAACTCCCAGAAATTTTTTTGGGTCCAAATTTTCAGAGAAAATTTTCAGAAAATTTTGAAGGTGTAATGGAAATCTGAAAACAATTGGACTTAATTGAAATTACAGTTACTGTACGTTGTACAACTCTATTAACTAAATACCACTGAATACCTAAATCACAGTCACAGTTCTTTCACAGAATTTGCTACAGGTTCTGAATATACAGTTCCTAAATTTTCTTTTCTGACAGCACTAATTGCTAAGACCAGCTAGTATTTACTGTAATTTTATAAATTATGTAACTGTGTTTTACAGGAACTATCTATGTAGTCATGAACGATTTTATATAACGTCTTTTAGGTAGTTAAATTAGATACATAACGTGATAATACGTAGAAGACAACAAACCAACAACGGTAACATTAACAAGATAGGCAACATTTTGTCAATTATTAATTAAATAAATCTAACTGCCAGTAAATGGCATGCTGTAGTGACACTCTGACAGACTGATGAAAATATTACTAAATTGCTGTACAAGCTCCAATAATTTTTCCACCTCTGCGTTGGATTAATTTAACCAACCGACACATAATGCCAATTTCCGGCCTTCGAAATGAGCAGTCCCTGCATCACTATCGTAGACCGTCAACATCACAGCTTAAGCGCTGTAGTCAAGTTCTGTCACAAGCGCTTGGCGATGAAACAAGTGATTTCGATTAGCATCGAGCAGTCCAGCGAAGGCGTATCGTTGACAGTCTTAATCTCGGTCTTAATATCAACCCAAGGTCAAATGCCTCAGCCATGACAACAACCTTCACTTCTCACTCTTCCAGCGTTCAGATCGGAAATCTTCCGAACTTTGATTCAATGTTTAGCGGTTGTTCCATCTGGAGTGTAAATGTTAACTTCAGTCTGCAATAGTGAACTTGAACTGAACTCTTGTTATATTTTAATTGACAAATAAAACATAAAGCTCCGTGCATATGTACTCTTATAAAGGAACGTTTGACGTCATTTGAACACGAAAGGAGTTGAGTAGAGGCACGAGGCCATAGCCGAGTCCCTTCACACTTCTTTCGTGTTCAAATGACGTCAAACGTACCTTTGTAAGAATACATATGCACAGGCCTAGGCGGCTCGTGTTTTTTTCCGCTTTTCGAAAGTCTCGCAACATCCCGCGTGTTTGGATCACACTATCTTGCACGGAAAACCATTTGGTATTCCTTAATTGAAATTTCCTTTCCTATTAGTTTATCTATTCTGTAACTAATGCTATCATATCCTGAAATTTTATTAGGATCTATGTTCCTGATTTCAGTTTCCAATTCATCTTCAGTAATTGGGTCAATAAAAATACTGTCTTAGTAGTTAGAGACGAACCAGGCGGAAAGCGTAATCTTCATTTCCGGTTACTATTGCAAAGAGATTAGCATATAAGTCGAGATAACCTTGTAAATAATTATTCACTGAAGGATTAGCAACGAAATGTTAGTTTTAATAAAAAATTTGAAATAACTCATGTCTCTTTTAATATGGGTCTTTTTAAAATTATATGCTGGGCTTTAATATTCCTGGCAAGATTATTTTGGTAGTTATTTGTAAGATATTTGTCAAAGGTCGGTTCCGTATTATAAGTAATATTTTTTGCTAAATTTGGCCCAATGATTACAATATTAATAATATAGAGGGAAAAATTTCTCGAATATGATTGGCTAATGAAGAGGGCATTTTTTTGTAATTCAGGGCAAAATTACTTGCACTTGATTGGTTCCTTGATCAGCAGTACTTGCATGTGATTGGTCGCTTGGTTACTTAGCAACAGTGAACCTCAGAGGACTGACAATGTTTTCAACAAATCTGCAAGGTTTTTCGGTCTGAAAATGCTTTTTTGTTTACTTTGAACTAATTTGAACTATTGAAGGAGTGTAAACTATTAGTGAAAATGAATACCGTAGAAAACTTACGAACTTTTGCCTGTGTTTACAAGAAGAAAGCTACATGCACAGTGATAGAGCGAGGGAAATTTGGAATGTTGCTGAGCACCGACCGTGATAAGGTACATTGTACTTTGACATTTTCTGGACATAATATAGCTCTTAAATAATTTTGCCCGCTATATTATTAACACATAATCGCATGAGTTCTCGTAAAATTAAGGTTTAATTTCACTCGTGTTTTCAAAATCTTACAAATTACCCTCGTCGCTTCGCGACTCGGGCAATTTTGTAAAATTTTGAAAACACTCGTGAAATTAAACCTTAATTTTCCTCGGCCCCATGCGATTACCTATACAAAATTATCAGCTATTTTCATGGAATTACTTATTATGTCCGTGGGGTTAGAACCAATGAACTCTATTGGTAGCTCTTTATTTGTTGTCTGTTTATTTAGCATTTTATTTAGTCCTTGTTTGAGCTTCTTGTTTCATGATAGGAAAGTACCATGAATGCTCTTTCCTCGGGAGTGAATTGTTGTCCAACCATTTTAAGACGGATGAAGTAAAGTGCACTTCAGCCTACATGGCAAACATTGCATGGAGCTCTCATGAGCATTGTTATTACCCCAAGGAACCCTACATGATTTGATGCGGCATTGCTTCATTTAGAATCAAACTTTATTCCCCTGCATGTGGTCTGTTTTCACATGCATATGTATTCAGACATGTATTCCGCACTCAAACAAAGCTGTGGTCAAAAACGGGATGGGCGACATTCGTTTGGTTCACTCAAACGTTAGCAACTAACATTTTTTTTTTATCTTTGAAATCGTCATGTGTTAGTCAGCGCTAAACGTCGCAAAATAGACAAAATTAATTCAGGCGAATTTAATTGCTTGAATTTTATTCGACGAAACTGCGACGTATAACTCTATTACGACGCACGAATTAAATTCGTCTGGGCAATTAAAATCGTCCGAATCAGACGGATAATGCGACGATAATGCGTGTTCGAGTTACGCGACAAGTTATCGTCGCGTCGAATTAAACGGTTTTCTTCTGGCTGTGACATGTTTTCAAGAAGTCGTTTTCAGACTTCATGAGTCCAAGTAAGAACAATTAAATTTGACTGAAACTCGACGTCCCATTTCGTCGCATTACCGACGAATAAGTTAATTCGAATTAAATTCTTCGGAATTAAATTCGTCTATTCTGCGACGTTTAGCGCAGGCCTAATTGTCTCAAAGTCATTCGCTGGGCATCTTTTTCTTTTTTAAAATTACGTTATTCGCTTGGTATATCCATTGCAGCAAATGGGAGAAGAAAATGTTCAGCTTTTTCTTTTTACGTTAAAAAAAAACTTTTTAACTTGTTTACTTTCGTTATGTTTTCAGGTAGAAAACCTTGCCCCAAAAACAAACCACGGCATTACTGTTTAATTCGCCCTTGTAAGAGCGCAAAATGCCAAGCTTTTCCTGGCGCAACATGTTTTGACGATTATTGTGGTGGTTGTTTTGCTCACTTCTATCTCCGTGGCAGGAAAGTCAACTGCAATCCATGTAAGCATTATTGCTTTTTTATGTTGTATTAATAAAAATAATAATAACAATAATAATAATATTTAGAATAATAATAGTAATTAATATAATACTCAGGAGAGAATTGGGTGTATTATATGTAATATTGGGCATTTCACTCGAATACACCCATGTTCTAAGGTTTTTGGATGAAGGAAAATTAGAGTGTAGAATATATACATTTTAAGACCAAACCGGGACCAGTTGCGAAAAATACAACTACACAGGCCTTCCGGCAGGAATTGAACACACGACCTTGCGATTCTAGTGCAATGCTCTGACCACTGAGCCACGGAGGGCGTTGCCGAGAGCTTGATCGCGAGTTTTGTATATAATAAGGTGGTGATGCCAGGAGAGAATTGGGAATATTATATGCAATATTTGGCATTTCACTCGATTACATAGCATGTGATAAGGATTTTGGGTGAAGGAAAATTCGAGTGTAGAATATATACATTTTAATTTTTTTTTGTAAACACGGGTAAACTTTGTAAGATGCCCAATATTACATATAATATATCCAATTCTCTCCTGGCATCACCACCTTATTATATACAGAACTCGCGATCAAGCTCTCGGCAACGCCCTCCGTGGCTCAGTGGTAAGAGCATTGCACTAGAATCGCAAGGTCGTGGGTTCGATTGCTGCCGAAAGGCCTGTGTAGTTGCATTTTTCGCAACTGGTCCCGGTTTGGTCTTAAAATGTATATATTCTACTCTCGAATTTTCCTTCACCCAAAATCCTTAGAACATGTTATGTAATCGAGTGAAATGCCCAATAGAGCGTTTTCACTCACGTGATCGGTGGCCCATTGGGGTGGTGAAACAATACGAAATATTTGAATAAGAAAGAGCTAGTTCCCATACCGTACACCAATATGGCCGCCATTTCATTGTTTTGCTACACCAATATGGCCGCCGTGACGTGAGATGAAAACACTCTATATTACAGATAATATACCCAATTCTCTCCTGGCATCATCACCTTATTATACACAGAACTCGCGATCAAGCTCTCGGCAACGCCCTCCATGGCTCAGTGGTCCCAGCATTGTATTAGAATCGCAAGGTCGTGGGTTCAATTCCTGCTGGAAGGCCTGTGTAGTTGCATTTTTTGAAACTGGTCCCGGTTTGGTCTTAAAATGTATATATTCTACACTCGAATTTTCCCTCACCCAAAATCCTTAGAACATGCTATGTAATCGAGTGAAATGCCCAATATTACATATAAAATACTCATAATGGCCCGCTATTTATTACTATACAGGATGCGCCATTATCGGCACCTCATGTTAAACTCAGCCCCCTACCCCCGAAATCAATATTACAGTAAGATGATTTAGTTTAAAATAGACCGATAATTGAAAGTATTCAAAGGGTTGATCCCGACGTCAAGCACTGAAAACGACGCATTCTGCAGTTGCCTAAAAATTTCAGCAGCAAAAAGGTATTTTGAGCCAGAAAACCTTAAGTACGCAATTTGTCCTAAAACGTATACAAGTTTAGACAAGGTTATTGACATAAACCATGCTAGAAGAGAAGACTTGAGAAAAAATTGAGAAAAACCTACAAAGAACCTGCTAAGGCCCAACAATTTTCAATCTTGTAAAAGGGCCACGCCAACCAAAACAATCATCGCATGTCGACCCATTGACTCTATAGATTTCCCAAGTGTACTCCTTGCACGCTGAAACTTAGTTTACTATACTTACTTATATCTTATACGCTAATCCAACATACTGTACCTCGTAGACCTATACCAACCTCATCCACAACTGGTTTTGTAACTTTAATAAAAACATTTTAACTGAAACTAAGCCCGAACAAACTTTAGTCCCTTTCTGAAAAATAGAATATCCCATGTGAAGGATACATGCAATTTGAAGGTGCTCGTGTATACAGGTACTAAAAAAAGACACTTCATGAGATTTTAAGTTCCACGTAAATAGAATCATTTTGAATTAATATGCAAGGAAGAAAAAACTTAAGAATCTATATCGGGCAAGTGACTAAATGATAAACACATCTTTTGCAATTAAGTTTTAACAATATCATGTTCGCGGGAAATTATTTTGTTTTAATATACAACTGATATACCTCATTATATTCATTTTTTCTCTGATTAGAACTAATCCTACACGGTTTGACTCAACGGAGGTGACAACAAAAGAAACCCCGCAACTATGACATTACAAAGGAATAGCATAAAAAGAGGTGCATTAGCTATTAAACGCGAATACACCTCTTTTTATGCTATTACTAATAAGAAACTCAGGGGAGTATTTCTACCTTTTATCTTTCTGTAGCGTCCCCTTGTAATGCTTCTTATAATTATTAACGCTAAACGACACAATCGTAAAAAACGAATTTAAATGCTTCAATTTTATTCAAGGCGACAGTGGCTCAAGTTTATGTATTTTACTCTGAATAACGCTGACGATATTACTTGTCACGCGGGAAATCCACTAACGAGAAATTATGACCCTTCCTACACGATCTTTTTGCTTTCGTCGAAGTCAGCCACCATTGGTTTTGAACAGAAAGTAACACGGTCTTGTACATGCGCAACCTAATGATACTATTAATTATAGGTTGTCCACCTGGAGTGCCCACTGTTCAGTGCAAAGCAGATCCTTGTGAGGTGACAAAATGTAAGGCATATCCAACGGCAAAATGCGTTGCTAATTATTGTGGTGGATGTAATGCTGATTTTTTTGTTAATGGCAAAAAGGTAGATTGCGACGGTAAGTATTTACGTTTTTGGTAATTGATGTTGATAAAATATTCAACAGAAAACTTAATAGACATTCTAACGAGGTCATTTCATTTCTTTTCATTTGGGAAATTCCATACGTCCAACTTTAGTAGTTTTTTTAATATTTTGCGAAATTTGCAACTCTGTTTGCAAAATCTGGAATGATTTCCATAAAATTCAAATTCTATTGACACAGAGCGCTTATTTCTCATCAATGACATATTTAAGAAATAAAAAACGTGTCGCGTGCGTTTATCGAGTCAATAAACCCAAGAAAAATAAACAAAAAAACCCCAAACAGATTACCTGTCTCATGACGAGGTTGTTACCAAACCTCGTACAACACGTCGGCGATTAATTTTAGGGATGAAAATGCACTTAATTAATTAATTAAAATCATTACGGGCATATTAATTAATTAAAATGTACTGTGTTAATTACGTGATTAGAGATATATCCAAGTAATTTTTTACTTTCATTTATAATCATAAACGAAAGTAAAAAAATTATTTGGATATTTCTCTAATCACGTAATTAACACAAATAAATCCACATAAAATTAATCAAAAACGACAAAATCGTCGCGAAGTATCTCGTGTGCCGTTCCGTTATGGAGTTATAATGTCACGCTTGCTTGACCCAATAGCCAATCAGAGTGCGTGTTGTCGTTCATTTACTTACGGTTATTTTATAACTTCTCTTTCATTACTTGCCTATTTTGTTATTCGATTTTATTTATTTGTAAGAGTTTTTCTGTGTTTTCATGGCGCAAATAGCAACAAAAATGTAGCAAATTAGAAAATAAACAGCCATTTCTTGCATCTGTTAATGATATTATTATTTTGTAAACAACTGAATATTTAGTCAAATTTCGAATGTTGTATAAGGTAGTCGGACTTTCTGAGATCTTATATATACGTAAGTCAGTTTCATTAAGTAAGAATCATTGTGTTATTATCTATTATTTTAATTTTACTCAGAAGTTGTTCTGATGAAGGAGTCAACAGGCCGAAAGATTAGCAATATACCGTATAAAACTTATACTAAATACTAGCTATATTACTTGGAAACACCAACGTAAATTAAATATTTAATTGCTAAGATTTCGGCCTCTTGACTCAGACCTTCATCAGAGCAATAATAACAAGCTGTTGGCTCACGTCATTTATAAACTAAGCCACTGATCAATTAAATCACGCAAGAATACAATGGCGTATCACGTTAAAATCAAGAAGGTTCTCCGAATAGAGCACACCAAACGTACTGTTTAATGGCTGTCATTCCTGAGAGATAGTGCGATGTTTTGCAATCTCAATGGATTCCCTTGTTCTTCGCGTGAAGTATTGCTTGTCGCTGGCTAACACTGACGACTTTTCCCACTTAACACGATGGTCATACTTCCAAGCGTGTTTAGAAACAGAAGATTTATCATGTTGGGCTTTTATGCAACATGACTAGTGTGCTCCTTCCGACGATTTGAGAGATTCCTTCCCGTTTCCCTGATGTATACCAAGCCACACTCCCAAGGAATGCGACACACTCCAGTCGTAGATAAGATATACACATCATCTTTATGTGTGAAAAGTACCTTGAACAATTTGTGTCCACTGCTGTGTGTGATTGCTTTGGTAAGAGAACGAATCTTGTGGACTCGTAGAAAATTTTACAATGTTGTTTCAGGTATTTCGTCGTATTCTTACGTGATTTAATTGATCATGCGTTGCTTAGTTTATAAATGGCGTGAACCAACAGCTTGTTGTTATTGCTCTGATGAAGGCCTGAGTCACATTACTAGAAATTTGGGTCATTTGTGCCGCTGCTCTCGGTCAGCGGCTATATTCGCCTAATAATATAATTATGTGTTCTAGAATTTCTCATGAGTGTGATTCTACTGTATTCTAGTGTTTCTCATTATTCAGGTCATTGAGTTCTTTAGAATTCGCCTAAATCGTGCACGAAAAGGACTGTGAAATCAAGCGAGTTCAAATGCTTTTGGAAGTACTATGCTAGAGACAAATGCGGACCTTTATATGCTCTTAAAATAGACTAACTCATGCCAAATGCAACGCGAGTCGGGCACTTCGCATCGCCCGTAATGTTGTTGGTCAATTTGGCCAATTTCTAGAACCTGTTTGTAAAGATTACTATGGCTAACACTATGGACAGTGGCGCTTTCAGTGCAAAAATAAGACGAGCTAGGGAAGTACTTTGTCGTCGAAGCAAGCAAACGTTTTTTAGTTATAATTGTTTCTTAGTCCATGCTGAAGTCAAATGGAGTCGGGCAAAGAAGAAATATGTCACCGTTTAAGCAAAATTTGAATTATTATGTGCTCTCCTTATTATTTACTGCTGAGGATCTCTCCTTTTATTGTCCTTAATACGCACGTGCGCCACCATCCAAATTTCTCGTAATGAATAGGCCGAAAGCTTAGTGTTTCCACAAAATTTGTCTATTTTACGTTATCGATCGGCATGAAAACTTTCAAAGAATGCTACAGTATTTATGCGTTATTAATAGACATAAAAATCTAAATTTTGATTGACAGAAAGCAGTACAGTTTTAAACAAATTCAACTGTGTAGCAAAAATGAACTACGGTGTAAATTTTGGAGCCAAAAGGAGTCAAACTCATTATATAAAGGATTTTTATGGTATTTACCAACCAGGCTTTCCGCGTAGAGAATAAAAAAGGCTGCATGGCGACCAACATTTAAATTAGTGGAAAAGATTCGGTTCAAATTTGAAATTAATTATCTTATTTATTTTTGTCAAATAGAATGCCTGCAAGAAGACCACAAAATCTCAGTGCTTCGAGTAAACTATTTAAGTAGTGGTACTTCTAAAAACTAGTTGACTTGAATATCAAGTATGCTATATTAATAATAGTAATAATAATAATAATAATAATAATAATAATAATAATAATAATAATAATAACAATAATAATAATAATTTTATTTAGAATTTAAACACTTAGTACACTTTTTCAATAATGTCAATCAATTAATGTCAGTTAGTTCAATTAAAAATATTTAAAATCCGTTCAAATATTAAATTAGTTAAAATGTACATCCAAGTTAAAAAATACAGTTTCATTCAGAAAAAACCCCAAACAACTTAACTTACGATAATTACAGATATAGATTATAATTATAGATAATAATAATAGATAATAATATTATAAATATAGATTAAAATATTTTTCTTTTCCAAATCTAATCTTTAAGAACTTCAACTAATGGATCCTTGCAACACCAGTCTCTATGTCTAAATCAATATCTTTAACATTACAATGTACTCTTCTTATCACTCTAGACCCTCTAAGACATAACAGAGCTGATCGAAGGATTGAAAAGGATATCTTTGCTCTTATCCACGCCATTGTCTTCGAATACATCTCTCCTTTCTTATTAGCGAGTAGCTCAGCTAATCGACTGTGATATCTCAGACACTCTTCTCCCATTCCACCAGTTGTTGTAAATATCAGCGGTGTAAATGTTCCTTGTTCTATATCTGTGACCCGTCTGTTATACATACGTTTCTTCTCATTCTCATGCATGCGGTAGATCTGTTTAGGAGTTAGATCTATGTAAGATTCTGCATTTGGGTGACATACCCGGACATCGAAGAATGCAGATCTTTGTTTCTCCCAAAAACCACGTGCATGTACATCAAGTCGGGCGTCCGCTGATTTGTTTGATCCAGGGTTTAGGGCTTCGCCATTGACTTCTTGCAACACTGGTTCGATCTGTACATCGTTGCAAACGGTATTCAGGAGTTCAGCTTCCAAATCTCGTAATTCATTGTGGCGTTGAATGATGAACCCTCCTCGTCTACATATCATTGCATGGTCTGTGCTAAAGGACTCTCCGCATACACACTTCGATGGGTTATCGTTGAAAGGCCAATCATATCTTAACTTCAATGCATCTCTGAACTCACGCTTGCTTAAAGTAAAGCCCATCTCTGAAATCGGAATAACTGTCAACCAGGTAGAGGCTCCTTTCTCTGAGGCAAATTCCAACATTCGCTTCACCTTTTGCGATGCTGAGCTGTTGATGACTTCAGCTTTTTCGTTAATAACCTCGTTTTTCTCTTTCCGTACCATCTGTTTCAGCGTTTGTATTCTGGAATCATCAGGTAGTTCATGCATTTGTGATTTGATTTGTTCCACCAATGGGGCTGTTATCTTTGTGGACGCTGCGTATTCTTCATCTGCTTCTTGGCATGGGTTTGTGACTCCAAGACCACCCTTTCTCACTGGTAGTGCCAGAATGTCGCGCTCAAGTTGGGTGCACTCGTGGTCTGTCAAAGCTGGTAGGAAGACCTTGGCTATTGCATTCTCTAATGGTTGTATTAGATCTTGAATTTCGGGTAGAGTTCGCAAGAAATATGTCCATCGATGTTTCAGGCCAAAGGTATAAACGGCGTAACTTGCTTGAGGATGTGTTGTTGCAAATTCAGCTAACTTGGTTATCTCTTTTATCCATTCTTCTACTTTCTCGTTGACATATTCGGTCAGGTAAGATCTCGATCCAACTACTGCTCCTAGATGTTTCTGTCCTTCCGTTGTGATGTTGATGGCAGTTTCTCCAAAGGTCTCCCTTGCGATTTCTTCTTTCTCCGGTTTTACGATTAACCAACATTTCTCATCCTTTGGATAGTAACCATAGTCAGGCCCAGTTTCTGCCAATGTGTCCCACCACTTCTTTAACTGCGTTGTAGATCCTGCTCCACTTGCATCGTCGGCAAACCAGCACTGTTTTGTGGAACTTGCAAGATGCAAGTGTGTGATGAGTGGTTGAAGGCCTATTGCGTAGAGGGCCATTGAGATGGGGTCACCTTGTGTCATACCTTCAGATGATTTGAGTTCCTGGCCTCCAACTATAAACAATCGTGATGGTACCCTATACGTATTTATCGCATAGGTCGCAATAGTCGGGCATAGAACTCTGGTGTTGTGGAGAGCGGCAGCTCTATTCAGGGCGTTGAAAGCATTGGAGGCATCGATGAGCAAGATCGCATCTGTGTCATCTGCATGAAATATATTACGCATGGCATGGATTGCAGCTTCACTTCCGGAAGATTGACCTGCACAGACCTGAAGTGAACCACTTGCTTCCATTACATCTGGTTTGACAACATTCATCACACACTTACTGATTATTCTTCTTAACACCTCACCCACCCCAATTGGTCTGACTGCACCTTCACCTTTGTCTAAAGGAATTAGACGGCTTGCTACTATCGCCTCAATCGAAGATGGGTCAACAAATTCAGTGCACAGAGTCTTTGTTAGGGTAGCCAATGCCTCACAAAGCGCTGTGGAAGATTGCTTGAATGACTTGCAGGCAAGTATTCGCTTGAATCCATTTGCATCAACACCAGATGGGCCGCCAGATCCTTTCGTCTTCAGGGCAGCGTCTCGTATCATTTCTCCATTTATTCCAATATACAAACTTTCTGGTACATCTTGCATTGGTCCACAAAGAAGTGTTCCAGATTTCGCTTCTTGTGCTTCTGGGTGTTTCTGGCGTAGCTGAAGCATTACATCATCCGTTAGGGGTAGCACACCTCCACAAACATCATCACTTAGAAAACGCATCGCCGAATTTATTTGGCCCTCCATAACAAGTTTGGCAAATATTTTGGCTCTGTTAGGAGGTTCACATTTCTTTCCCTTCCGATGCGGGCTTGAATCATTCTTCCTTCTCGTAGCAGCTTATCAATTTCTCCATCTTTCCATAAGGCCAAACGTTTCTTTAGGCATTCTTTGTGGTCTTTTGCTTTAGACTTTTGACCCGGCTTCTGTAGTCCAACAGCCAGAAGCACAAAAGCGGCTTTCAGAGCAATCTGTTGCTTTTCGGATTTATTGTTCCATTGATTGATATGCATTGTTAATTGATCAATAAACTCTCTTCCTATTTTCCCATAAGAGACAAGAAACACATTCTTTCTCCATGATATGATTTCATTGTATGCCTTTGTAATGGATGATGTTTGAATTATTATCGGAGCGCCATCAGCATCTTTTCCCCATTCAATCGTTGTAGGTTTGTCCACCGTGATGTAATCTGGCAGACGTGTCGAGGACTCTTCTTCAATATCATTTTTTCGCTTTTCACATGAGGTGGCCGTAAGGCATGTATCTCGTCTTCGTATTGATCGTCAAACCCATCAGCCGTTTCATGCAAATTTATGTTTGAAGTTTCCAAATTTGCATTTTCAGTTGTCAGTGCTTCGATATCCCGCCTTTCAGCTCTGATTTCGTCTTCATCTTCTTTCGCTGAGGCGACTGTAATTTCTACTCCATCGCCGTTAATCTTCCCACACACGCTTCCCACTGTTTTCTCCAATCTTGCAGCCTGATCTCTTAAATTTTGGCTTGTCAATCCAAGGTTTGCATATCCTCGTTTCTCCCATAGCTCCTTCATAACTTTGATATAGCCTTTTCTTCTTCCATTCTCGTTTAGAGGCGGATTGTTTGACACAATCATGATATTGGCTTTTCTTTTGCAATCCAAACAATCTAAATTCATTTGTTCGGTCCATTTCAAACGTTTTGATCTTCTTATCGTGCTATTTGTCGCGTTCGCCATATTCTAGAACCGCCACTCACGACCGCCACTCACAATAATAATAATAATAATAATAATAATAATAATAATAATAATAATAATAATAATAATAATAATAATAATAATAATAATAATAATAATAATAATAAAATCTTTATTTAAACTGTTGAAGATCCTACATTAACATGTTAACATAACTGTCATGGTCTTTCATGCATTTTTGTATATGGAACCTAATTGGATTCTTGACGGATACGAAACGGTTGTATAATGCGTATTTACAATATTTGTATCGCTGTCGTATTGAATATAGCTACACTCCCTCAGGCACGTAGGCTGAGTGTCAGTAGCTCGACAGCGAAGGATTTCCTGGGATACATGCGGTCTGCGCCAAAGATTGTATCACAGAAAACCTAAAGCTTTAAATTTTAATTTCTTAGCTTTTTATTGCATAAAAATAATGAAGACCAGTTTGGCCTCATAAAATATCTTCAATTCTATAATTGTCGTACTAACATATCTTTGTTTTGTAAGAGGTGGGGGTATACCCAACTATACAACGGTTTCACCCCTGGCTACGTCCCATTAACCTCTCGCGTATTTCAACTTGCGTTTATTTATTATAATATTACATACAACACGACTGTTCACATTGTAAATACTGTATATACCTTTTACCAGCACCTCAACAGTTTCCAGTCGACTGCAAAATTATATTTATTTAACTAAAATACTTAACCAGCTGCAAAGTACGAAAGACGTGTAAACTGTATACGCGTCCTTTGAGGTTGAAGGGTTAAAATCCATTACTAAAAATTACATCACTGCAACAAATACCTCACCGAATATATTATTAATTTCGCAGAAAATATTAATAAATAAATGCTGATTAAATGCTGATTTCAATCAGTAAAAAAAAATCCCCTACCGTTAACTTAAAATGATTTTGAGACCACGGTGTCTGAGTGACCACAAACACTGCAAATACAGATCGAGTTTTTGTTTACCATACGGCGTTTTGATTCTTCAGGTCAGAAAGTTTCTCTTCAAGATATATTAAACCGGCTGTTTGTTTTCTTCTTCTCTTCGTTGTTCTGTTTTAAATTAAGAGCTTCATTTCGTTTCGTTGAAACGTAAATTTTCAGTGTATTGCAAAATATGCAGATTTAGTTATTCTTCATTGCTAGTCACCGGTGCCCAACTGTTTTTACCGCGTGACACCCGTCCACACATACAAATAAATATTCAGATCACAGACATTTGTTCGCATATCACGCTTGTACACGCGTGTAAAATGACTCCACGTGTGTCGAGATTAGCACCCCCACCGGGCTACAGGCCTTCGGCCCTACGCTCGGACTCTTATTAAGTAATTTTTAAAAAGTTTTCATCTTTTCTGATTTACTCTTAAATTTATGAATCTATATTTAGACTACGAGTGTCCAGTTCGCAAATGTCTACCTTGTCCTGAAGGCGGAGGTGGATATAATTATATTGTTGATGAAAATGGGTGCCAGACATGTCGTTGTAAATGTAAGTAACATATTTTAATTTTACTGTAATTAGTTTTTATCGCGTTGCCAAATATTATTTAAAATTAACAGAGTAGCCTGCATCGCCCAATAAGGTGTCTCCTTATTTGTTCTTGAAAATTAAAAATTTTAATTTTAGAAACTGCACAATGCATGAAATACTGTTGTTGTTATTACCCGCTTATTTCGCATCGACGAAGTTTCACTAGCCTAGCTCTACCTTTACTGGCTTTTTTTCGTAACCGCCTAAATTGAAATTAGTTAATCTTACTATTCCAAGCTCCAATTGCAATACGTTCAAAAATATCCCTCTCTCCATCGCCAAGATCTACACAGATTTTCTTGTGGCTCGTTCACTATACAGTGGATCCCAGGAACACATTACAAAACCAAGACCATTCTGGCCGGCAACATTTTTCAAATGTTGCTCGACCTTTTCGTTTCCACTGTTTTCTTTCCAGCCAACCCAAGACCTGACTGCGTAGCCGGGATTATGGCAAAAGCAAAAAGATCAGAAACTAGGTAGGCCAGTGATGTGTTACGAAACAAACGAAGACTGAGTGTTGATATATATATATATATATATATATATATATATATATATATATATATATATATATATATATAAATATATATATAAATTTTCAAGAGGAACTTTATTTAATCTTCAATTACAACGTTTCGGGGCTAGATGCTGTATCTGGAACAATTTACTGAATGCTGGCTCTCTCTCTCTCTCTCTCTCTCTCTCTCTCTCTCTCTCTCTCTCTCTCTCTCTCTCTCTCTCTCTCTCTCTCTCTCTCTCTCTCTCTCTCTCTCTCTCTCCCCCCCTCTCTCTTCTCTCTCTCTCTCTCTCTCTCTCTCTCTCTCTCTCTCTCTCTCTCTCTCTCTCTCTCTCTCTCTCTCTCTCTCTCTCTCTCTCTCTCTCTCTCTCTCTATATATATATATATATATATATATATATATATATATTATAATAAAGTTTTTCGATTAATAAAATACAATATTTTAGTAGGTTACAAATATGGTACTTTTAGATTAGAGTTTGTAGTGAGCAAAGTGAAAAGTGTTAAAAAGCCAGGATCTTTAATTTGGAACAAAATAAAGAAATTTTGAACGCAGCTCCTCATTATATAGAGTATTTACATTTTACCCGGTTGAATGAAAAAGGATTCCGCTCATAACGTCAGTATTTTGCTCAAAAATTTTAAAGATTTTGGCAGTTTACAACCTTTTCAGTTTTCCACTTTTTCTAAAATAATTCTTCCTATACCTAGAGGTTTACTTTAGTTCGCAAAGCTTGTTTGCTTTTGCTATATACAAGCTGTCGTTAGATGTTAAAACCCACATACTATCGCATACAGTGTTATAGATTGCACTTGACGCTGCCGAACCTTCCGGATACAAGCCAGACGCTTTAACCATTAAATCACAACAACTCAGATAGCAAACCGAGGTTGTGTACGGGATTTAGAATGTATACTAGAAACACATGAAGGCAACAACCCCTCGCCCACTTTTACACAATTTTTGTAACACTCCTTCTTCAAATAAGCATCCGATTAGTTTTTCTTAAAATATTATAACACCCTTCCCGCCATGTCTCATGCAGTTCTTACAATTTGGCTCCTGTCATCGAACAAAAGTAAATATAGCGCAGTAAAATCGGACTGTCAAGATGAAGCAAAAAAACACCCAAATCTTAATTGGAAAATATTTAGTCGTCCGACTGCATGGCATTCTCAGTGAGACACGGAAAAAACAAACGATAATCTCAGTGACCAATTGTTTCAACTACATGAATTGCTAAGTTGAGCAAAAAAGAAAACTTAGTTTACGCGCTGTATGATGGTAAAATAATATTCCGTTTTCCTGGACGTTGCCAAAGTAATCTTGACCAATCTTATTTTAGATTTCTCAAGCGTTTAAATGGGTTCCTTGTCTGTTTCACAATGACAGAAAAACCAACGTATTAAAATTAATAGCTCGAAAGTACAATAGAACTAAAAACAAACTGATCAGTACAATCATATTGCCAAAAAGTAACAGGCAAGGTTTCAGTCAAAAATATGAAAAACAGCGGAAAAAATTGACAAAGTTCCTATCAGTAATTAAGTTAACGTCAAAGTCAAAAGCACTGAAAAACACGTCGAAAAACACTACAGAAAACAAATTAGCGAATCTATTTAAGTGCTTGAAAACCAGAAAAAAGAGAAAACAAAAATAAGGTAGTATAAACAGCCTGTTTTGATGAATCAAACGGTAAATTTTCATTCAAAAATAGATGTGCCAAGAAAATATGGAAAACATATATATCACGTCCTAACTATTGGCGTCTTCAGCAAAACACAGCAAAAACCCTCAACGTAATAAAATTGATATCTCTCAAGATAAAACAAAAGGGAAACTTTCATTCGAAAATATCTTTTCAGTGGTCGAGAAAATACGAAAAATTTAAGCTTACTTTTAGTGATTTAGTCTTAGTACGGAAGTTTTATACCTTCTGGTAAATTCTTGCTGCCCTCTTTTAATTTCCGTTCTACTCACAGTCAACAGTTTTTCCGCAGTTTTTCTTTCTGTTCCTTCGAAAGAGTTGTACTAACTGAATCAAAAAGCGACTTTCTTTATTCTCGTATAAATGATTTCGCAATATTAAAAGACGGTTTATCTTGCTATCGTGATCACTAAACGATTTTAAATGTTGACGTCAGCCAATCAATTTCTGTTGCTTCATATTGTTACCAGTCCCCCCAAATTTTTACTAGGCAACTCGAACATCCTACCGTAGGCATATATATATATATATATATATATATATATATATATATATATATACTAGAAATACATGAATGCAACAACCCCTCGCCCGCTTTTATTAAATGCTTTTTTGAAACAGCCCCCACCCATCCATCCACTCTGATTAAAATAAGCACTGATGTACAGCCAATATAAAAACAAACAGATATATAAACAAATGATAATCCTCAAGATAATTCTACATATCAAAGCAAAACTTAGATTTCATTATTAAATTCTGGTTGTACAAAATATGTTTTTAGGAGGTTTCAAAAGGGATTATTTTAACAAGCTTTAAATGGCTTCCCTATACATATACATGTATGTTTTGCAGAAAAAGCAGAATTTAAAGTCATCAGCTCAAAAATTACATTTAAAATACAGTCCGAGATAAAAACAATTCGGTAGAATCAAATTCTAGAAAAAAGTATTAAACAGACATCGTTTCAGTCGAAAATTTGGAAATACAGCAAAAAAAATCGCCAAAGCCCATGAGTATTTACATGTAATAATACATTTAAGCTTTATACTGTATAAAGGTAGTGTTTTACTTTTAAGTTAAGCTGATTTATGGTTTGGACGATCGAGCAAAGGGAAAGCACGAAAACGTGAAGCTGTATATTGTGTAGGTTAATAGGCCTAAGCGAAAACATGAAAGCAACAAGAATCCTACCGTTAACTTTAAAATGATTTGACATTTTGACCACGGAGTTACAACAAACACTGCAATTCAGATCGAGCTTTTGTTTACCATACAGCGTTTGGTTTCTTCAAGTTCTCTGGTTTCTCTTCAAGATATATTAAACAAATTGTTTGTATCCTTCTTTTCTTCGTGCTCCATTTCGTTTCGTTTAAATAAACGAAAGCAAAATACTATTTGCTTGAGAGTTTATAGTTTTCTTCGCCGCTAGTCACCAGTGCCCAACAATTCTTGCCGCGTGACACCGTACCAAACATATATATATATATATATATATATATATATATATATATGGGCATTTCACTCGATTACATGGCATGTTCTAGGGATTTATGGTGAAGGAAAATTCGAGTGTTGAATATATACATTTCAAGACCAAACCGGAACCATTTGCGAAAAATGCAACTACACAGGCCTTCCGGCATGAATTGAACCCACGACCTTGCGATTCTTGTGCAATGCTCTGACCACTGAGTCACGGAGGCCGTTGCCGAGAGCTTGATCGCGAGGTCGTGGGTTCAATTCCTGCCGGACGGCCTGTGAAGTTGCATTTTTCGCAACTGGTCCCGGTTTGGTCTTAAAATATATATATTCTACACTCGAATTTTCCTTCACCAAAAATCTTTAGAACGTATATACACATATATATATATATATATATATATATATATATATATATATATATATATATATATATATATATATATATATAATAAACTATTTCCCAGATTTCGACTCCCTCGCTTTTTCTACACGCGTGCAAAATGCACTCCACGGGTGTCGAGATTAGCACCCTCACCGGGCTCCGGGCCTTTGGCCCTCCCCCCGGCTCGGGGATAAATATTCAAATAACTCAAACTCCCCTCCTTGCTTTTTCTACGCGCGTATAAAATGGACTCCACGCGTGTCGAGATTAGCACCCTTGCCGGGTTCCGAGATTTCGTCCCTTGGCCCGGGCTTGAGGAATATTGCGTACGAATAAACACCTGTTCTGTTCTGGGATTTAAGTGAATAATAATCAGACTTTGCATACTCACGTCAAAGTCTGTCACTAGCACGGTCCCTCACTTTTTAATTTATTTTCTTTAATGTTTGTAGCCTCGGACAGTCGTTGTGCAGCCGTGACATGCCTTACTGGTCATAAATGTGTTGTAAAATATGGAAAGGTAAGCTGCAAAAGGCTTTGCAAATCTAACAACGATTGTTCCCAAGGTGCTTTTTGTCAATCAGGCATCTGTGAATGTGGCAGATTCTGTCCTGCCGTTTCTATGCCAGTGTGTGGGTCTGATGGGCAGAAATATGGTAGTGTCTGTAAAATGAACATGGCTGCCTGCGAAAAGAACGTGATTATTACACCCGTTGATTGTCCAGGTAAATAACATTTACCAAATAACATATTATTTGTATAAAATAATCACCTATAGCTTCATTCAAATGTTTACCCAGATCCTTGCTTTAGCTGCCGTCAGTTACTAGATAAACAAACACATTTTCGGCATTAGCTTTTACTATTTGGAGGGTAATGTTTATGTTGGGGCTGGTGATTCTGTTGGTAGTCGTTGGAGTTTCTGTTGTTGTTGATAGTGTTGTTGTTGTTGTTGTCGTTGTTGTTGTTGTTGTTGTTGTCGTCGTCGTCGTCGTCGTTGTTGTTGTTGTTGTTGTTGTTGTTGTTGTTGTTGTTGTTGTTGTTGTTGTTGTTGTTGTTGTTGTTGTTGTTGTTGTTGTTGTTGTTGTTGTTGTTGTTGTTGTTGTTGTTGTTGTTGTTGTTGTAGTTGTAGTTGTTGTTGTTGTTGTTGTTGTTGTTGTTGTTGTTGTTGTTGTTGTTGTTGTTGTTGTTGTTGTTGTTGTTGTTGTTGTTGTTGTTGTTGTTGTTGTTGTTGTTGTTGTTGTTGTTGTTGTTGTTGTTGTTGTTGTTGTTGTTGTTGTTGTTGTTGTTGTTGTTGTTGTTGTTGTTGTTGTTGTTGTTGTTGTTGTTGTTGTTTTTGTTGCTTGTGTTTCTTATGCTGTACTGTTGTGCCTGTTATTGTTGTTGCACTATTGTATTCACTCAATCAAAATTCAATTCAATCCAATTCATTTCAAAAGAGAAAGGTTAAATGAAATAACAAAAAGTCAACTGCCAAAAGCTCAGCTAAAAATAATAAACAATTTGTGTCCTCAAATCTATTTGTATTTCAGTATAGCTTTCTTTATGTTTTACATAGTTTTAACTGGTTGTGCTCGTGTTCGTTGCGTCTCTGGTACAATCTGCATAGAAGAGAATGGAAAAGCAAAATGTGTACCAAGCTGCGCCGCCTTATTATGCTTAGTTAAAGAGCAATGCGTCTTAGGAAAAGAAAGAGCAACATGCCAAAAGCGTAATTAAAGGAACTTGTTGCTGCTATTTGTTAACGTTAACACAGGCAATATAGAATGTTCATTAAGATAGGTTAGATAATATTTCAGCACTTAAGTTTGAAAAACAATACACTGAATGTAGCAACAGATGAGCCTTTCGCCCCATAAACTGCATGCACGTAGATACTAAAGATGGAAATGTCATTTTACAATAAAAGGAAACACTTATAACTAGTACTTGTTTTAACTAGCTTTAATTAAGCAGATATTCTTTGTGTCTCAATTCTCTGCTACCCTAGTAGGCAGTGCACACTGTACATTGTACAGTACACAGTACAGTACGCACAGTACGCACAGTACGCACAGTACGCACAGTACGCACAGTACGCACAGTACGCACAGTACGCACAGTACGCACAGTACGCACAGTACGCACAGTACGCACAGTACGCACAGTACGCACAGTACGCACAGTACGCACAGTACGCACAGTACGCACAGTACGCACAGTACGCACAGTACGCACAGTACGCACAGTACGCACAGTACGCACAGTACGCACAGTACGCACAGTACGCACAGTACGCACAGTACGCACAGTACGCACAGTACGCACAGTACGCACAGTACGCACAGTACGCACAGTACGCACAGTACGCACAGTACGCACAGTACGCACAGTACGCACAGTACGCACAGTACGCACAGTACGCACAGTACGCACAGTACGCACAGTGTGCACAGTATGCACAGTATACACAGTATACACAGTATACACAGTATACACAGTATACAGTCCGCAGTACACCGTACAACGTACACAGTGGTCTTCCCTTGACACAATGGCAGGCGGAGGGGGATTGAGATTCGGACTTAGAATATTTTCCGCCAGTGTGGCAAACGGTGAAATGGCCAAAAACCACCCTTTTTGACCAAATTTAACGAAACTGAAGGTCCCCAGGGCATTACTACCATTCACCCGATAGGCCAAGCATGCTAGATGAATTTAAAATCCCTCCGCCATTGCATTGTGAGCCGAGCATCCCACTGAGAATAGCATAGAAATTCGTCCTGATTTACATAACCTTTTCGATCGATTTTCTCAACTTAAACGCGGTTTATATTTTAAAGGTTGTTGATAAATCTGAACAAATAGACTGCGAATTTCGTACGTCGTATATCATATTTGCGTTCAAACTGTTAGGATTTACAACAGCTCGTCTTTGGCTTGCGTTGTAAATGCCTATTAGTCGTGTGCACCTCACGTCATTGCCGCCATATTGGATGAATTTGACAAAAAAGTTTGATCATCTGCAATTATAATTTCCTCTAACATGGCGGAAATGTCTTTGCGTTTTGAATTTCAAGGATTGATTGCACACCACCTATACAGTTTGGCCGTTTATATTGTATATAATACGTCTCATGCAGTTATCAATATGCATGTAATTTGTTGATCTTTTGTGTTCCTCGATGCGTTGTGTCGGCATGCGTATCAGACATAATCTGCGTTACACAGATCGCAATTTAAGTTGTAAACAACGCATTTCTGGTTTGCTGGTACTGGCCAATTAGTGCGGTATAAAATGTAATCCCGTAGGATTTGCTTGCTAAAGTTGATCTTTTTTTTTTGAGTTGACTAGAAATCAAACTATCAGAAAATGATGGAGTTCAAATTTTCGACCTTTCGATATACCCCCGGTCGAGGGGTCGGAGACATGACTAATAGGCGTGACCGGAAGACCTTTCCTGACCTTGATCCTTAGTCCAAATAGCGGAGTATGAAAGTGTCTTGAAAACAGCTCTTGTAGTCTTCGCATGCTAATGTCAATTTTTTCTTTCTTGGAGTTGACTAGGCGTCAAACTATCAGAAAATGCAGTTCAAATTTTCCGACCAATGCGTGTTGTAAAGTTGATCTTTTTTCTTTTTTGAGTTGACTATATGTCAAACTATCGGAACTCGGCGGGGTTCAAATTTTCGACCCTTCGACATGTATGTTGAGGGGTCAAAAATTTGAACCCCACCGAATTCCGATAGTTTGACATATAGTCAACTCAAAAAAGAAAAAAAATCAACTGTATAGCACGCAAATCCTACAAATGATCTCTATTATGACTGGATTTCTCATCCGGCTCCAAAAATAAAGCCAGCGGTGATGACGAATTTGGAGTACCAAGATGGCCGCCACGGAAAATTGTATGTTTTTGGAGCACGAAAAAAGACGAAAAAAGCCACATTAAAATATTTCTGCCATTGGTATCAAGAACACTGTAAAAGGCTTAGAAGCTTAGTTTTTGTATTTGTTGGTGTTATCATGGATTGTAAAAGAACTGGATAGGAAACTAGCTGACGTCAGCAGTCTAAACCTAGTTGCAAATTGTGACGTCACATCAAAACAAGGTCTACTTCGGTTCATAGGAACGAGAGACCGAAAACAAGACTGTGCTTTATACATCTTCTGATAAATCTCTTGTTGCCTATGTTGCTGGATATGTCTGTAGAAAAACCAAAGACAAGATACAACGGTTTGTGCATGCACAGCGAATTTTATCGAGTAATTTTAACTCCGAAAACGGAGTTAAATGAACGGTGACAGAATAATCCGTAATTCAGAGTTATTTTAACTCGCATGAATAACGAGTTAAAATAACTCTTTCAAATGGGGTTAAAATAACTCCACACAGGAGAGTTTTTTTAACTCCATTGTTAGTTATTTTAGCTCCGAAAACGGAGTTAAATGAACGGTGACAGAATAATCCGTAATTCAGAGTTATTTTAACTCGCATAAATAACGAGTTAAAATAACGCTTTCTAATGGAGTTAAAATAACTCCACACAGGAGAGTTTTTTTAACTCCACTGCTAGTTATTTTAACTCGCACAAATAACGAGTTAAAATAATACTTTCTATACTAGAAATACATGAACGCTATAACCCCTCGCCCGCTTTTGCATGAATTTTTGTAAATACCTCCTGATATTCCCCTTGCGCTCTTTTTTATTGGGGGACTGGAAATAGCCACTTCTGTTGATTAAAATATAGTTTTAATTCTAGTAGAATATTTGAAATAAAAAAACTGCAGTTTTAATAAATCTATTTTTTGAAGAAAAAGGTAACGAAGGAACAAAGAAAAATTTAAGGATGATATTTCGTGAAAAATATTGAGATAAAGGAAATTGCACGTCACTTCCAGGGTTTGAACTCGGCCATATTACCGTGCAAGTCGACTATGTTAACCACCAGACTACCGAGGCAGGCGGGAAAATTTTGTCAAAATATTAGGGTTATGTTGTACACTTCTTTCTTTCCATGTTTACAAAAATAAATATTTCAACAGCATTTGTACGTTTTACAGAAGAAAAAATGCTCCTTTTCCGATTTTTATGCCAAATTATGGACAAGCTACGTTAGTCACAAGTGGTTTTGACAATAAGAAAACTATTTGAAAAAAGATATTAAGACGGCAGCCACAGATGAAATTTTAAGGACACACAAAAGAGAAAACAAAATTAACAGTGATAGGATATACGTAAGGAAAGTGGGTAACTCGAACAGTTTTGTTACTAAATGTTTGTGATTACTGAGAGCGGCTGCTCTATATTTTTACCGTAACCTTAAACCGTTTCGCCGGCCTTTATTTCTTCGTCGGTTTTCAAGTTTCACTCTTGCTTTCTCCTCCTTTTGAGTTTCGGTTTGACGGGTTTCCTTCTACTCAAGACGTTGTTTTGCTTTATACGTAGACGTTGATTTGTTTCTGTTCTTTCAAAAGTAATATACGGTTCCCAAAAACTCCTTTCTCAAGTCTTTTTGTCAAGAATAAATTGTGTTGTTAGTTCAAATCTTTTTGTCAAGAACGATATTGTCCCCAGTGCCCCACAATCTTAACCGCGCATGGTCCGTCCACACATATATACAAATAAATAAACAAATAAATAAATAAATATTCAGATCACAGAAATTCGTTCGCATATCACGTTTGTCCACGCGTGTAAAATGGCTCCACGCGTGTCGAGATTGCCCCCTCACCGGGCTCCGGGCCTTCGGCCCGTCGCCCGGCTTGGGGATAATGGAGTTAAAACAATGCCCAAGAAGAGAGGAACTTTAACTCCACTGATCATTCTGAAACAGAGTTAAATACAGTGTAAACTCACGTATAAAATTAGTTATTCCAACTCCATCAGGGTTAAAACAGATCTGAATTATGAAATTACAACAGTGTATACAAATAAATTAAATGCGTCCAGTTAAAACTTCAAAAATGATATTTATTTAATTACTTTTTACTGGAACGAAACTACAATATGGAAAACATATATAAAAAAATATATGTCAACTTATAAAACATAAAATGTAACAACTTCAGTAGTAGTTTCCCAAGATTTGCTGATAAATACATGTAAAACATGATGTAATTATGCTGCGAACTGTCGACAAAAATAAATATATAATTTATAGAATGTTATGAGTTCAATGATTTAGAGAATTCAGCAATTTTAAAATGCTTACTCCCCCTTTTAAAGCAACATGACTTTTTAACATCAGTGCTTCTAAAAAAAGGAACATAATTATTCTTTGGGTCAGGATACTCCAAATTGAACGCAGAGGCGTAGGAAGCGGGGAGGGAAGCGGGGAGGCTGGGGGGGGGGGGGGGCCCCTCAAGCCCCCCTCAAATTTTGAATGGGGTGGCTGAGCCCCCCCAAAAAAGAGTCAGGACAAGCGGACAAGCGTTGCTAAATTTAATGATTGTACTAGAAATACATGAGTGCAACAACCCCTCGCCCGCTTTTACATGCTTTTTTGAAACACCCCCCACCCACCCACCCCCTGATTAAAAAAAGCTCTCCTGATTATACAGCCAATATAAAAACAAACAAATATAAAAACAAATGATATTAAATCCTTGGGATATTAAATTATACAATTTATGGATAGGTCAATAGGATGACAAAACTGATTTAAATCATTTAATGAAAGTTGAACATATCAAAGCAAAGCTTAGATTTCATTATTAAATTCTGGTTGTAAAAAATATATTGTTTTTAGGAGGTTTCAAAAGGGATTATTTCTAGCAAGCCTTCAAATGGCTTCTCTATGCATGTACATTTTGCAAAGGAAGAATTAAAAGTTGACAGCTCAAAAATTACATTTATAATAGAGTCTGATAAAAACAATTCAGTAGAATCGGATTCCAGAAAGAAGTATTAAACAGACAACGTTTCAGTCGAAAATTTGGAATCACAGCCAAGAAAACCGACAAAGCCCACGTCCACCACGGTTAATATAAGCGTGATATAAGCCTAAGATAGTGTTTTAAGTTAGTTGTAGTTAAGCTGACTGATGGTTAATTTGGACGAGCAAAGGGAGAGCACGAAAACGTGAAGCTACATGTATATTGTTTTGGGACATAAGGACAAAATACAAATCCCCTACCGTTATAAACTTGAAGGATTTTGAGACGACTGAGTGACCACAAACACAGCAATTCAGATCGAGGTTTTGTTTACCAATTACGGCGTTTGGTTTCTTCAGGACCTCTGGTTTCGCTTCAACATATATTAAACCGGCTGTTTGTATCCTTTTCTTCGGTGTTCTCTTTTATTATTTAAGTAGAGCAGGCTCCATTTCGTTAAACGAAAGCAAAATACTGACAGATTTTTAGTTTTCTTGTCGCTAGTCACCAGTGTCCAACTATTCTTACCGCGTGACACCGTACCAAACATATATATATATAAATAAATAAATAAACTATTTCCCAGATTTCGGCTCCCTCGCTTTTTCTACACGCGTGTAAAATGGACTCCACGCGTGTCGAGATTAGCACCCTCACCGGGCTCCGGGCCTTCGGCCCGTCGCCCGGCTCGGGGATTAGTACGACTATACAGAGGCTAGGGGAGCAGCTACTTACGGTAATCTACCTACGGGGTTCATCTTTGGTTCGTATTAAAATTACTTTATTTGTACTTCACTTTTTTGCATAGTATACCATATTTTTTAAGTTTGTCAATAAAAAGCAGCTTACCAGTCATAAACCACAAATTTGAGAATGTCTGCGATTAATCGGAGTCTATAATCTTACCTTTTGATAAGATGGCGAGTGACGACGACAACAAAGTTAATTATACGGAAACTAAGTTGACGAAGAATTAGAAGCTATTGTGTAGGTGTTTAAACACAATTATTGAAAGATTATTAAAGCGACTTCAATGCATGCAATCCCTAAAAAGTGTTCAGTTTTGTGAATTGTCGTCTGTCGAGGCTTTAAGGCATGTTGGTTTAATAATTTCTTCGTTTTTATGTTAAAATTTGAACTATGCTTGCTGTAGAATTAGATGAAAAAGTTTCCTCAAATTGCTGCAAATTGTGTTTCCGAGGTTCTAGATTTCAAAATTTCCCGGGAGAGCACCTCCGAACCCCGCTAAAAATGCGGTCACTGATTATCTGCATGTCGACTTCAGCCCCCCCAACTTTGAATCCGTTCCTACGCCTCTGATTGAACGTGTAGTAACATATGCCAGCAATAATATTGCAGTTTCCACTAGTGATGCATTTTACGCCTGTGAGTGGACCGACAACAGCCTTTCCCTCTCTCTACACAAATGTATAGGGGGTCAGGCTGGAACATATTTCCAGCTACCACAATTCTTGGTGCACTTGAAGTTTCGATGAAGTGGTCAATCCCTTCATCATCATCCTAGAATAAATAAATAAGTACATAAATCAATAAATAAATTAATAAATAAATAAATAAATAAATAAATAAATAAATAAATAAATAAATAAATAAATAAATAAATAAATAAATAAATAAATAAATAAATAAATAAACTAATGAAGAAACTAACACACACAACTTATGTCACTGCCCATTTATCAGTAAGTGAAAATACACTGCAATGTGGACAAAGCTCTTTATTTAAAATTGTAAATAAATAATTACAAATTAAAATTACCTACTGGTATATAAAACCCCTTCAGGTTCAAACTTTTGGGAATAAAAGAGTCTACTGTAATTTGTAAGCCCAACCTTTTAATTTAATATTTTTACTTCTAATGTTGTAAGGAGCTTTCTCCATTTTATATTTTCACTTCTTTATAACGGGGCAGTACCAGAAACATAGAAAACAAAAGTTTTCAGTTTCATATAATTATTGGCTTAAATGCATGTACAATCAGTCTAGTTGAACGTTTGATCGCCAGTTCAAAAAGTTTGTATTTGTTGCAACCGAATTAAAAACATCACACTACATATATACCAGTAACACATTGCTGTACATACATGTATGTCAATATCTAATCAAGCATGACTGTGAACATGCAATTCGACAAATGTAATCCAAATAAAAACTCAGTCCTCTGCTGTTTCAGATATCAGATAATTACTGTATGTACAGTATTTTTTCTTTACATAAGCAGAGCTTACCAAAACTATTTTAATAAAACCATCTTGTTTGGAGATAACTGCAATGAAAATGGAAGAATAATAAGTAAATATATAAATAAGTAAATAAATAAATAAATAATAAATAAGTAAATAAATAAATGAATAAATAAATAAATAAATAAATAAATAAATAAATAAATAAATAAATAAATAAAAATGTTGCTGAAAATTAGGTAACTATTAACAAAACAAAAATATGTTTCAATTTGGACCATACATCACTAGACACATAATTGATAAAAACATAAAATGTTTTAATTACCAAAGCTTCTTCAGGCAACTCTATAGCAAACATGTTCTTGTTCTTCAGGATTCAGGTCTTTCCACAAATGCACTGGACACCTTATGTTCTTGCGATGCATTGTTCTCATAATTAAAACAACAATAATATACAAATAATGAATGTTTATGAGTGCAATGATAAGAATATTTTCATTCGGTGAAAGTTGGAACATTTTATCTTTCACTGAATGAAAATATTGTTACCGAATGAAAGTATTCTTACAAAATTATTGTGTATACTCATTTCTGACAAGTGTCAAACAACTAATTTTGAAATCAGTAGTTAATTTTATAAACTCACATGTGCAGATTCTGATATTTCTGGTTTGTGTTCTTAATGGCAGCCAAGAGAAAATAGATGAAAAAGTAGAATGCGTAATTAGAAAGTCAGATTCGTTGATAACAACCGATTTGGAACAACTGAAAATGGTAGTTGCATCAACATATTAAATTATACCATATGATGCTCCACTGTAGGTGTTGGAGCAGCAGATTCTAGAGTACTTGGAAATGCTCTTCTAATTGCAAGGATTTGGCCACACTTAAGGCCAATAGTTCTTGGCAGTCGAGAATCTACCTATACAAACAAAATAAAATACAAAATTCCAATTTCATAACATAACATAACATCACATCACATCACATCACATAACATAACATAACATAACATAACATAACATAACATAACATAACATAACATAACATAACATAACATAACATAACATAACATAACATAACATAACATAACATAACATAACATAACATAACATAACATAACATAACATAACATAACATAACATAACATAACATAACATAACATAACATAACATAACATAACATAACATAACATAACATAACATAACATAACATAACATAACATAACATAACATAACATAACATAACATAACATAACATAACATAACATAACATAACATAACATAACATAACATAACATAACATAACATAACATAACATAACATAACATAACATAACATAACATAACATAACATAACATAACATAACATAACATAACATAACATAACATAACATAACATAACATAACATAACATAACATAACATAACATAACATAACATAACATAACATAACATATAACATGACATGACATGACATGACATGACATGACATGACATGACATGACATGACATGACATGACATGACATGACATGACATGACATGACATGACATGACATGACATGACATGACATGACATGACATGACATGACATGACATGACATGACATGACATGACATGACATGACATGACATGACATGACATGACATGACATGACATGACATGACATGACATGACATGACATGACATGACATGACATGACAGGACAGGACAGGACATGACATGACATGACATGACATGACATGACATGACATGACATGACATGACATGACATGACATAACATAACATAACATAACATAACAACATAACATATAACATAACACAAAAATCGTCGCCCGCGTAACGTACATCACCTTTATTATAGGGTTTAGGTATTTTGACTTCAAAATACTTAACATTATTGATAAAGAAATAATCAAATTGGATTGTAATACCTCTTCATCAAGCAGCAGTTGGATTGTTGTTTCACTTGCTCCAGCCACAGATAATTTTCGTTTCAAAATTTCCGCATCCTACAAAGTAATATTTAAGTAATAGCCCGCAGAAAATCTACGAATATGCATTTAGCCAGGCACAGACTACCAAGTGACAAGTAAAAATTGACAAGTTTTCACTTGACAAGTTGACAAAAGGGCCCCAAATCGCCGGGGTTGTTTGTCGCCGGTAAAGATACCACGAAAACCCTTGACAAGTAACTGTTCTGTATAGATAATTATTCTGCTTTTGGCAAACTAAATTTCATGACAACATACCATGTTGACAGATAAAGGTCATAAAGCTACATTAGTATGCTTTTAAACATAAATTTGACTGTGCTCAAGAACAAATTCATGAAAGAAACGTGAGCACAATTCAATTCATTCTAACGGGACCCCGAAAATGTCATCTTTTAAACGAAGTCCAAAAAATAAATCGTAAAATAAATGCCTATTCCGGCTGTTCTAAGCTCGTCTACGAGCAAGTAATATTTGATCAGTCCATACACATGAGTCACGAGCAAATAAAACTTGTCGGGAAGGTGGAAAAAACTTGTTCGTCCATTGGCATTGACGAAGCGATATCGTACCTATAAACCGTATTGGTTTCCCATAGTCTCTAATCAAAGCAATTTCTACTCACCATTAATGACCGACCTTGTGTAGGTATTAAAGGACTACTTGCTACTTGTAACTTCCAGCAAAAAAGGACTCAATTCAAACTCTGTAGGTCCCTGGACAGCTTTCAAACAAAACCCACAATGTTCGAACTACCAAAAAGCATCCTAGGAAAGATTTTTTAACGTGTGTGACCATATTTGGAACCTGGTACATGAAATACGCGGGAAAATTCGTGGGAAATTATTTTGTAATATGTACGTCGTGTCGATCGACTGAAAACCGACAAGAACGCCGTGCAACTGCAATCTTTGCATAGGTTATTCTGCGTTAACTTTTACAGTGTTTCTAAATTACTTGGGTCGCTTTCAACGTTGGGACGGTGAATTCGCAGCGTGAATTTTCCTGGTCCTACCAGATATTGGAACACATTGTCTACAGGAAATGATGTCGGACCCCCCTAATGGGTTTAATTTTTTTCCGGATTTGAGTGGGATCAGAGTTGATTTAAACTCCGAAGTTCGAGTTAAATTACTTATGAAGTTCGAGTTGATTTAACTCTGAAGTTCGAGTTGATTTATCTCTGAAGTTCGAGTTGATTTAACTATGAAGTTAGTTCGAGTTGATTTAACTATGAAGTTAGTTCGAGTTGATTTAACCATGAAGTTAGTTCGAGTTGATTTAACTATGAAGTTAGTTCGAGTTGATTTAACTATGAAGTTCGAGGTGATTTAACTATAAAGTACGAGTTGATTTAACTCTGAAGTTCGAGTTGATTTAACTCTGAAGTTCGAGTTGATTTAACTATGAAGTTCGAGTTGATTTAACTATGAAGTTCGAGTTGATTTAACTCTGAAGTTCGAGTTGATTTAACTATGAAGTTCGAGTTGATTTAACTATGAAGTTCGAGTTGATTTAACTATGAAGTTCGAGTTGATTTAACTCTGAAGTTCGAGTTAATTTAACTCTGAAGTTCGAGTTGATTTAACTATGAAGTTCGAGTTGATTTAACTCTGAAGTTCGAGTTGATTTAACTATGAACATCGAGTTAACTGAACCATGCAGCTGGAGTTGATTTAACTCTAAATATCGAGTTGATTTAACTCTGCAGCTGTACTTAATTTAACTCTGATCAGGGGCGGATCTAGGAATTTTCCCCACTTATGCAAACTATCTAGGGGGGTCCGGGGGCATGCCCTCCCCGGAAAATTTTTGAAATTTGGATCTCTGGAATGGCATTTCCCGCATTCTGACAACACTTTTAATCAAAATTTCTAGCACATAATTTTATACTTTTTTTGAAAATGTGTCAAAATTGGATTTGGATTAGTGAATTATTGTAATAGTTCTTGTAATAGTAAGTGCGTAATTATTTTTTTCTAAAAAGAAGGCAATACAACAAACAGTAGAAATATGTGATTATATTTAATTACTAACTTGAAGACACCAAAGACATATTTTCTTGCAGTCAGTGAATTCAACATGGACAGCCTGACCAACACACAAGTAAAGGTCTAGCCGAATTTAATGTTCTGCATAACCCAGAGCAAGGGTAATGGGACATTTCAAAGACAGCTCTAGGAGCTCAACCATCTACATCATCCCAGTCATCCTAATTAAGTCACAACTAATTCAAGCTACTACCCACCATTACCAATCTATGTTACTATGAGCTGTCTGGTTTTCAGGTGCCAGATACTCATCTTTTACACATCTACCCAAGCAGACAATGTCTTGTTAAGGAATGCCTTCATTTATGACCATAATGCGACATGGACATAAAGGAGCTCAACTCTCAACATTATCCCAGTCATCCTAACCCTTGAGCCCCCAACTAATCTAAGTCATTACTTGTTTATATGATTTCAATTCTGTAAACTATGAAAGTATATAAACATTGAATACTAGAATTAAGCAGACATTGTATTTAAGCCAGATAATAAAATGTAAATAATAATTGTAATACAGCACATGTAGTTATTGGTTCATGTGGATATCAGCATTTAGTACTATAGCTACTGTACACATGTAAATTTATATTAAAAGAAGAAACCAATCATCATTTACTAATTAAGTTTATTCATACAGTACATGACATGTTGTGTGAATATATATATTATATACTGTAATAATTAATATTAAAGGCAGAAATTAGCAATGCATGAGAAGAGTGCTTTAACTGCCACAATCAAACTTCTTCATACAGTCCCACGTAGGTTGGCTGGCTAGGTTACAGTCTCACTCTCACAAAGATAAAATTAATCATATTACTGATATTAATATTAAAACCATGAAATCTCCAAGCAAGATCAAATTTCCAGCAAAGCATCAATTCATTAACATGTTATAGATCAAATACAAGCAAACGCGAAGTCTAGCCTAATATAAATAGTCATCCCCGAACCGGGCGACGGGCCGAAGGCCCGGAGCCCTTTGAGGGTGCTAATCTCGACACGCGTGGAGTTCATTTTACACGCGTGTAGAAAAAGCAAGGCAGACGAAAATCTGGAAGCTGTATATATATATATATATATATATATATATATATATATATATATATATATATATATATATATACGTCGTAGGATGTCGTGCGGTAAGAATTGTTGTACTGGTGACTGACAACGAAGCACCACAAAATTTTAAACTAAATCTATGGCTATATTTTGCGAAACGAAAGAAACGAAATGGAGCCCGCTCCACTAAAACAACAAACGGCGGTTTAATATATCTTGAAGAGAAACCAGAAAACCTGAAGATACTAAAGACACTAAACGTTTTATGGTAAACAAAAAGTCGATCTTAATTGGCAGTGTTTGTGGTAACTCAGGTAGGGGACTTGTATATTTATTTTGCTGATTGGATTCATTGTATTAAGTTCCAAGACCGGCAATACGTTTAAATAAAAGCCCTTTTATAGTCACTCGTCCGTTAAACTTAATCTAGCATCTATTATATAAAGTTTAATACATTGTGCTGTTTTCATGTTTTCGCTTAAACCTAAATGATATACAGCTCCACTTATATTCGTGCTTACCTTTTTAAAAACTTGTAAAACTTATCTGGACGTGGTGTTTTTCATTGACTGTGTATATGCACTTCTTATTATTTATAATACTCATGGGCCGACTTTGCCGATTTTCTAGGCAGTATTTGATTTTCCAAATTTTCGCCAGAAACGTTGTCTCTTTAATATTTCTTTCTGGAATCCAATTCTACTGAATTGTTTTTATCTCAGACTTTATATTATAAATGTAGTTTTGGAGCTGTTAACTTTTAATTCTGCCTTTGCAAAACATGTATGCAGAACAGCAGAGGGAAGCCATTTAAAGACTTGCTAAAAATAACTGAAACCTATAAACAATGAATATATGTCTTACAGCTATAGTTCAATTAATGAAACCTAAGTTTTGCTTTCAAATGTTCAATTTTCAAATCAGAAATCTGAAAGTAAACAGTTAGTCACCCTATAAATGCATATCAGGAGGGTTTTAATATTTTAACCAGGGGGTGTGTGTTTCAAAAATACATATAAAATTTAAAGATGACCTGTGTGTCATTAATACAACAAAAACCGAAATTAGGGGAGGGGGGAGGGGGGGGGGGGGGAGTGGGGTTAAAAAATGCATATAAAGCAGGCGAGGGGTTGTTGCATTCATGTATTTCTAGTAAAGACTATAATGATATTCAAATCATACAGTATAGTAGGGTTTTTTACCTCAGACGACCTCAGAGCGCATCACTGATTCACTGTATAAAATTCTCGCAATTGATATTTCGATATATATCTTTTTCAATCCTCTGTAAAAGGTCATCTTCAGTGCATAAAGCGCTTGATGAAAGTTTCACGAATATTTCATCATAAAGGTCTTGTAGGTATCCTTGCTATTGAGTATTGGGAATATAAAAAGACGCCACTCAGTTCTGGCGCAATATTATGGCTGAGAATATGCGCATGGCCTCGTAGAACCACAGAAGCGATCGCTAACCATACTGATTATTCAGAAAGGCGCGTATCCTGCAAAATGACGTTTCAGCCTCTACACCAATCGTAAGTCGTAATTAGAGCAAAATTAGCCAATCAGGAACGTTGAAAAACCAACCAACTTCGTCAAACTTTGACGAAGTTCACCTTCGTCAAATTCATCAAATCGAGAGCCTGCATCGCATTTGCGGCCTGGAAATGACAGTGAACCCGATCCTTGATTCTCCCATTATTTCCCGTGCACCCCACTGCTTCCCCTCGAAATGAGTCGTAGCTACAGAATGAGGCCTCGCGCGTAAGAAAACGGAGAAAGAAAACGGAGAAACGCCAACGGGTAAATTTTTCTGGCCTGAACCGAAGCCTCTGTAGATAGGCATTTTAAGAATAGAACATACTCTTTCCTACTAGATAATTATTTTTTATTTGCAGGATTTTATTTGTAAATTTTTGACAACGTGCAACAAACGAAAATTATATATTCACGTCAAATTTTCACTTCGTCGCGCGACTTAATTGACGTAGTCTAAATCCGCCCCTGCTGATGTAGTCAAAATAACTCCCCTTGGGAGTTAAGATGACTCCTCCTGTGATTAACTCTCTAAATAGAGTTGTTTTAACTCAGTCAATTCCGAAGAGAATTAAAATAACTCTCTTCTCAGAGTAAAAATAACTCTGGCAAAATAACTCTACACGAAGGAGTAATTTTAACTCCACCTTAAGATGACTCCTCCTGTGATTAACTCTCTAAATAGAGTTGTTTTAACTCAGTCAATTCCGAAGAGAATTAAAATAACTCTCTTCTCAGAGTAAAAATAACTCTGGCAAAATAACTCTACACGAAGGAGTAATTTTAACTCCACCTGAAGAGTTGTTTCAACTCGGTAAAATTCTCTGTGCAGCTAATGAAATGCCAACGACTAGTAAAATAAGTAAAGTGCGAGAAAACTGTGTAAGGTTAGGGAACATTGATTGCAAAAACATTTAGTAAGAATTTACCAGGTGTCGAAAAGCAAACTCCATCTCTGTCCTACACTAATCTTATTAAAACGCTCTCTTTAAACAGGCGGACTTACGACTGTGGATCCGTTAACTTTTGCTTTTTTTTCTTCCCTTGAAACGTCTATCCGACCATATATTAAAATTAGGAGCAGTACAAGGAAATCGGATAGTTGAATTGCTCGAAAAATAATCAATCGACAATACCCCTGTAGCCCCCCTGAAATGTAGCTCTATAAAAAGCTTGTCCTTTTTAATTTATTTGTGAGTTGTGTAGACATTTGTGTGTCATGACCTTGCTGTTTATCCCAGCTCTTTAATTAGCATGTTAGCAGTGCTTTATATGCCATTGACTAAGAATTTATCTGTACAGTACACAGCTGGGATAATAAGAAGTCTCTTGCCTGTTTGCAATTTAACAACTGATTTCACATAAATGTCATATTATTAACTTTATTTTATTAATAAACAAAATTGTAACTGCAGCATATGTACAAAGATAAAATTACATGTGATTTATGCATCTATTATCAGCTTCCCCCTAGGGGGATTTGTCCAAAGAGCCCAATACAATCACAACAAATACCCCCAGGGTCACAGCATGATCTATTAGTAAAAAATTGGAAAAAGCCCCAACCCCCTCGGTGCAAAAAATATAAACAAGTTGTAAGAAAAGTTTACAGTGCAACCATTATATGTTTAAAAGCTTTATTATTATGCATCTTTATATAAAAATTTTAACCAATATAATAATATGAAATACTCCCAAACTGCAGGAAATCCCACCATGATAACACAAACCACTGACTATTTGAAACAAAAACCCCAGGGTATAAGACCCATGGGTAATATATGATTGAGCAAAATGTTGCCAATTCCCCATGGCCTGGGAGAACAAGGAAAGGTAAAAAATCAACAATAGCTCCTGAATTCCAGTGGGTTCCCAGATGCATCACCTTACATTGTATTAAAAAGACTTCAAAAAACATCTTGTTTATAAAGAAAAAGTATGTTTTACAGTTTTGAACTTGTGATTTTTTTTTGACCTTTCTATATTATACAGTTAAAGCTGGCTCGTAAAAATAGCTGCTCAAAACAAATGTGTTGTATAGTATCTAGTCTGATTGTAAAATAAAAGCCTAATATCTATTATGGTATTTTGTTCATATATAATGGATTTTTCATTATATGTCGTGTATGATACCTACATACATCACAACACTATCTTTTGGGTTACTTCTAGTAAGAAAATCTTTTTTCACTAAATCTAGAAAATTAGAATCATTTTCCCTTTTTAAAACAATTACTATGGTCCTTCAGAGTTCTGCTATCTTGGTAATATTAACACACCACTATCCTTAAGCATTTGGTAAGCATTTAGAGATGCAGAGTGAAGCTGGAAACACCATCTTATTTTGAGCAGATGCCATCTTCTTCCTCTTTTGTCACTACATTTCATAGCATTCTCTTCTTGCTGGAGGAAAAGAGTTTTAAAATCATCTGGATCTTTGGAGTTATGGCATGACTTCAAGTTGTTGAAGAGGCTTTCCACCACATTGTTGCCATCAGGTTGTAATGTAATTGACTCCTAGAAGACAAAACAGAAAGGAGCCAGCAGTAAGTTAATAGAAGTGACATAATAGTGACCTAAAACCTAGCAACCATCTTATTCTCTTTGCAATTCTCTTTGCAAAGGCACAAATTCCTATCGAAAAAAATCAACTTAAAAAATAAGCTTAGTGTTTGTAAATATGATTAAGCCACAATAAAAGGAAAGATCTACTTATTGAAGCATACCATGGATAAAAATACACAGATTAAATACTTAAAATACCCATCCCCATTTTCGCAAAATACGGAAGAAATCAGGAAAAACAGACTGCTATTCGGGGATGCAATTTCCTCTACTAGTGAACTGACAATAATGTAAAAAAAAACACGATCTACACTTACTTTGAGAGTTGTTGCGTGGCGTAGGTGGGTTCATTTCGGCCATGAATCAGTATAAAAGAACAAAAAACAAGAACAAAGATGTCGTAAAGAAAAAATATGAAGAGGTCAAAGAAAATCCCAGTCAAAAGCATAGGGAAATCAACAATACTTACGCCATAACTCGCCATTGTGACATCACAATTTGCAACTAGGTTTCAACATCAATCGAGCAAAGAAAAATGCTTTTCAGCCAATCAGCGGCCTGGAGACACCACACGTGACTTTAGTTTCCTATCCAGTCTTTTTACTATCCATGGTGTTATTTAGCAGTAAGACGTGTTATTTTGTCCCCTAGCCGGGCGTAGGGCCGGAGGCCCGGAGCCCGGTGAGGGTGCTAATCTCGACATGCGTGGAGTCCATTTTACACGCGTGTAGAAAAAGCGAGGGAGACGAAATCTGGGAAATAGTTTATTTATTTGTTTGTATATATACATATGTTTGGTACGGTGTCACGCGGTAAGAATAGTTGGACACTGGTGACTAGCGACGAAGAAAACTATTAAATCTGTCAGTATTTTGCTTTCGTTTAACGAAATGGAGCCCACGATGGAGCCTGTTCTACTACTTAAATAATAAAAAGAGAACAACGAAGAAAAGGAGACAAACAGCCGGTTTAATATATCTTGAAGCGAAACCAGAGAACCTGAAGAAACCAAACGCCGTATGGTAAACAAAAGTCGATCTGAATTGCAGAGGTTGTGGTCACTCAGTGTTAAAATATAAACGGTAGGATTCTTGTTGTCTTAATAACCTAAACAATATGCAGCTTCACGTTTTCGTGCTTTCCCTTTGCTTGTCCACACTGTAAGTCAGCTTAACTAAAGCTAAAGTCTGTTGATGTTATTCATTGACTTTGCATGCCGGCTGATGGGCGTTGGCGATTTTTTTTTTTGCTGTATTTCCAAATTTTCGACTGAAACGTGGTCTGTTTAATACTTGTTTCTGGGATCCGATTCTACTGAATTGTTTTTATCTCACACTCTATTATATTTATAAATGTAATTTTGAGCTTTTAATTCTGCCTTTGCAAACATGTATACATAGCCACATAGGGAAGCCATAAGCCATTTAAGTGCTTGCTAAAAATTAATAATTATCCCTTTTGAATCCTGCAATAAAAACAATATATTTTTTACAACCAGATCTAAGTTTTGCTTTGATATGTTCAACTTTCATTAAATCAGTTAGTTACCCTATGCATAAATTCTATAATTATCTCTACGATTCTCATTTGTTTTAAAATCTGTTTGTTTTTATATTGGTTGTATATCAGGAGTGCTTATTTTAAATCAGGGTGGGTGGGTGGTTGGGTGGGTGTGGGTGTTTCAAAAAATCCATTTAATAAAAGCGGGCGAGGGGTTGTTGCATTAATATATTTTCTTGTATTTTTTTTAATCTGCACATATGGCATGTGACAGCACTGGTGACATCCCGCGCGGTAATCGATAAACTTGCTTATAACATAAAACTCGTAAAAAACAACGAACTCAGTCGAAGTCAGTCAATAAATTCATTATCCCCGAGGCCGGGCGTAGGGCCGAAGGCCGGAACCCGGTGAGGGTGCTAATCTCGACACGCGTGGAGTCATTTTACACGCGTGGACAAGCGTGATATCTGAACAAATTTCTGTGATCTGAATATTTATTTATTTATTTCTATGCATGGTATGTTCACTTCCGCGGTAAGGATCGTGGATGTACTGGGAACAATAAAATCTATTCCTGAGAGAAAAAACTTCAACAACATAATTCGTTGTTGACAAAATGACTTCAGAAGAGGATTTTTTTTGAATACGTATATCCCGCTCAAAAGTACAGAAACAAATCAACGTTTACGTTTAAAACAAAACAACATCCTTAGTAGAAGAAAACTCGTCACACTGAAACTCGAAAAGAGGAAAAAGCAATAACGAAAAAACCAACGAAGAAAAAGGCTGAAAAGATTAAGCTTACGGTAAACATTTAGTAGCAATGCTGTTCGAGCTTCCTTGTTTTTAATATATCCCGGCTGTCACTGTTACAGTAATTTTGTTTTCAATTTCGTATGTTTCGCTTGCCCGTTGTTGACTGCCGTGTTTTTCTCTTCTTAAATATTTTTCTTATGGTAAACCACTTAGCTTGTAAAACTTAGCGTATCTTGTTTATAATTTGGCATAAAAAACGGTGAAGGAGCAATTTTTCGTCTGTTAAACATATAAATGCTGCAAATGTAAAGACAGTGCATGAAAACAGTTTTAGCATTTCAGATTTTGAAACAAAATTTGCTTTTGCTATTCTAAATGAATTTGAAAAGCTATGAAATGAATATAGCCGTGGCAGTTAGGCCTTTGAAAAATGCAAATATTTTAGATGCTCAAGCAATGTTCTTTGTAAACATAGAAAGAAAGAACTGTAAAATATATATATGTTATTTACCGGCTGGGAGGTCCGTATAGAGAAATATTTCCCGAGGTCTCAAAAACTGCCCGAGGCCGCAGGCCGAGGGTTGTTTTTGAGACCGAGGGAAATATTTCTCTATACGGACCGACCAAAACGGTAAATAACATATTTATTTTTTTTGTTAATCGTACGATTTATAATTTACATAATTAGATAAATTAACATAATTAAATTGCGTAATCGAGATGACATTCACGTGATATTCAAAAGTCCAAAGTTTATCGTTCGACAGTAAACAACTGCCGACATGCAGTCTGACCGGGAAGCTTGGAACGTCTTTTGTGATTGAAAAACAGTCAAAACTTGAAGATCTAGTGTTTTTAAAGTTTAATTGATAAAGATTCTTCGTCGTTCTTCTTCGTCGCTTGCTCGTTTTTGGCTGTTCGCTTTGAAAATCGCTTTCAATACTCGGCTGACTGCATGGAAATTGAAAGTGGGTCGTTCGAGTTTGAAGACGAAAATGCTTGTAAGAAGCCATTTGAAACTATTTTCAAAGACATGACACGATGAGGTTGGCATGTGGAAAATATTTGACTAAAGGGTAAAGACTTGTAGCGGTTTTGTTGAGTATCGTTGGACAACAGAACAATGACAGTTTAGTATCAAAAGGTTTCAGCTTTTCTGTCCGCTCATGGTATGTTTTTTTTTAATATATACTTCCATATAGTTTCATTTAGTGATTCAAAATACTGTGTTCACAAGTTTATGTATGTTTTGCCTATTGTTTTAAACTGTTTTCATACGTCGTTGAGCAATAAATAATACTTTAAAACTTTATAAATGTCGCTCGCTGAAATTTTGCTTTTTCACAGCATTCTCGCTTTCTTTTAAAATTCGCTGTTTTCACACGAAGTTGTCAAAGCCATTTGGATAATAAAACTCATTTGTATCCCCGTAGCTCTCTGTTGAATATATGTTTCTGTGGCAAGCGAAATAGTTATGAAAATCGATCAATTTTACGGCCTATAAGACACATTAAAAAATTATCTCGAGCGGTCCGTACGGGCTCATACGGACCGCTCGTTAACCAATCAGAAAGCAGGATTTGGTAGGATACGGACCGAAAAAAAATAAAGCCCTAATATTTCACCCTAATACTTTGACGTTTGCTTCCGTGGCCTGGTGGTAAGATCGTCAACTCGCACGCGAAATAGTCGAGTTCAAACCGTGGTGCGACTTGCATTTTTATTCATCTCAATTTTTTTTTCTGAATATTGTCTCGAAATTTTTCGTTGTTATTTATTACCTTCTTCTTTAAAAATTAGAATTAAAAAACTTTTTTTATTTCAAAAATTATACTTTAATTAGAAGTTTAAATTGTTCCAACGGCTATTTCCAGGCTCCCAATGAAAAACAGCGCGAAGGTGTTTTTCTAAATTTCTCAATTTGTTCCAACGAAACAATTAAAAAGAAACAGAAACCCACCGTGGGTCTCTTGTGAATTTTATAAACCATCCATCTAAAAGAGTCATTCCGGAAAAAAGTTGAAACATTCCCCAAGTGAATATTTGCATAAAAAGTATAAGGAGCTCAGAAGTCAAGCTAAATATCTGATCTCCACAGCGCCAGAAATTTTTTTCAGCCTTTTATCGAAGGTCAGTGTTTAATTCTATTTAACTGGAAACGCTAACAACGATGCAAGCAAAACTGTTGCGCCCAGTCTAAGTTCGATTGCTGACGTTTAGACCCCGTTTCCACGGCACCGGACAAATTCGGAAACGGACTCGAGTTAATACGGTTCCGCCTACTTACGCGGAAGTAAAATTCGGAACTGGTCTCGAATTAGTACGGTTCCGCCTACTTACGCGGAAGTAAAATTCGGAACTGGTCTCGAATTAGTACGGTTCCGCCTATTTACGCGGAAGTAAAATTCGGAACTGGTCTCGAATTAGTACGGTTCCGCCTACTTACGCGGAAGTAAAATTCGGAACTGGTCTCGAATTAGTACGGTTCCGCCTATTTACGCGGAAGTAAAATTCGGAACTGGTCTCGAATTAGTACGGTTCCGCCTATTTACGCGGAAGTAAAATTCGGAACTGGTCTCGAATTAGTACGGTTCCGCCGTGTGAACGTAGCCTTAGTGCAATCTAAAAGAATCTTTGTTTCAGAACGAGGCCAGAAAGGCTTATTTAAATGCACATAAAAGGTATGTGCACGGTTCGTGCCAATTCCAGTTAACGAACCAGTGGGCAGTCCCCCAAAACCGGAACCTGAGAATTTTTGAAATTTGAATCTCTGAAATGGCATTTCCAGCGATCTGACATCATGTTTGGGCAGAATTTTGGACATTTTAAAACATTTTTTTAAGACGCATTGTCTCATTTTTACAAATTAAAATTTCTGTCCCAAACTACAGTATTACATATTTACAAAGACAACCACAGTCATTTGCAACTCACTTTTCACCAAAATGTTCGGAAGTTCGTTCCGAAGTTCGCAAGTTCGTTGGGAACTTCAAAGTTTGTTTGAACTACGCATTTGATTGGCTACTAGAAAACAAGCAGCCAATCAAATGCGTAGTTTAAAACGAGATTTGAACTTCCCAACGAACTTGCGAACTTCGGAACGAACTTCCAAAGATTTTGGTGAAAAGTGAGTTGCAAATGGCTGTAAAATAATAGTTATCCTAATGGGATAAAGCGCGAACGCAAAGGGAGTACTCATTGTCAGAGTTTAATACTTAACGGAAATATGTCTGCGGCGTCCCATGGTGTCTGCTCACAAATATTTCTAAAACAGTGTTCTGGAAATTTATAAAATTAGGTGTGAATGGTAGACTAACCCTGTTTCTATCAATGACAGCGAGTGTTTAGTATAAGTCGCATTTATTGTTGCCTCTTCTCGCTGTCATATCTCTTCTTAGCCTTCTTTCTTTGGTCTTTTTCCATGGTAATATTAATGTACATTTTAACTGAAACCATTTTTTCTGGCAGAGATTTCTTTCGTCATGAATCATAATCGTTGAACTGAATTTATAAATTATAATTTGCACTGGAAAAATCAGAACCTTTTCATTCAATGTAAATAGAATGTAAATTGTGATTTGCAGTTACTATATATTTCCATTGTTGGCAAATTATTTCCGAACAACAAAGTATGTAAATTATTATTTCCAAAGAATCATAGTATGTTGATTTTTAGTGTTTTTTACCGTCATTTAGTTGGTTTGGAAATTTACTTTGGAAATTGTTTGAAAATATTTCCATAGTTTATAAGGAAATTGTTTGGAAATTGAAGTCAATGGATTTCCATAGTATGGAAATTATTATTTATTAATTAGTTTGGAAATGTACTTTAGAAATTGTTTGGAAATTTGAGTCAATAGAAACTTAACCTGGTTGGCATTGTTTGGAAATTTCAGTAAAATATTTTCAAAGTTATACGGGAAAAAGGACTTATTCTAGTTGCCTGACTGGCCATAATATTGTTGTTTTCTCTAAGCTAAGTCAGTAGCATTGGTATTCCACCCAAAACACACGCATGCGCCCTGCACGGCAATTTTTATCTGCCATTATAAGAGCTACTTACGTTTTGTTGTTTTGTAACTTTGCAAAATATTATTAATTAATTTACTCTTGTCAATTTTAAATGCAAATTCGCAGTTAAACTTTGTGGCTGTTGCAAATATATAGCGTAAAACTGAAAATTATTAGCGTCAGAGGCCGCGGAAGCACCTGAAAAGTGGCGTGTGGCTGGGGGGGGGGGGGGGGGGGGGGGACCGCAAAAAAGGGGCTTTTTGGTTATTTTCAAAATAATTGTATAATTTAAAACGTTGTACGGTTGTACAAACGTCCATTCGATTACCACCATTTTGTTTTTAACATAATTTCTTGGGCAGCGGCATTTCTTTTAGAAATAGAATACTTCAAGTAGCGCCAATGTGCTGGAAACTTACATTATATCATATTTTAGAAATAACTCTTTTACGTCACCCCGCGGGCAACGGTACAGTCATTCATTTCTACAACAAATAGCAATGTCATACTTCTACGTAAAGGGTACGTTAATTCTTCCAAGCAGGCTAAATCATGCGATTTGCTTACTTATTTCTTTCAAATAAGGGGGTAAACGTTAATGTTTATAATATGATGGTTTTGCATTTTATGATCTTGGATTACGTATTTATTACAATCAATGAATGAATGAATCAATTATTTGATTAATTAATCATTTGATCGATCAACCAGTCGATTTTATATCAATCAATCAATCAATCAATCAATCAATCAATCAATCAATCAATCAATCAATCAATTAACCTGTCTAGATTGTGTTGTGATCTTAAAGAAACATTGTCATTCAATTTTGTCATGATTCAGGTTGTCCAGCTTCTGCAAGTTCTTGTCAAGTTACTTAGAAGATCTTGCAAATTCTTGCTTAAGATCCTGTAAGATCCTGGCAAGATCTTGCATATTCTTGCCAAGATCTTGCATTACACTATCGAAGTGAAACTTGGTTTGCTAATAGAACATTCATTCTTGCCAAGATCCTGGCAAGATCTTGTAAATTCTTGCCAAGATTTTGTAAGATCTTGGCAAGATCTTGCAAATTCTTGCCAAGATCTTGTAAGATCTTGACAAGATCTTGCCACTTCTTGCCAAGATCCTGGAAAGATCTTGTAAATTCTTGCCAAGATCTTGTAAATTCTTGCCAAGATCTTCCAATATCCTGGCAAGATCTTGTAAATCTTGTAATCATTTAATTACGCTGTTGCTGTTGCTGTCGCTGTCTCCGCCTCCGCCTCCGTTTACGTTTACGTCTACGTTTACGTTTACGTTTACGTCTACGTTTACGTCTACGTCTACGTCTCTCTATGTCTATGTCTATGTCTATGTCTATGTCTATGTCTATGTTCATGTCCATGTCCATGTCCATGTCCATGTCCATGTCCATGTCCATGTCCATGTCCATGTCCATGTCCATGTCCATGTCCATGTCCATGTCCATGTCCATGTCCATGTCCATGTCCATGTCCATGTCCATGTCCATGTCTATGCAGGGGCGGATTTAATATACGTCAAACACGTCAAGCGACTAAGGTAAAAAATCTGAGATACGAAAATTTAAGGGTTTCTTGTGATTTTCCAATTTTTAACGTATTTGGCAAGATACGGTTTATTCTTTGTTGGAGAATAATTTCATAATTTCTAGAGCCCTCGTCAGATGCGCGCAAGTTATTCTGTGGCGACCTGTGGCCGCTATCGGCTACTAGAACCGTATAAGACGTAACTATTGCGGGAAGTGGTCACCGACCGGCACGTTTATCCACGTCAAAATGGCCGAAATACGTTGGAATCATGAGCGCTGATTGGTCAAAGCCAATGGAATTACGTCGGAAGTAAACGCAATTACGTCGGAAGTAAATTTTTCTAACGCAGGCTAGATTTTGATTGGCTAGAAACTAAATCTTGGTTGCAATCCGCCGCATGAAGCTGCATCTTGCAGCATCTTGCAGCATGAACAGAGATTACACGCGGGCTTTGATGTCATGGCTTCGACAAACGTCTTAGAACGTGTGCAGAGCACTCTGAAGAGTAATAACGATGAGTTATTGTGACAAATCTATTGCGATTTGTCTTCAAAAATCCAAGCTTGTGCTATCCTCTCGAATCGGAAGCTTCATGCGAAGTTTAGTGTAAAATCCTTATACAAGGATGGAAAGAACACCCAACACATGAAGGCAGACAAGCTAGAGTAAGCCATATGTCGCTCTAAGGTAAGCTTATAGGTACAGTAGTTCATCAATATGGATTCAATATCGATGTTAAGTTATTCTGTTATCATCTTTGTTGATATCCATTCCATATTAGCATAATCTGCGTTGAGCACTTGAGCACCTATTAAATGCTTCATGTAGTACTATAAACACTACTTAGATAGTGTTTCAATTCTAGACACTCACTAGTATGTCATAATCATGATGCAGAGTAATACATTCGTCCTCAGTTCATATTACAAGTCAGTTAATTGTCTAATACATAGCATACAGTATTATAAGTAATAACTTTTAAACATATAAGTATTAAGTAATAAGGTTTGGGCCTGGGCAAACAGATCAAAAGCTAAGCAATAAATATCTACAAGACATTTCTACAAATTTCCATGTTTTATCGTTATACATCAAGTAAACATTATTCTCACATGTGGCTATTATGAAATTTTAATCTGATAATTGCACTGGACAGGAATTGAACTTGGGTTGCTGGGGCCTGAAAACCAGACAGCTCATAGTAACATGGGTTAGTAGGGGGATGGGTAGTGGCATATTAGATGGGGGTTAGAATGATCGGGATGATGTAGAGAGTTGAGCTCCTCTATGTCTATGTCCATGTAATGCCCATTATGGTCATTAAAAGCTTCTCCTGACTCCTAACCAGACATTTGGATTGATGTTTAAAAGGCAAGTATCAGACATTTGATAGCCAGACAGCTCTGGGTAGGTGGGGGTCAACAGCCATGGAAGGTAGCCCACCTTGCTCTGGGTTATGCAGAACGTTAAATTCAGCTAGACCATCACTTGCATGTTGGTCAGGCTGTCCATGTTGGATTCACTGACTGAAACAATGTAACTGGTGTTTCCTAGGCATGCCGATGAACTTTGACATAGAGCAAAACAGCCAACTTTTTTATATTAGAATGTGACCACATATCTCTCTACTGTTTATTGGATTTCCCCACCCTTATTCCTGGAAAAACTTAGCCTTACACACTTGCAAACTATCACAAGGTTTCTAAGACAACAAGAAAATATCAAAGTCCAATTTAGATAAAATGTTTCTTGAAAATGATAAAATGGCCATTAAAAACATGTTTTAAAACATTTAAAATTTTGCTCAAATGTGCTGTCAGAATGCAGGAAATGCCATTTCAGAGATCTAAATTTCAAAAATTTTCCAGGGAAGCATGCCCCCGGACCCCCCTAGAAATACGGGCCCACAGCAACTTTGACTAAGGTGTCAAAATTCCTAGATCCGCCCCTGCTATGTCTATATCTATATATAAACATGTTTCAGAATTACTTTCAGCTTTTCATCTCGCGTGTAAGTGGTGTCCACGCATACCGAGTTTAGCACCTTCACTGGGCTCCGGGCCTTCGGCCCTACTCCCCGGGCTAAACGTTCTTGATTGACAGATTATGGGCGCTAAGCGAATCACATTCGGCATAATCAATAATTAAAATTCCGTTCATCAGCGAACGGGTTTTAATTTTCAAAACAAAAGTACTCAGCTACAGGCCTTACTTTTCAGCCTCTCCAACATGTAACGCCTGGCTAGGCTTCAACCATGTTCACAAACCCCTCGAGACCTCTATATCTCTCACAAAACTCTCAAATGATCGACTTCTTGGGAAAACAGCGGCAGCAATCCTTTTCTCATCGCTCGTGCTAATTTAATAGTAATGTCGAATATATATATATATATATATATATATATATATATATATATATGGTTCTCAGTCACAGAAACAAACTTCATAGCAAAGTTTAAGACAAATTTCGAATAACATTAATAGTCGTAATGAACAAAACAAACCCTGGTGGGATTTGTCGTTATATTTGATGTATAAATGTAAAACAATTTAAACAACGAAAAAGCATATTTAAGACAATTAAAAAAGGAATCAGCCTTCGCAATCGCCAATCGCAACTCGTATTAAAAGGCTTGTGATCGAGGTCGATATTGGCGTCGTGAATTGATAGTCACCTTTGATTTCAAGAACGTTTATGTCAAGTGCCACCACCAGCATTGTCTGTCCCTCTCCGACAATTCTAACGTGCATTTGATCTGCATTTTATGCAGGGTTCTCACAAACATAGTATTTTCGATTTCAAAAACGAACTCATGACACAACGCACATTCTGCACAGCAACTGAGGCTAAGATCATGCGCTTAACAACCGGGACACCTCATTTCAGGGGAAATTTTAGGTAATTGACCTTTTCAACACTAGAAACACGTGCAGTAACACGTGACCAAAAATGTAAACAAATACCCAAAGTTCGTACAAGCTTAAAGTTCGAACAACAGTTCTAAGAGTACAACATTTTTACCGCTAAATACGTGTAAAAACGATTCGCGTTATCCAGGGCGTATGGTGAAAAATTGTAACGCCGATATAATTTCGTTTATCCACTTTCCTGGTTCAAAGAGGAGCGGAGAGAAGTGTAAGCGATAGATTGATGCGTGTCGGCGCGGTGATTCCTTGGTTTGTTCGAAAGATAGTTACATCTGCAGTCTGCATTTTGTTGTGAAAATGGACCCACAGTTGAATATCCTGACTCCATACCAGCGACAGCAAATGAAGAATTGGTAAGTTTATTCATATTGTGATATTTCAGAGGACAAAATTTGTGCGTTTACAAAATGTACCCTTTCGTGATCAGTGTTCGCGATTTGTACCGACACAAAGGTCACTAATACAAAGAGGCCTCGTCTCGTTGATGAGAAATCTGCAGCAAACGCTTTACTTTTACTTTCGTATCCATCGAGCGGAGCTGGCAAGAGCGAAGAAGAAATGTCAGTGGCACATATCCTTTCTTCGTTCATCGACAATGCTGGTACAAAGCAACCGTACGAGATGATTATTTTTAGCGAAAACCAAGATGGTCAAGATCGATGAAACGCAGCATGGGTTAACTAACCCATGCTGCGTTTCATCTTGACCATCTTGGTTTTCGCTAAAAATAATCATCTCGTACGTTTGAGTGCATCAAATGAATGTAGATAATCGGGAAAACAAGAACAAAGCAACTCAGGTAGGATTTTTACTCACCACAAATTATTCCAATTCTGATACAGTCTTATTTACATATGTAGTACGTTGAACTTTTCAACCTCCTTCGAGCTTCATGACATCAACGCGTATGTGACTGTATGCTACAGAACAGAGACAATCTACACAGAGACAAGATTGCCGACACCACGTACGTACACTCATGAGAAGAGGCAATATTTCTTCTGGTTTGTCAACAGCAACAAGGTGAATTGCAAAACTGAGAGTACATGTTGAACGAATGATTAGAAAACTCAAGTGCTTTACCATACTCGCATGTCTAATTCCCCTCACTATGAAGCCATGTGTGGATTCAGTCGTTACCATTTGTGCAGCCCTTGTAAATTTACAGCCAAGTGTTATGCAAGAATCTGAGTATAGAGATAACTGAATAAAGAATCAACGTGCCTCTTGCTTCTGCAATTACCTGGATGCGATTCCTGCTCAGTGCAGTTAGTAATCTGATTAAAATTTCACAGACTATTTTTAAATGTTACTTTTTTAAAAAATTTTCTATTGTAAAGAATTTTAATAGAAGCAATATAATAAGAACTCACACACACCATAGTGTCCAAAGGAATGCCGCCTCATTAATATTCAGCGTGACTCACGCACCGTGACTCATGCATGACTCACGCATGATTTATCCAACCCCCTAAACCCTAGCTGTTACTCAACCCCCTTGTATTCACTACGTCATAACCAATAGCTCTCCGAGTATTTTGGCGCTCTGATGTATTTAAACAATCTTGCACCTGTTGTAGTACTACGTCGGCCTCCGTCTCTCTCGCAATCTGCTCGAGTGTAAGTGCTTTCGGAACCGCGTTCGTTGTCACGTAGTTGATGTACTCTTCTGCAATGTACAGTTTCAATTCTTTTCCTCTACTGTTAACGAGATCGTCGACAACTATCTTCCACTCAGACAAGTGAAATCTGATTCCAGTGAAAAGCCGTGGATTACTCCTGAGATAAAGGGCTTGATTACAAAGCGACAACGCGCTTGGTCCAGAGGAAATAATATCATGTTTAAGCACTATAGGAACAAGGTGAATGCTCTGTGTAAAAAAGGACGTAAATTCTACTATAATAGGAATATTGCTGAAGTCCAACAATCCAACCCCAAAAAGTGGTGGTCAGCCGTAAAAAGGATCGCAGGCCTTTCTTCGTCCGAAAGTCCCACTACGTTGATGTATGATAATCGACCGTACCATGGTGAGGAGCTAGCCAACTTATTTAACGATAAGTTTATTGCAGTAGGGTCGACCCTTCCACCGCTTGAATGGTCACCACTCCCCATTGCGGATTATCCACCTGAATTCAATATATCCGTTGAAGATACCGAAACAGCTTTACTCTCAACCAAACTTCACAGCTGCTGGTCCTGATGAAATATCGGCGTGGTTTATCCGTGAGAATGCATCTTCTTTATGCCGCCCGCTCTGCTCCATATTCAATTCGTCCCTTCGTCAAGGCTTTGTTCCTTCTTTGTGGAAATCCGCGAACGTTTCCTCAATACCTAAAATTTCCCCTGCCCTTGATATTGACTCAGATTTTCGCCCGATTTCCCTAGCAAGATTCTGGAGTCGTTTCCTTACCGCTGGCTTCTCCAGTCAATCATTGGGCAGATCGACCCTCTCCAGTTTGGCTCCTGCAAGGCTCAAGTACTAGCATGGCTCTTGTCTACCTTCTCCATAAGTGGTATGGAGCATGTGAATTGTACATGCGTCAGACCCGTACTTGAATATGAAGCGTGGCATAACAGCCTTCCTGTGTACCTCAATAATCAGATAGAATTCGTTCAGAAGAGGGCCTTTAGAATCATATATCCTTCCTTTAGTTACTGTCAAGCGATGCACGAAGCCAGGGTTCCATCTTTGCAGGATCGCCGAAGTATCCTTTGCGAACGTCTTTTCCACAAGATGCTTGATCCCAATCACAAACTAAACTCGTTAATCCCACCTCTTAGGTTTAAAGGACATAATTTACGTCATTATAGAACTTTTAATGTTCCTGTATGCAGAACTGATCGCTATTGAGTAGATAACCCCCCCCCCCCCCATCCGGCGTATCAAAGGGATGCCGCCTCATTGAATATTCCGTGTGACGCCCGGTGGTGTGACGCCCGGTGGTGTGACGCCCGGTGGTGTGACGCCCGGTGGTGTGACGCCCGATTGTGTGACGCCCAGTTGTGTGACGCCCGGTTGTGTGACGTCCAGTGTGACGCCCGGTGGTGTGACGCCCGGTGTGACGCCCGAAGTGTCTGAATTGGCAGAGCTCGTATAGACTTAGATTAATAGCATATAATGAATATTATATTAGGTTTAGAACCTAAATATTCATTCACCCTAGAATCATTGCTAGCTAAACCCTTGTTTATAAGTGAAGAAATCGAAAGAAGATAGAATGAGGAGTCAATTCTAAAAGCCATAAGAACGTTTTTAAGTGTCGATATATAAACGAAATATTATTTGGCTGCGGGACGGCTGAGTATCGACTTGAATTAATAGCATACATGAATATTATATTAGTTAGAACTTAAATGACCATCTTTACCCATTTACTTGGAGATATGTGCCGAATTGTCGCTTATTAGGCTTTAGTTTATAAAGTAAATGATGCCTTGAATGAAGAAACCGTTCGGCAAGCTGTTCGAAAGACATTGAATCATTTTCTTCAGAGGGGCTTGCCAGAATATAAACTGTCAAGGGTTAAACGGCTGACTCGGCTATTTTATTAACGTTGTCAAGCATCTTGTTAATGTTGCTACGGCTGATATTTGCGTATTTATGCTCATTGCACGTGCAGGACACAAAAGAGAAAACTCGTTAAAGTTACTAATGACCAAAACATAACAGGATTTGCATATAAGTAGAATATTTAATTCATTTTAGGGGTGATCATGAGTTTTGGGGGGATAATAAGGGGCATGAAGAGGTATTAATGCATGGGCAAGTCTAGTCGAGAAGGTCATTAGCGTGTATTTTGCATAAGACAGAATTCACAACAATCTGTTTAAAATATTTATTTAGGCTTTGGTTTAAACATATACATATAAAAAGTTTTAGTAAGGTCTGCTTCTTAGATTATATTTAGGTGTTTTTATTTTAAAAGTAGCATGATAATCTTTCTTGTCCTCTGATGATAATAGGGACACATCTTCTTTTGTCATGGGTAAATATTTTGATCTAGTCATCATTAGATGGTGTTCATACTCTTCTCTTTCATCCGGAGTCATCTTTGCCAAGTCTTTCTCTGTCGGGTCGCCCAAACTTTCCCAATTATGAAAGAAATTATGTTTAAGCGTCGGTTGTTCAACGGTAGGAGGCGGTGTTACAAAATAGGTTTTAGGTGTAGCAGGGAAACCCCACAGAGGATCGTCAGTTTCTTGCTTTATCTCCGGTGTCAAATTTGGTGTACTTTTCCGAGGCTGAGTTTGAAGACTAGTCAGAGGTTGAGACTGATTTTGCATTTGGTTTTGAAAATTCAGACAACGTCCTAGCTGATTGGAGTAAAGTATGCTCTTTTCTTCAGGTGTTAACTGTGGCGCTTGTACAATATCTTGCATTTTTTGTTCTGTATTGTACATGGCATTAACGATCGGAGGTAATTGATAGGATTGCTTTTGTATGAAGCTACCCAGCTGTTGCTGCAGGCTGGAGCTATTTTCTCCAGGTAGAACATTGGTCTTGAGGCGGTGATCGTCGTCCGTAGTCGGCTTTAGATCAAGCATTAAATAACCATGAGGGCGACTTGTGGCTTCCTCATAACTCTTCATAAATTCATGGACATGACCTGGGTTCACCTGCCGTGCCAAGACAGAAATTTGTTGCTTATCCCTCGGAGACTTAAAGAGCACAATATAGTGTGCGTTGAGGCTGATGTTTCTTGTTTCTTTGCCTTGATGAAATATATTCTGAACAATATAGATGATAGATAAATTCCGGTGATGACTACCTTTAGTAAATAGACTAGCAATACGTTTATCTCCCCCAGATTGAGCCATAAGATCATCGAGGACGATCAGGTTACGTTGAGAGACTTCAAGAAAATTATCAGAGTCAATGTTGGAAGGTATACCCTCGTAGAATTCGATGCCTGGTATTGTCTTGATCATTTCTAAATACATGGGCTGCCATTGTCCATAGCACCAAATGATACGTTCGGGAGGAGGATTAATCGTAGTTTTGGCGTTTTCCAGAAGCGTTTTCACCCATACTGTTTTACCACTCTGTGTGCATCCAGCGACAATGCAAGTAAATGGATGCTGCATGACTGTTGCTCCAATGATAACTGGGGAAACATGCCCAGTATTACTTTCCTGATGGGAATTTTTAATATGGCGTTGAAGATTCCTCTTGTCGAAAACGTTTTTCCACAAGTGTTACAGATGTACGACATGTTCACTCTTTGACGTTTAGGAGTAAAATGATTGTTTCAAAGCATATTCGGACAATTTATTTCAATTTCCTCCTATTTCTCCTTCCACTTATCTTCCTCTTATCTTCCTTATCTTCCTTATCTTCCTCTTATCTTCCCTATATCTTCCCTTTATCTTCCCTTTATCCTCCTTATCTTCCACTTATCTTCCTCTTATCTTCCTCTAATCTTCCTCTTATCTTCCTTATCTTCCTCTTATCTTCCTTATCTTCCTCTTATCTTCCCTTTATCTTCCCTTTATCTTCCCTTTATCTTCCTTATCTTCCTCTTATCTTCCTCTTATCTTCCTCTTATCTTCCTCTTATCTTCCTCTTATCTTCCTCTTATCTTCCTTATCTTCCTCTTATCTTTCTCTCATCTTCCTCTTATCTTCCTTGTCTTCCTTATCTTCCTCTTATCTTCCCCTTATCTTCCTTATCTTCCTCTTACCTGCCTTATTTCCTCAATTTTCAGTCACAGACCCCTCAAGGATATCTGTCACAAATTTAAAATATATAGATATGCTCTGGCGGAATTCAATCATTTGCAACGTTAGTTTCATTGAGTGATGTTTACCAACGAACAGAGAGCATTTCTTCAGTTTTTGTGTCTTTCAAAACCGGTACAACAGCGAGCTGTTTTGGAGTCTGCGAGTCCTGAGCAGGTTCGATCTATATGCGAGTGTGCGCACAATTTACGGCAAATGCACTACCAACTACCTCGTCAGGTGATTGAAACACTTAGCCCTTACCAGGACGATCTACACATTTTGGTTGATCCCCGACGAAGTTTTAGACGAAAAAAGAAAACACTGGTTCAAAGCGGTGAAGGATTTTCTAAGCCTGTTGCTTGGTCCTGTTTTAGAAGGACTCGCAGAAATGGTATAAAAGAACTAAAAGTTGCTACGATAGTCAGTTTAAGCGTGAACATCATGGAAGAAACAAGTCTCGCTAATTATCGCGTCCAACAAATAATATCACATTTACACTACGAAATCGATGAAGAGAAAGTGTCTTCTCTGCTAAACAGTTTGTTGATATCCCATAATCTTCTCACGTGGAATTCAAGAGGGGAAATAGTATATAACGGAAAAACTATATCAAGAACAAATATCACTGATTTGATAGAATATTGTCTAACAGAATATGATGCCAAGATTCCCGAGCCCCTTGGTTTAGATATTTTCGTTAAAGGACTAGCAAATTTGAAAATTGATAAAAGTCTCATTGAAAATGTTCAAGTTTTGACCATGCTGGCACGTCACGAACATCAAGAGCCGGAATCCGAAAGCGAAGACGAAGAAACTGACTCCGAAACTGAACAAGAAGAGTCGGACGCGGAGCAACGGAGTGGAGAGGACTCGGAGAGAAATGAAGAACTTACTGGAGAATGTGAACACTGTCAAAGTATTGCACGTGTTGTATATTTACTTCAGTGCCCTAAATGTTCATGGAAAGATTTCTATCAGGATAACAATCATCATTGTAAATTATGTAACTTAGGATCTCCCTTATCTTTTTTACATTCAATTGGTTTCTGTACTGCGTGTCCCAAGGCATGTATTACCGATGGAGTTAATGAAAATAATTTTGAAACGAAATAAAAATAGATAATCTTCAAATTCAGCCTCGGAAAAGTACACCAAATTTGACACCGGAGATAAAGCAAGAAACTGACGATCTTCCGTGGGGTTTCCCTGCTACACCTACATGGCGAGAAATAATGGTCACGCATGCGCGTAATGCATGCCCACTTACAAAAATTTTGACGAGAAAGGTTCGTGAAACAATCGTCGTAGCAGTGTCAATTTTTAAATTATTTCAAATGTTTCAATCTGAATCGTATAGTGCAACACATCTGCGATATAAATATCATGAGCGATATGCCACAGATATTAAATCCGTTGCGGTTTTTGATATACTATTTTGAGCACAAGTCTAACGTAAGCCAATATGGCGAATACGAAAGTTGTACCAACCTTGCTGCTCAGGTTATCGAAAATCAAACAGAGGTATACTATTTCCGTACAAGTTTCGATCTGATTCGGCTACTATAAAGATCCGTCTTTTCGATGATATTCTTCATTTCTACCCTGTATTTGTCGTTGTTGCGGTTTTCAATCTCAAACATATACATATAAAAAGTTTTAGTAAGGTCTGCTTCTTAGATTATATTTAGATTATATTTAGGTGTTTTTATTTTAAAAGTAGCATGATAATCTTTCTTGTCCTCTGATGATAATAGGGACACATCTTCTTTTGTCATGGGTAAATATTTTGATCTAGTCATCATTAGATGGTGTTCATACTCTTCTCTTTCATCCGGAGTCATCTTTGCCAAGTCTTTCTCTGTCGGGTCGCCCAAACTTTCCCAATTATGAAAGAAATTATGTTTAAGCGTCGGTTGTTCAACGGTAGGAGGCGGTGTTACAAAATAGGTTTTAGGTGTAGCAGGGAAACCCCACAGAGGATCGTCAGTTTCTTGCTTTATCTCCGGTGTCAAATTTGGTGTACTTTTCCGAGGCTGAGTTTGAAGACTAGTCAGAGGTTGAGACTGATTTTGCATTTGGTTTGAAAATTCAGACAACGTCCTAGCTGATTGGAGTAAAGTATGCTCTTTTCTTCAGGTGTTAACTGTGGCGCTTGTACAATATCTTGCATTTTTTGTTCTGTATTGTACATGGTAATCGATGTACATTAACGATCGGAGGTAATTGATAGGATTGCTTTTGTATGAAGCTACCCAGCTGTTGCTGCAGGCTGGAGCTATTTTCTCCAGGTAGAACATTGGTCTTGAGGCGGTGATCGTCGTCCGTAGTCGGCTTTAGATCAAGCATTAAATAACCATGAGGGCGACTTGTGGCTTCCTCATAACTCTTCATAAATTCATGGACATGACCTGGGTTCACCTGCCGTGCCAAGACAGAAATTTGTTGCTTATCCCTCGGAGACTTAAAGAGCACAATATAGTGTGCGTTGAGGCTGATGTTTCTTGTTTCTTTGCCTTGATGAAATATATTCTGAACAATATAGATGATAGATAAATTCCGGTGATGACTACCTTTAGTAAATAGACTAGCAATACGTTTATCTCCCCCAGATTGAGCCATAAGATCATCGAGGACGATCAGGTTACGTTGAGAGACTTCAAGAAAATTATCAGAGTCAATGTTGGAAGGTATACCCTCGTAGAATTCGATGCCTGGTATTGTCTTGATCATTTCTAAATACATGGGCTGCCATTGTCCATAGCACCAAATGATACGTTCGGGAGGAGGATTAATCGTAGTTTTGGCGTTTTCCAGAAGCGTTTTCACCCATACTGTTTTACCACTCTGTGTGCATCCAGCGACAATGCAAGTAAATGGATGCTGCATGACTGTTGCTCCAATGATAACTGGGGAAACATGCCCAGTATTACTTTCCTGATGGGAATTTTTAATATGGCGTTGAAGATTCCTCTTGTCGAAAACGTTTTTCCACAAGTGTTACAGATGTACGACATGTTCACTCTTTGACGTTTAGGAGTAAAATGATTGTTTCAAAGCATATTCGGACAATTTATTTCAATTTCCTCCCTATTTCTCCTTCCACTTATCTTCCTCTTATCTTCCTTATCTTCCTTATCTTCCTCTTATCTTCCCTATATCTTCCCTTTATCTTCCCTTTATCCTCCTTATCTTCCACTTATCTTCCTCTTATCTTCCTCTAATCTTCCTCTTATCTTCCTTATCTTCCTCTTATCTTCCTTATCTTCCTCTTATCTTCCCTTTATCTTCCCTTTATCTTCCCTTTATCTTCCTTATCTTCCTCTTATCTTCCTCTTATCTTCCTCTTATCTTCCTCTTATCTTCCTCTTATCTTCCTTATCTTCCTATTATCTTTCTCTCATCTTCCTCTTATCTTCCTTGTCTTCCTTATCTTCCTCTTATCTTCCCCTTATCTTCCTTATCTTCCTCTTACCTGCCTTATTTCCTCAATTTTCAGTCACAGACCCCTCAAGGATATCTGTCACAAATTTAAAATATATAGATATGCTCTGGCGGAATTCAATCATTTGCAACGTTAGTTTCATTGAGTGATGTTTACCAACGAACAGAGAGCATTTCTTCAGTTTTTGTGTCTTTCAAAACCGGTACAACAGCGAGCTGTTTTGGAGTCTGCGAGTCCTGAGCAGGTTCGATCTATATGCGAGTGTGCGCACAATTTATGGCAAATGCACTACCAACTACCTCGTCAGGTGATTGAAACACTTAGCCCTTACCAGGACGATCTACACATTTTGGTTGATCCCCGACGAAGTTTTAGACGAAAAAAGAAAACACTGGTTCAAAGCGGTGAAGGATTTCTAAGCCTGTTGCTTGGTCCTGTTTTAGAAGGACTCGCAGAAATGGTATAAAAGAACTAAAAGTTGCTACGATAGTCAGTTTAAGCGTGAACATCATGGAAGAAACAAGTCTCGCTAATTATCGCGTCCAACAAATAATATCACATTTACACTACGAAATCGATGAAGAGAAAGTGTCTTCTCTGCTAAACAGTTTGTTGATATCCCATAATCTTCTCACGTGGAATTCAAGAGGGGAAATAGTATATAACGGAAAAACTATATCAAGAACAAATATCACTGATTTGATAGAATATTGTCTAACAGAATATGATGCCAAGATTCCCGAGCCCCTTGGTTTAGATATTTTCGTTAAAGGACTAGCAAATTTGAAAATTGATAAAAGTCTCATTGAAAATGTTCAAGTTTTGACCATGCTGGCACGTCACGAACATCAAGAGCCGGAATCCGAAAGCGAAGACGAAGAAACTGACTCCGAAACTGAACAAGAAGAGTCGGACGCGGAGCAACGGAGTGGAGAGGACTCGGAGAGAAATGAAGAACTTACTGGAGAATGTGAACACTGTCAAAGTATTGCACGTGTTGTATATTTACTTCAGTGCCCTAAATGTTCATGGAAAGATTTCTATCAGGATAACAATCATCATTGTAAATTATGTAACTTAGGATCTCCCTTATCTTTTTTACATTCAATTGGTTTCTGTACTGCGTGTCCCAAGGCATGTATTACCGATGGAGTTAATGAAAATAATTTTGAAACGAAATAAAAATAGATAATCTTCAAATTCAGCCTCGGAAAAGTACACCAAATTTGACACCGGAGATAAAGCAAGAAACTGACGATCTTCCGTGGGGTTTCCCTGCTACACCTAAAACCTATTTTGTAATACCGCCTCCTACCGTTGAACAACCGACGCTTAAATATAATTTCTTTCATAACTGGGAAAGTTTGGGCGACCCGACAGAGAAAGACTTGGCAAAGATGACTCCGAGTGAAAGAGAAGAGTATGAACACCATCTAATGATGACTAGATCAAAATATTTACCCATGACAAAAGAAGATGTGTCCCTATTATCATCAGAGGACAAGAAAGATTATCATGCTACTTTTGAAATAAAAACACCTAAATATAATCTAAGAAGCAGACCTTACTAAAACTTTTTATATGTATATGTTTTGATCTAGTCATCATTAGATGGTGTTCATACTCTTCTCTTTCATTCGGAGTCATCTTTGCCAAGTCTTTCTCTGTCGGGCCGCCCAAACTTTCCCAGTTATGAAAGAAATTATATTTAAGCGTCGGTTGTTCAACGGTAGGAGGCGGTATTACAAAATAGGTTTCATGGCGAGAAATGGTGGACATAGAGCGGCGGAGCTAAAGCCCTATTGAACTAGTACCTATGTCGTGCGGTCGTCACAGTTCCGCGGTTCAGAAGAAAAGAGAACAACTAATTTATGCAATGTTGGATGAAATCTTCATTCGATGATCAGAAAATACTGAAGCTTTGAGATTGAAAACCGCAACAACGACAAATACAGGGTAGAAATGAAGAATATCATCGAAAAGACGGATCTTTATAGTAGCCGAATCAGATCGAAACTTGTACGGAAATAGTATACCTCTGTTTGATTTTCGATAACCTGAGCAGCAAGGTTGGTACAACTTTCGTATTCGCCATATTGGCTTACGTTAGACTTGTGCTCAAAATAGTATATCAAAAACCGCAACGGATTTAATATCTGTGGCATATCGCTCATGATATTTATATCGCAGATGTGTTGCACTATACGATTCAGATTGAAACATTTGAAATAATTTAAAAATTGACACTGCTACGACGATTGTTTCACGAACCTTTCTCGTCAAAATTTTTGTAAGTGGGCATGCATTACGCGCATGCGTGACCATTATTTCTCGCCATGTAGGTGTAGCAGGGAAACCCCACGGAAGATCGTCAGTTTCTTGCTTTATCTCCGGTGTCAAATTTGGTGTACTTTTCCGAGGCTGAATTTGAAGATTATCTATTTTTATTTCGTTTCAAAATTATTTTCATTAACTCCATCGGTAATACATGCCTTGGGACACGCAGTACAGAAACCAATTGAATGTAAAAAAGATAAGGGAGATCCTAAGTTACATAATTTACAATGATGATTGTTATCCTGATAGAAATCTTTCCATGAACATTTAGGGCACTGAAGTAAATATACAACACGTGCAATACTTTGACAGTGTTCACATTCTCCAGTAAGTTCTTCATTTCTCTCCGAGTCCTCTCCACTCCGTTGCTCCGCGTCCGACTCTTCTTGTTCAGTTTCGGAGTCAGTTTCTTCGTCTTCGCTTTCGGATTCCGGCTCTTGATGTTCGTGACGTGCCAGCATGGTCAAAACTTGAACATTTTCAATGAGACTTTTATCAATTTTCAAATTTGCTAGTCCTTTAACGAAAATATCTAAACCAAGGGGCTCGGGAATCTTGGCATCATATTCTGTTAGACAATATTCTATCAAATCAGTGATATTTGTTCTTGATATAGTTTTTCCGTTATATACTATTTCCCCTCTTGAATTCCACGTGAGAAGATTATGGGATATCAACAAACTGTTTAGCAGAGAAGACACTTTCTCTTCATCGATTTCGTAGTGTAAATGTGATATTATTTGTTGGACGCGATAATTAGCGAGACTTGTTTCTTCCATGATGTTCACGCTTAAACTGACTATCGTAGCAACTTTTAGTTCTTTTATACCATTTCTGCGAGTCCTTCTAAAACAGGACCAAGCAACAGGCTTAGAAATCCTTCACCGCTTTGAACCAGTGTTTTCTTTTTTCGTCTAAAACTTCGTCGGGGATCAACCAAAATGTGTAGATCGTCCTGGTAAGGGCTAAGTGTTTCAATCACCTGACGAGGTAGTTGGTAGTGCATTTGCCGTAAATTGTGCGCACACTCGCATATAGATCGAACCTGCTCAGGACTCGCAGACTCCAAAACAGCTCGCTGTTGTACCGGTTTTGAAAGACACAAAAACTGAAGAAATGCTCTCTGTTCGTTGGTAAACATCACTCAATGAAACTAACGTTGCAAATGATTGAATTCCGCCAGAGCATATCTATATATTTTAAATTTGTGACAGATATCCTTGAGGGGTCTGTGACTGAAAATTGAGGAAATAAGGCAGGTAAGAGGAAGATAAGGAAGATAAGGGGAAGATAAGAGGAAGATAAGGAAGACAAGGAAGATAAGAGGAAGATGAGAGAAAGATAAGAGGAAGATAAGGAAGATAAGAGGAAGATAAGAGGAAGATAAGAGGAAGATAAGAGGAAGATAAGAGGAAGATAAGAGGAAGATAAGGAAGATAAAGGGAAGATAAAGGGAAGATAAAGGGAAGATAAGAGGAAGATAAGGAAGATAAGAGGAAGATAAGGAAGATAAGAGGAAGATTAGAGGAAGATAAGAGGAAGATAAGTGGAAGATAAGGAGGATAAAGGGAAGATAAAGGGAAGATATAGGGAAGATAAGAGGAAGATAAGGAAGATAAGGAAGATAAGAGGAAGATAAGTGGAAGGAGAAATAGGGAGGAAATTGAAATAAATTGTCCGAATATGCTTTGAAACAATCATTTTACTCCTAAACGTCAAAGAGTGAACATGTCGTACATCTGTAACACTTGTGGAAAAACGTTTTCGACAAGAGGAATCTTCAACGCCATATTAAAAATTCCCATCAGGAAAGTAATACTGGGCATGTTTCCCCAGTTATCATTGGAGCAACAGTCATGCAGCATCCATTTACTTGCATTGTCGCTGGATGCACACAGAGTGGTAAAACAGTATGGGTGAAAACGCTTCTGGAAAACGCCAAAACTACGATTAATCCTCCTCCCGAACGTATCATTTGGTGCTATGGACAATGGCAGCCCATGTATTTAGAAATGATCAAGACAATACCAGGCATCGAATTCTACGAGGGTATACCTTCCAACATTGACTCTGATAATTTTCTTGAAGTCTCTCAACGTAACCTGATCGTCCTCGATGATCTTATGGCTCAATCTGGGGGAGATAAACGTATTGCTAGTCTATTTACTAAAGGTAGTCATCACCGGAATTTATCTATCATCTATATTGTTCAGAATATATTTCATCAAGGCAAAGAAACAAGAAACATCAGCCTCAACGCACACTATATTGTGCTCTTTAAGTCTCCGAGGGATAAGCAACAAATTTCTGTCTTGGCACGGCAGGTGAACCCAGGTCATGTCCATGAATTTATGAAGAGTTATGAGGAAGCCACAAGTCGCCCTCATGGTTATTTAATGCTTGATCTAAAGCCGACTACGGACGACGATCACCGCCTCAAGACCAATGTTCTACCTGGAGAAAATAGCTCCAGCCTGCAGCAACAGCTGGGTAGCTTCATACAAAAGCAATCCTATCAATTACCTCCGATCGTTAATGCCATGTACAATACAGAACAAAAAATGCAAGATATTGTACAAGCGCCACAGTTAACACCTGAAGAAAAGAGCATACTTTACTCCAATCAGCTAGGACGTTGTCTGAATTTTCAAAACCAAATGCAAAATCAGTCTCAACCTCTGACTAGTCTTCAAACTCAGCCTCGGAAAAGTACACCAAATTTGACACCGGAGATAAAGCAAGAAACTGACGATCCTCTGTGGGGTTTCCCTGCTACACCTAAAACCTATTTTGTAACACCGCCTCCTACCGTTGAACAACCGACGCTTAAACATAATTTCTTTCATAATTGGGAAAGTTTGGGCGACCCGACAGAGAAAGACTTGGCAAAGATGACTCCGGATGAAAGAGAAGAGTATGAACACCATCTAATGATGACTAGATCAAAATATTTACCCATGACAAAAGAAGATGTGTCCCTATTATCATCAGAGGACAAGAAAGATTATCATGCTACTTTTAAAATAAAAACACCTAAATATAATCTAAGAAGCAGACCTTACTAAAACTTTTTATATGTATATGTTTAAACCAAAGCCTAAATAAATATTTTAAACAGATTGTTGTGAATTCTGTCTTATGCAAAATACACGCTAATGACCTTCTCGACTAGACTTGCCCATGCATTAATACCTCTTCATGCCCCTTATTATCCCCCCAAAACTCATGATCACCCCTAAAATGAATTAAATATTCTACTTATATGCAAATCCTGTTATGTTTTGGTCATTAGTAACTTTAACGAGTTTTCTCTTTTGTGTCCTGCACGTGCAATGAGCATAAATACGCAAATATCAGCCGTAGCAACATTAACAAGATGCTTGACAACGTTAATAAAATAGCCGAGTCAGCCGTTTAACCCTTGACAGTTTATATTCTGGCAAGCCCCTCTGAAGAAAATGATTCAATGTCTTTCGAACAGCTTGCCGAACGGTTTCTTCATTCAAGGCATCATTTACTTTATAAACTAAAGCCTAATAAGCGACAATTCGGCACATATCTCCAAGTAAATGGGTAAAGATGGTCATTTAAGTTCTAACTAATATAATATTCATGTATGCTATTAATTCAAGTCGATACTCAGCCGTCCCGCAGCCAAATAATATTTCGTTTATATATCGACACTTAAAAACGTTCTTATGGCTTTTAGAATTGACTCCTCATTCTATCTTCTTTCGATTTCTTCACTTATAAACAAGGGTTTAGCTAGCAATGATTCTAGGGTGAATGAATATTTAGGTTCTAAACCTAATATAATATTCATTATATGCTATTAATCTAAGTCTATACGAGCTCTGCCAATTCAGACACTTCGGGCGTCACACCGGGCGTCACACCACCGGGCGTCACACTGGACGTCACACAACCGGGCGTCACACAACTGGGCGTCACACAATCGGGCGTCACACCACCGGGCGTCACACCACCGGGCGTCACACCACCGGGCGTCACACCACCGGGCGTCACACGGAATATTCAATGAGGCGGCATCCCTTTGATACGCCGGATGGGGGGGGGGGGGGGGGTTATCTACTCAATAGCGATCAGTTCTGCATACAGGAACATTAAAAGTTCTATAATGACGTAAATTATGTCCTTTAAACCTAAGAGGTGGGATTAACGAGTTTAGTTTGTGATTGGGATCAAGCATCTTGTGGAAAAGACGTTCGCAAAGGATACTTCGGCGATCCTGCAAAGATGGAACCCTGGCTTCGTGCATCGCTTGACAGTAACTAAAGGAAGGATATATGATTCTAAAGGCCCTCTTCTGAACGAATTCTATCTGATTATTGAGGTACACAGGAAGGCTGTTATGCCACGCTTCATATTCAAGTACGGGTCTGACGCATGTACAATTCACATGCTCCATACCACTTATGGAGAAGGTAGACAAGAGCCATGCTAGTACTTGAGCCTTGCAGGAGCCAAACTGGAGAGGGTCGATCTGCCCAATGATTGACTGGAGAAGCCAGCGGTAAGGAAACGACTCCAGAATCTTGCTAGGGAAATCGGGCGAAAATCTGAGTCAATATCAAGGGCAGGGGAAATTTTAGGTATTGAGGAAACGTTCGCGGATTTCTACAAAGAAGGAACAAAGCCTTGACGAAGGGACGAATTGAATATGGAGCAGAGCGGGCGGCATAAAGAAGATGCATTCTCACGGATAAACCACGCCGATATTTCATCAGGACCCGCAGCTGTGTGAAGTTTGGTTGAGAGTAAAGCTGTTTCAGTATCTTCAACGGATATATTGATTTCAGGTGGATAATCCGCAATGGGGAGTGGTGACCATTCAAGCGGTGGAAGGGTCGACCCTACTGCAATAAACTTATTGTTAAATAGGTTGGCTAGCTCCTCACCTTATGGTACGGTCGATTATCATACATCAACGTAGTGAGACTTTCGGACGAAGAAAGGCCTGCGATCCTTTTTACGGCTTACCACCACTTTTTGGGGTTGGATTGTTGGACTTCAGCAATATTCCTATTATAGTAGAAGTTACGTGCTTTTTTACACAGAGCATTCACCTTGTTCCTATAGTGCTTAAACATGATATTATTTCCTCTGGACCAAGCGCGTTGTCGCTTTGTAATCAAGCCCTTTATCTCAGGAGTAATCCACGGCTTGTCACTGGAATCAGATTTCACTTGTCTGAGTGGAAGATAGTTGTCGACGATCTCGTTAACAGTAGAGGAAAAGAATTGAAACTGTACATTGCAGAAGAGTACATCAACTACGTGACAACGAACGCGGTTCCGAAAGCACTTACACTCGAGCAGATTGCGAGAGAGACGGAGGCCGACGTAGTACTACAACAGGTGCAAGATTGTTTAAATACATCAGAGCGCCAAAATACTCGGAGAGCTATTGGTTATGACGTAGTGAATACAAGGGGGTTGAGTAACAGCTAGGGTTTAGGGGGTTGGATAAATCATGCGTGAGTCATGCATGAGTCACGGTGCGTGAGTCACGCTGAATATTAATGAGGCGGCATTCCTTTGGACACTATGGTGTGTGTGAGTTCTTATTATATTGCTTCTATTAAAATTCTTTACAATAGAAAATTTTTTAAAAAAGTAACATTTAAAAATAGTCTGTGAAATTTTAATCAGATTACTAACTGCACTGAGCAGGAATCGCATCCAGGTAATTGCAGAAGCAAGAGGCACGTTGATTCTTTATTCAGTTATCTCTATACTCAGATTCTTGCATAACACTTGGCTGTAAATTTACAAGGGCTGCACAAATGGTAACGACTGAATCCACACATGGCTTCATAGTGAGGGGAATTAGACATGCGAGTATGGTAAAGCACTTGAGTTTTCTAATCATTCGTTCAACATGTACTCTCAGTTTTGCAATTCACCTTGTTGCTGTTGACAAACCAGAAGAAATATTGCCTCTTCTCATGAGTGTACGTACGTGGTGTCGGCAATCTTGTCTCTGTGTAGATTGTCTCTGTTCTGTAGCATACAGTCACATACGCGTTGATGTCATGAAGCTCGAAGGAGGTTGAAAAGTTCAACGTACTACATATGTAAATAAGACTGTATCAGAATTGGAATAATTTGTGGTGAGTAAAAATCCTACCTGAGTTGCTTTGTTCTTGTTTTCCCGATTATCTACATTCATTTGATGCACTCAAACGTACGAGATGATTATTTTTAGCGAAAACCAAGATGGTCAAGATGAAACGCAGCATGGGTTAGTTAACCCATGCTGCGTTTCATCGATCTTGACCATCTTGGTTTTCGCTAAAAATAATCATCTCGTACGGTTGCTTTGTACCAGCATTGTCGATGAACGAAGAAAGGATATGTGCCACTGACATTTCTTCTTCGCTCTTGCCAGCTCCGCTCGATGGATACGAAAGTAAAAGTAAAGCGTTTGCTGCAGATTTCTCATCAACGAGACGAGGCCTCTTTGTATTAGTGACCTTTGTGTCGGTACAAATCGCGAACACTGATCACGAAAGGGTACATTTTGTAAACGCACAAATTTTGTCCTCTGAAATATCACAATATGAATAAACTTACCAATTCTTCATTTGCTGTCGCTGGTATGGAGTCAGGATATTCAACTGTGGGTCCATTTTCACAACAAAATGCAGACTGCAGATGTAACTATCTTTCGAACAAACCAAGGAATCACCGCGCCGACACGCATCAATCTATCGCTTACACTTCTCTCCGCTCCTCTTTGAACCAGGAAAGTGGATAAACGAAATTATATCGGCGTTACAATTTTTCACCATACGCCCTGGATAACGCGAATCGTTTTTACACGTATTTAGCGGTAAAAATGTTGTACTCTTAGAACTGTTGTTCGAACTTTAAGCTTGTACGAACTTTGGGTATTTGTTTACATTTTTGGTCACGTGTTACTGCACGTGTTTCTAGTGTTGAAAAGGTCAATTACCTAAAATTTCCCCTGAAATGAGGTGTCCCGGTTGTTAAGCGCATGATCTTAGCCTCAGTTGCTGTGCAGAATGTGCGTTGTGTCATGAGTTCGTTTTTGAAATCGAAAATACTATGTTTGTGAGAACCCTGCATAAAATGCAGATCAAATGCACGTTAGAATTGTCGGAGAGGGACAGACAATGCTGGTGGTGGCACTTGACATAAACGTTCTTGAAATCAAAGGTGACTATCAATTCACGACGCCAATATCGACCTCGATCACAAGCCTTTTAATACGAGTTGCGATTGGCGATTGCGAAGGCTGATTCCTTTTTTAATTGTCTTAAATATGCTTTTTCGTTGTTTAAATTGTTTTACATTTATACATCAAATATAACGACAAATCCCACCAGGGTTTGTTTTGTTCATTACGACTATTAATGTTATTCAGAAATTTGTCTTAAACTTTGCTATGAAGTTTGTTTCTGTGACTGAGAACCATATATATATATATATATATATATATATATATATATATATATTCGACATTACTATTAAATTAGCACGAGCGATGAGAAAAGGATTGCTGCCGCTGTTTTCCCAAGAAGTCGATCATTTGAGAGTTTTGTGAGAGATATAGAGGTCTCGAGGGGTTTGTGAACATGGTTGAAGCCTAGCCAGGCGTTACATGTTGGAGAGGCTGAAAAGTAAGGCCTGTAGCTGAGTACTTTTGTTTTGAAAATTAAAACCCGTTCGCTGATGAACGGAATTTTAATTATTGATTATGCCGAATGTGATTCGCTTAGCGCCCATAATCTGTCAATCAAGAACGTTTAGCCCGGGGAGTAGGGCCGAAGGAGAGCCCAGTGAAGGTGCTAAACTCGGTATGCGTGGACACCACTTACACGCGAGATGAAAAGCTGAAAGTAATTCTGAAACATGTTTATATATAGATATAGACATAGCAGGGGCGGATCTAGGAATTTTGACACCTTAGTCAAAGTTGCTGTGGGCCCGTATTTCTAGGGGGGTCCGGGGGCATGCTTCCCTGGAAAATTTTGAAATTTAGATCTCTGAAATGGCATTTCCTGCATTCTGACAGCACATTTGAGCAAAATTTTAAATGTTTTAAAACATGTTTTTAATGGCCATTTTATCATTTTCAAGAAACATTTTATCTAAATTGGACTTTGATATTTTCTTGTTGTCTTAGAAACCTTGTGATAGTTTGCAAGTGTGTAAGGCTAAGTTTTTCCAGGAATAAGGGTGGGGAAATCCAATAAACAGTAGAGAGATATGTGGTCACATTCTAATATAAAAAAGTTGGCTGTTTTGCTCTATGTCAAAGTTCATCGGCATGCCTAGGAAACACCAGTTACATTGTTTCAGTCAGTGAATCCAACATGGACAGCCTGACCAACATGCAAGTGATGGTCTAGCTGAATTTAATGTTCTGTATAACCCAGAGCAAGGTGGGCTACCTTCCATGGCTGTTGAGCCCCACCTACCCAGAGCTGTCTGGCTTTCAAATGTCTGATACTTGCCTTTTAAACCTCAACCCAAGCAGACAATGTCTGGTTAGGAGTCAGGAGAAGCTTTTGTTAATGACCATAATGGGCATTACATGGTCATAGACATAGAGGAGTTCAACTCTCTACATCATCCCGATCATTCTAACCCCCATCTAATATGCCACTACCCATCCCCCTACTAACCCATGTTACTATGAGCTGTCTGGTTTTCAGGCACCAGCAACCCAAGTTCAATTCCTGTCCAGTGCAATTATCAGATTAAAATTTCATAATAGCCACATGTGAGAAGAATGTCTACTTGATGTATAACGATAATACATGGAAATTTGTAGAAATGTCATGTACATATTTATTGCTTAGCTTTTGGTCTGTTTCCCCAGGCCCAAACCTTATTACTTATATGTTTAAAAGTTATATGTTATTACTTATAATACTGTATGTTATATATTAGACAATTAACTGACTTGTAATATGAACTGAGGACGAATGTATTACTCTGCATCATGATTATGACATACTAGTGAGTATCTAGAATTGAAACACTATCTAAGTAGTGTTTATAGTACTACATGAAGCATTTAATAACATTGGTTTATATCAGTGTGCTCAAGTGCTCAACGCAGATTATGCTAATATGGAACGGATATCAACAAAGCTGACAACAGACTAACTTAACATCGATATTGAATCCATATTGATGAACTACTGTACCTATAAGCTTACCTTAGAGCGACATATGGCTTACTCTAGCTTGTCTGCCTTCATGTGTTGGGTGTTCTTTCCATCCTTGTATAAGGATTTTACACTAAACTTCGCATGAAGCTTCCGATTCGAGAGGATAGCACAAGCTTGGATTTTTGAAGACAAATCGCAATAGATTTGTCACAATAACTCATCGTTATTACTCTTCAGAGCGCTCTGCACACGTTCTAAGACGTTTGTCGAAGCCATGACATCAAATCCCGCGCGTAATCTCTGTTCATGCTGCAAGATGCTGCAAGATGCAGCTTCATGCGGCGGATTGCGGCCAAGATTTAGTTTCTAGCCAATCAAAATCTAGCCTGCGTTAGAAAAATTTACTTCCGACGTAATTGCGTTTACTTCCGACGTAATTCCATTGGCTTTGACCAATCAGCGCTCATGATTCCAACGTATTTCGGCCATTTTGACGTGGATAAACGTGCCGGTCGGTGACCACTTCCCGCAATAGTTACGTCTTATACGGTTCTAGTAGCCGATAGCGGCCACAGGTCGCCACAGAATAACTTGCGCGCATCTGACGAGGGCTCTAGAAATTATGAAATTATTCTCCAACAAAGAATAAACCGTATCTTGCCAAATACGTTAAAAATTGGAAAATCACAAGAAACCCTTAAATTTTCGTATCTCAGATTTTTTACCTTAGTCGCTTGACGTGTTTGACGTATATTAAATCCGCCCCTGCATAGACATGGACATGGACATGGACATGGACATGGACATGGACATGGACATGGACATGGACATGGACATGGACATGGACATGGACATGGACATGGACATGGACATGGACATGGACATGGACATGGACATGGACATGGACATGAACATAGACATAGACATAGACATAGACATAGACATAGACATAGAGAGACGTAGACGTAGACGTAAACGTAGACGTAAACGTAAACGTAAACGTAGACGTAAACGTAAACGGAGGCGGAGGCGGAGACAGCGACAGCAACAGCAACAGCGTAATTAAATGATTACAAGATTTACAAGATCTTGCCAGGATATTGGAAGATCTTGGCAAGAATTTACAAGATCTTGGCAAGAATTTACAAGATCTTTCCAGGATCTTGGCAAGAAGTGGCAAGATCTTGTCAAGATCTTACAAGATCTTGGCAAGAATTTGCAAGATCTTGCCAAGATCTTACAAAATCTTGGCAAGAATTTACAAGATCTTGCCAGGATCTTGGCAAGAATGAATGTTCTATTAGCAAACCAAGTTTCACTTCGATAGCGTAATGCAAGATCTTGGCATGCAAGAATATGCAAGATCTTGCCAGGATCTTACAGGATCTTAAGCAAGAATTTGCAAGATCTTCTAAGTAACTTGACAAGAACTTGCAGAAGCTGGACAACCTGAATCATGACAAAATTGAATGACAATGTTTCTTTAAGATCACAACACAATCTAGACAGGTTAATTGATTGATTGATTGATTGATTGATTGATTGATTGATTGATTGATTGATTGATTGATATAAAATCGACTGGTTGATCGATCAAATGATTAATTAATCAAATAATTGATTCATTCATTCATTGATTGTAATAAATACGTAATCCAAGATCATAAAATGCAAAACCATCATATTATAAACATTAACGTTTACCCCCTTATTTGAAAGAAATAAGTAAGCAAATCGCATGATTTAGCCTGCTTGGAAGAATTAACGTACCCTTTACGTAGAAGTATGACATTGCTATTTGTTGTAGAAAAGAATGACTGTACCGCTTCCCGCGGGGTGACGTAAAAGAGTTATTTCTTAAATATGATATAATGTAAGTTTCCCGCACATTGGCGCTACTTGAAGTATTCTATTCCTGAAAGAAATGCCGCTGCCCAAGAAATTATGTTTGTACAACCGTACAACGTTTTAAATTATACAATTATTTTGAAAATAACCAAGGAGCCCCTTTTTGGCGGTGCCCCCCAGCCACACACACACCACTTTTCAGGTGCTTCCGCGGCCTCTGACGCTAATAAGTTTCAGTTTTACGCTATATATTTACAACAGCCACAAAGTTTAACTGCGAATTTGCATTTAAAATTGACAAGAGTAAATTAATTAATAATATTTTGCAAAGTTACAAAACAACAAAAAGTAAGTAGCTCTTATAATGGCAGATAAAAATTGCCGTGCAGGGCGCATGCGTGTGTTTTGGGTGGAATACCAATCCTACTGGCTTAGAGAAAACAGCAATATTATGGCTAGTCAGGCAACTAGAATAAGTTCTTTTTCCCGTATAACTTTGAAAATATTTTACTGAAATTTCCAAACAATGCCAACCAGG